>JANVCC010000048.1:9878072-10196532 GCA_025345505.1 Todiramphus chloris collaris
TATTACATACCTAATAAGACACTGAAGTGTTTGGCATCATGTGGCAACAGGGTACATTTTTATGTACAAAAAAGGCTCTATTTTTTTAGTATGTATAATTACAAGAAAGGAAAAAGTATTCCCTGAATACAAATATGTGGGTAGAAGATAAGTGGATGGCAGTGCAGTAACTGTTCATCAGACATTTACAAAAGAAAAGGTAAAAGGAAGTGTTCAGATCACAGGAGAAGCAGCATAAGAAAAAATAGTAATTTGCTGATTAAAACACCATCAAACATGTTTTGATAAAAACTATAAACTTTTTTTTTTCAAAAATAGTCATTGAAAAACTCCAAGCAACTGTTAAAACACAACTAATCTCACACTCCTGAGGTGTCTCTCTGTATGTGTACCTTAGTAAGTTGTATAAGTGTGAATGAATCCAGTCTTAAAGCCTGCTATGAAGTAAGATAAGGAAATGCTATTATTCACACTTTATAGAAGAAGAAGCAGACATAAAGAAAGTCCATGAAGCTATGCACTCGTTTAACAGCAGCACAACCACTAAATGCTTCTGCTTAAACATTTTGCATCTGCATCCCTAGACAACTCTACCTGTCAAGGGTAACATGCATTGTTAGGAAATGTGTCAGCAGCAATAATGTCAGGACAGGAGTCTGCACAGTTTAGTAGATAGTTTCGGAGATAACAACATCCCCAAACAGAGAAAAGTCTACAGCAGAGAACAAGTGTAAAGAAAAAGAGACGAATTTGAAGATGAATTCTGGAAAAGAAAATGAGGGGTGAGAGAAAACTAACAACACGAAAGTGGACAAGACAATGCACATTCACAATTGCTGAAAGGGAGAAAGGGACAGCAGCAAGTACCTACCACTAGGTAGGATCTATCAGAATAAGCTGAGAGATGGGCAGAGAAGAAATATAAGTGTTAGAGGACAATATGAAACAGGAAAGAAAAAAAAAAAATTAGATTTTAAATTTGAGAGGAGAGAGAAAGGGGAGAATATATGAGAGATGACAGGAAGGGATAGTAAATATACTTGAGAGATAATGAACTGTGGATCTAAGGCATATCTTCAAAAAACTCTGAAATCAAATAATTGTATGAAAATGTATCTCCAATATTACTAATACCATTATTCAAAGCACTTTAAATAAATTTTGAAATAAACCACCGCCCATTTTCCTGATTTTTTTTTTTCCTTTATTGAGGATGCACTTTATGCTATGTAGTCAATACTAAATAAAACCCCAACATCTAGAGCATTCATTCACCTCATGTACCACAAGTCAAGAGGTCTGTACTGGGTTGATCCTGGTGCAAGATGGCAGTATTGGATAATGGGTATGAAAGGATGAGGTAGGGGAATGGATAGAAGGAACACATAAGGTGAGATTTGTAAGACACATCTAAAGAATGACTGATTAACATAACTAGTAAAACATTAGATGAGAAAGTGAGATTGTGAGTATGTCTGTAGTTACTAAAGGAGAGGGGGAAAACACTATGATTAGAATATTCTGCATAATTCTGCAATCACACAACTTGCATTTTTTCCAGTGTATTAAAGCTTTTTATGAAAACCCCTAATATTTTAAAATAGAACCCCTCACACTTTTATTCCATCCAGTTATCATACAAAAAATTCTCAAATGTGGGTAAATATTGCAATATTTAGGGCAAGAAATGTCCCTCCAGGTGCATGTGCTACATAGTAGCTTCAGGAAGCGCTCTGAATATTCCTGTAAGAAACTAATTTGGCCTTGGAGGTTTTGGGAAGCAATAAACACCTTCTATTTTTTACATGTAACTATCATGTATAGAAAACAAGGCTACTGCTGTTAAGGTGGGTAAATGGTGACTTTTTAAATTCAGGATCATACAATGTTGCAAACACAACTTTCTAAGCAGTAAAGCCATAACTCATTGTTTCCAGACTGGGATCCACTAAGGTCAGCTTTTGTTGCAAAGCTAGGTTTTATGCTTAGTGTTGCAAGCGGACTGTGGGGAGATTTAAAAGTTGAAACCAAAGAGACCGGGCAGTTAGCCATTGCTTTGTGCCACATTTGTGTCTGACTTACACAAAATAAAAGTTTCACTTACGTTTCTGGCACTTTCTTCCTTGAAAAGAAATAAAAGGCAGCAGCTGTAATTTTAATCAGCATGAAAACGATACCAACTCCAATCCAAATATCTGCAAAATCAGAGGAGACAAAAATAAGTAAAAGGAAAATCTTAGAGAATTAATTGAAAGACATTTCTTGCTTTTTACAGACTCACCATTTTGAAAGAGACTTGAAGTTGGAAGCTGAAGAGGATTAGAACTTATGTGGCAACGGTTTCCTTTCCATTCTTTTCCACATCTGCAAATAAACCAACCATTTTTGAAAAAGGGAGAAGCAAGGATCATAAACAGTGACAAGAACACAAGAAATGCAAAACTTTTTGAGCACTTTTGTCAGTGACTAGAGTTCACCCAGGAATCACAAAGACCAGGATCAAAGTTACCAGAGTGAAATGTGAGAACTACACAAAACAAACCTAAGAGGGGAAAAAAACCCAAACCCAACAAAAGAAACAAAGTTCAAATATTAGAATTGTCTGCCTTGTCCATGTTGCCATCATATTGTTCTCCCACAGGAAGAGAAATTTGACTAATTTCTCTGTTATCTCCCATGTAAGGGTTAAATAAGTTTCTGAGATGAGGATCTGGGACACTAATGTAGGGAAATATGAATTATTAGAGATGAGAAAGATGTTTTTATCCCCCAACCTAATCTCTCTCTCTTTTGTTTTCTATTTCCTTTTAAAAATGATATCCCTTCAACAAATGCCTTTTCAAAACCAAAGCACTATATTTGAGCTAAGAGCTGCAGCCATACCAAATTATTCCAAATTTGCTGTTTGATTCAAATCCAGTCTTGATTTGAAGTAAACAAAATACAAACAAACCAACACAAACTTCAACATTAACTTCACAGTTGTTGCTTAAGAGTTAATCACAGTCAATCACAGTCATCAAAAAGGTGTGTATTATTTCTCACTTTAATTTGCCTGGATTTAGCTTTTGGCTATTTGCTTTTATTGTAGCTTTCTCCATCAGAATGAATAGACCTTGGAGACCCAGATGAGGGTTGGCTGCCTCTGCTGAGACAGATGGAGTTTGGAGCACCTGACACAGCCCTTCTGGGTGCCCCAGGGAGTCTCAAAATGGCTATAGGCACCCACATTCACAAACTCTAAATTGTGGCTAATGTAAAGGTTTGTTATAGTGATAGTTACATCATTGACACCTAAATTTCAGGCACTCCAGATGGTGAGCTGAACCTCACCCTGAGTATCACCCTGGAATGACTTCTACCAACTTTTCAATTATCAGCATGACTGGTGGTTAATGAGCTTCATGAATTTTCAACTTTTTTTAAAAAGGAGAATCAGAAAGAAGTGATAGTAGTAATCCAGTTTGTCTTACTAATGTCAAATGGATGGGAAATTAGTTTCAGAGCTCATGTTTTCTCTCTGTTTACAGTTTCACAAACTTATAATGTGGAGGTGACTGTACATTGAGTTGCTTTCTCACTGTAACACAAACTTTATTTTCTATAGTGACCAATTTTTACAAAGTAATTTCTATTTTGTAATTTCAGTTTCCTCTTCTGCCCTTAAACATATAATATAAAATCACACAGATACACAATTAAATCTTTATATTAAGGCTATTTTATTTGAACATGTAAGAGAGAACTTGTGGTGTTTGTCATGATTTACCACATGATATTGCCTATGTGCCATAGCCTAGTAGTTGTATGCTGAATTAACTGAGGCACTCTGGAGAGAGACAGGTATTTAATTTTCCCAGAAAATGACTGAGCATAGTGGATGTAGGGAGAAGAATGGTAGGATGACAGGAGCAGCAAGCACCTGTCTGCAGCCTCAGTGAAACTTAGGAGAATCCTGAAAGGATCAGGGCATGTTGGAAAGCAGATCTATATCTCAGTCTCAGACACAACAGTACGAAGGTGACTTCGCTAAAGACCACAAGAGGCTGATGAGAAATTTGTTGCGACTCACTGGACCACTGAAAAATGGTGGGCAGAGAACATGCTGGAAGGAAAATAGCAGCTGTACTTGGATACAGTGGGAAAAGAGAGATGTGTTTAACTCATTTTATCCACAGACCTGAGTTTTCAGCAGTTAAAGAATTACCTTGTTCAAGGTTAGTAATTGGTATACGGATGAATCCTAGCTTTAGAGACTGGAGCCAGTAGCATATTCTACCATGGTAATTCTAAAGAAAAAGTGGCAAAATTTCAACTGACATCTCTGACTGAGCTGGAGACCCATTGTATTCAGTGACAGAAAATACCTGGTACTTTCAGTGTACTACAAAAAAATCATGTCATTCATAAGCTGTTCCTTTATGCGGACTGATGATTTTAATACAAATGTCAAATTGCACTTGTGCTCATATCAAGCCCTGTGGATCCATGTAGAAACATTGCAACCTGATGGTAATTACCCATCAAAATCATTGTCTGATTGGTCTCAATTGTATAATTCCCTTTCTCCCTATTTGCCAGATTTTCTGTTATGTTTTTAACCGAAATTGCTCTCTTTCTTGTCTCTGAAGAACTTACTTGACTGTAAAAGAAGGAATGAGAAAACAGATTTGCAGCAACGCACAAGCACTACTCAGGCATGGCAAGAGAGGTGCCATCTGCAGCTCTGGAACTCATTTTAGAGCTGCAAAGAAGTACAGCTGCAAAGAAGTAGTTCTCATAAAGTAGCTGTGTATACTGTTAAGAGTATGGGAAAGTCCTACTACCCCAAAATAACTAAACATATCTTCATATGCTATGTTTCCATTTATTGATGAAATATTTCCACATATAAAAAATTTAAACCTGTAGGACTAGCTGGTTAATGAAAACCCAGAAGGGTCCCTCTTTTCATCAAGGAATAAAATAAAAATATCAGGGAAAAAAAAGTGGGAAAGGCAAGTTTGAAACCAGGCATGGTATTAGCTCATAGTGTTTTTTGAGGACATGGAAGAGGTTTCCTTATATTCTTGTGCTTTTGCAATCGCAATAACACAGCCTCAGCACCCAGACTTGGGTATTTTGTCTGCTTCTGCAAAACTGTATCAGTGAATAACAGTAATAATACCAGGCAGCTTTATCAGAAATGAATCATAGAATTGTATCATAGAATACCAAGTTGGAAGATACCTCAAGGATCATCTAGTCCAACCTCTGAATGGGTCAAACTTCACCTTTCTACTGTGCAGTCCTTGACACATGAAGTCCTGGAATGAACTTTAATTATTCCAACAGCTCCAGGTAAGTCAGAACAGCCTGCAGAACACACTCAAGAGATGACTTACTTAAGTCCAGCTGACGAAGGAGAACACTCTTAACTACCTACCCACTGCTGTGCATGGATTGTGCTTACAGTGCTTCACTTTCGTTTAAGAGGCAGATAAGTTGCTTCTTCAAAGTCACTATCAGCTTCCCCTTTGATGAGAGCACCTGGGGATACGCAAATGCTGATATGGTGGAAGGACCTTACAGAGTGCAGATCAACCATGTCTTCTGGGCAACATGTTAAATCTTCATTAGTAGGGTAATGGGAATTTTGAAGAGTTTCCTTAATAATCCTTTTCTGCTATTTTATTTTTTAAGACAGACAATTCTGAACAGGGTCTGAATTTATCTCTTGAGCCATGAAGCTGAAATTCCACATTATTTATATGCAATT
The DNA here is from genome assembly GCA_025345505.1 of Todiramphus chloris collaris. NCBI lineage: Eukaryota > Metazoa > Chordata > Aves > Coraciiformes > Alcedinidae > Todiramphus > Todiramphus chloris. The sequence continues at coordinate 9,883,831 of JANVCC010000048.1, forward strand.
AATTTCCTTGGACTAATTACATCTTGACTAATTAGCAGCACCACATTTTACATAAGTCTTAAGCTTATCTGAAATATAGAGATAGCCATTGCAATCCATTCAGACAGGAAACTCCTCACAGCTGAAACAGGAGGAGCAAGAGAGAAAGACAGATGAAATAACACTTGAATACTTCCATCCCAGTGCACATCCTAATCTATCCTGCCTGACAAAAATGTCTTCAGCTATTAGTAAGTTCTTACAGGAAATTCACTCTTGAAAGGATAATGTTAACCCCCAAGATTTGCTTCTAGGATTTCCAACTCATTATTTCCTAATACAGATATCGGTAATGCAGAGGAATGAACTTAACATTCATGCATGTGTTTCTGCATCCTATGCCTGTAGTTATGGCTTATCTCACTTAGAATGAAAACTAAAAGCAGACAGTGTCTGTTTTTGATGTTCATTCAGGACAGGTTAAATTTAGAAGGACATGTCTGTCTGATACAATACTGCACTTCAGAATGTCAAATTTGTGCTCTATTAAAGGTAGCATGTGCAAAAATTAAAATAAATCATAGAAACATAGAATAATTCAGGTTTAAAAAGATCTTTAAGATTATAAAGTCCAACCATTAACCTATCACTGCTAAGTCCAACACTAAGCCATGGCCATAAGAGCCATATCTGTATGTCTCTTGAGTACCTCCAGGGATGGCGACTCCACCACTTCCCTGGGCAACTTGTTCCAATGCTTGACAATCCTTTTAATGAAGAATTTTTTCCTAATATCTTATCTGAACCTCCCCTGGCACAACTTGAGGCCATTTCCTCTTGTCCTATCACTTGCTACTAGTGAGAAGTGCTGGCACCAGAGCTGCTCGTCTCAGTGACTGCAGATAAAGATGTGTACTTGATTGCTCATTTTCCTCCTGGCATCTGATTCCTTACTTGTGCAATTATTTTCTCCAGTCAGAGATAGATAAATTATATCACGCTAATGCATCAGTATTACATTTGCCTCTGGGGTAGGGAAAAATGACAAGAGAAGATCTTTGCAGTAGTGATTCCAGTCCATGACCTCCAAGAACAAGCATGAACACAGCTCCTCCTTGACTTGAAAGAAGCTGTATTTTCAAGGAAAACTTCAATGTATGTGGAATATTGAATGCTGAAATCTATTGGATTGGGGTTTTTTTCTTTTTTTTTTTTTTTTTTTTTTTTCCCCTCTTTCTCTCCTCAATGGCAGTAATCACCAAGGTTTCATAATGGCTAAGGTTGTTCAGTATAAAGCAGCATTCTGCATTTTCATTCTTGAAAATTGCTGGCTTTTGTCCATATACTGTATTGGCTTTGCTTTTCTCAAGAACTCTCATGTTTTATGCTGAACCTGATAAAAGGTTAAAATTATTGAATCATACACAGAGTTAATCTAGTAGCATTCAGAGCATTAAATACTAAATATCCATTCGGCATCTCCTCTGCACTTCTTCAAATTTAATAATTTAAGTACCAATCTTATGTTAAAAAGCTTTGCATTAAAAGGCAGGTTGAACATTAAGGAAATGTCTTTAAATGTTAATCATCTTGTGTGATGGAAATAGCTACAGAATTTTTATTTTTATGTATTGATTTAAATCTACAAAGATGTATAAAAGGAATTCCTCAATGAGTAATGGAGCCAAAATAGAAAAAAAATTAGCTGCTAGACAAACAGTGACCAAAGATGCTTCTCTCCACAGAAATTTCAGAAGTAGATGGGGAGTGAGGTACACTGGGCATGTGATAAATGTAAAAACACTACTAATTTCTACTTTTGGCTTCAAGTGCCCGTAACATAGCTCACTCAGTTACTGACAGAAAACACCAAATGGGAAGTATAGAAGTAACTATCCTGACTTTAAAGAGCTCCTTGTCATTACCAATACCTCTTGGCTGACACACACCTTTTCTCTCCTGTGAGGTGCATCTACTTTTCTTAGTTTTATCTGAAACATTTATCCTTGAGAAAACTTAATCTGTTATGTCCTAGGTACATTCAGAATTACTAACAGTTAGTCAGCTAACTATTTAGTGTGCATGGTATTAGTAGCACATAAATTAAAGCAAATAATATGGGGGTGATTGTAGTTATATTTTCCTGAGAGTATGACCGTACACTTTGTACTATCCTTCAGAGACTGTACTTACTTATGAATCTGCCACAATGCACCAAGCCAGAACCTTCTGTGTGAACCCAGCTTTGACATTGCTATGTTTATAATACATTACACAGGGGTCATTACACACCAATGCTGACATTATTCAGAAGCTGCACCATTCTTCTTGAAGTGCAGCCTACTCCAGGAGTGGTGACAGAGGATATGGGGAAAAGAAAAATCACAACCCACAACTTAGTTCTTTGAAGAAAGCAGAGACTTTACATCCCTTTGCTATATCAGTGTGGAAGAAGTTTCTCTGCTCCCTAGCCTTTGCAATTAGTGTTATGTAAAATAAGCATCACTAGACACTTAGGAATATGATGAAAACAGCAACTCTTCATTCCATTATGGGAAGATAACATCTACTTCAGCAATATAATTATTAACAATGTACTCAAAGAGAAAAAAAAAAATCATACTTTCTGAGTAGATTTTATTGTTGAATCAAAGTATACAAAATTTCAATAGCGAATGTTGCGTGAATGGCCTCAGAAGATACCATACTTACTGTGAATTTAACCTGTTTTTTGCTGATTGGAAGCTGGAATTAGGACCCACATTATTACATTTGTGGTTAAACTCACAGATGTGGGACAAGGACAAACCTCTTTGGAAAAGACAGATGAAGTAGATGGTAATCTTGAATGTCAAGAGGATATAGCATATAGATAAGGGCACATTAACCCAGTCAGAGAGAGTCAGATGTTATTCTGAAACACTGTGTGGAGTTCTGATCATTCCTGTTCAGGAAGGTGGAAGAAGGCAGAGGATAATTCCTAAGGTGAGCAGAAAAATAGTCTTTCTCACAAGAGGATTCCAAAAGAGTTGGAAAAGCTGAAAGCTGAAAGGCACATGGCTTTTCTTTAAAAACACTTTGGAGGATAAACAGCAGAAGCACCAAGTGACTTTTTAGGTTGATGGAGAATAGTGGCACAAGCACAAATGGGTATAAACTGTCTATGACTAAATTTGTGAAGAAATTATTAGAAAGTATCCAAACAGATGAGCAAGGCTTTTTTTCTGTCCTTTTCTCAAAGCATATTGCTTCAGAAGAGACAGCTGGTATTCTCTGTACTTGGTACCACATACTCCAAAGATCCTCAGATGCTGGAAACTCCCAGTAACTTATCAAAGTACAGAGGAAAATGCAAGCCAAGAATTCCCCATAACTGATCAAAAGCGAAAGCTAAATAAACGTCTGAATCGATTTATATGATATGACTGTGTGTGATAACAAGGGCCTGGATTTGAGGACCCAGATACAGTTTCTATTCTGAAAAATGCTAAAATTGATAACTGGTAAATACACAAGAATCAACATGAGGCAGAGCAATATGAGGTAGAAACAGGTTCTAAATGAAATGTAAGTCCTCTGAGGAAAGATTTATGCATCCTCATAGGTTATTCAACAAAAGTATCTTCTCACTTTGCATCACAAAAGTATGAACTATGCATAAAGAGTAAGCTAGAAGACATTAGAGTTTACAGTGATTAAAAATCATATGGCAGTGACTGAAAAGATCAGTTCTAATTTACACAGAAGATGATTGGGGGCAAATAAGCTGAAGGTAAACAAAATGATATATGGTAAATGGAAGAAAAATTGTGTGTTGCTGTCTATCTTCTACAACATTCAATCAAACTGAAGGGAAATACATGCTAAACTAATAATAAGGAAGCTATTTGTCACTGACCTGGGGGAGTCCTTGCCACAGCAAGTCTTAGAAGCCAAGAACTTAATGATATGCACTAGGGAGAGCTCCTTAAAACAGAGAATAAAACTTTAGAGATTGCAGAGCTTCGAGTGCTAACTGATGGCAATTTGGAAGAAAATTCATATATTTTCATAATAATTTTCTACATGTATCTTCTGGTTCTTTGCTCATAGGGTGTGCTGGGAGCTGCTCCCAGGTCCCCAGCATGACACACAGTGATTATTCATTGCTCTTACAACTACAGTGAGAGGTTCTATTCACAGCCTCTGTTGAATAAGAAAAGGTAACTGCTAGAAGGAAGGATTCAGTCAGTACATTTAATTGCTTTATATATAGAATCATAGAATGCCCCAGGTTGGAAGGGACCTCCAAAGGTCATCTAGTCCAACCCCCAAAACGCAATGAAACTATAGCAACTAATTTTAAAAGCTTAGAGTGGGACTGAATTTTTCTAATGTTAACCACCTGAAAAGGGAGGTATCTAGAGACATTCCGGACCACCTTAAGACCATGTGAAATAGAGAGACAAATCCTCATCTGGATCCATTACCATTGGTTAGAACAGTATCATGATGACTAGTTCAGATTAGATAGTTGCATTTAGCTGTTACACAGCTAGGAAAGGGGAACACCACCTTAGTGCTTTCTGTTAAACAGAAAACAAGCAATGTCTGATATTCAAGTAGGAGTATGAGTGTGAGCTTTGTATCATAGACAGCTTATGAATTACCTCATGTTAGGCCCAGGCAAACCATTTTTTAAAGGGAGAGGGGTAAATACTCTCTCCAGCTTTGGTCATTGTAAATTGGAAAATTTCAGAACAAGTATTTCTTTGCTGAAATTAGTTGATATATGAAAAAGCTCTTATTTCACAGAGAATTTGAATTTAGATTTTAAAGAAATTTGGTGTTTGAAACCCACCTGATTTCTTCTCTGGCTCCTACCTTAAAAACCTCAGGACAAGCCCTGATTTTGAAGTTAACTCTGCTGAGAATTACTTTGATTTGAAAAACAAATCACTTTATGGCTTCACTAAAATTCTTTCTGTTTCAGATTGGTGTGATAGTCTTGTATCTGACAGAGATTTTTCGGTGTATTTTATACTATAATAAGGAAATGCAGACTGATACGGAAATTATTTCCTGTGTTATTTTCGTTTGTGACTTTACTCTTCAATGAAATAGGCCCCAGCAGAATTCATTGAGGGCTGGTATGTGGTGTGCATTCTATTGTATGAGACAGATCATTCAGCTACAGCAATGAAGCAAAAGTATGTGCTCACAGAAGACAGTCAGATCTGAAATTCACCATTTCAAACAAATACACTCTTTTCATTATCCTACGTATTCCCACATTCTTAACTAACACTTTTCTGTTAACATATTTTCCACTATTGTAAAATAATGGTTAAAAGACTCAGCAGGGCAAATAATGAAGCTACTCCTGCCACTAAAGAAAGGATTTGGTGCTAGATTCAACAGGGAAATGACTATTCACTTAGCTAATCATTAAAAAAAAAAGTCTTAAGATTTCTTCTAGTTTAAAAAAAAAAAAAGTTGTTTTAAAAAAGGAATTTTCTCTAGGACAAAACCAATATTTCAACCCAACTTTATGTAAAGGTCAAACCACCAGAAAGTGTACTGTTTAATTCTGATGCTGACATGAGATACTCACACAACAGAAAAAGAAACAGCTTGAAACAATGTAGTAGGTACATTGATCACTGACCACTGGAGATCAGAGTTCAATTTACAACTGAGACCTGAGTTTCAGCCCACTGCTTTTGAGTCTAGAGTTGTGCTTTGTAAAAAGTGACCTTCAGAAAAAAATAACCTTGCCCATAAGAAAAAATCTTGTCATTTTAAATTTGGATAAACCTGTGAAAATTAGTCATTTTGCGAACTGCAATTAAAAGATGATCCCTTCTTTTGACTGGGATTGAAGGGTTGGCACTTGCCGACTGAGGGAGGTTTGGTGCAGGTGCTCCAAGTGATACACCTAGCACAGAGAGCATTTCACTACTGAGAAAAGGAACTTATCTCTGTTTTCTTTTTCTCGAAGAAACCTAGGAGATTGAAGCAATACAAATTACAATTTACAATATGAAGTGAATTTAAGAATTCTGTATCAATACAGCAGTATCTGAACTGTTGAAGCAAAGTTAAAAAAAAAAAAAAAATCACTGAAGAGCTATGCCTTAGCTTAAACCAGCTTACAGTAAAGAAGCGGTTCTTTATGCCAGTCTGTCTGTCCATCTTGTTTCCCAGTTTTTTAATTTTTTTTTTTTTTTTAATCCCCCAATCTTACATCCCTTCTTTTCTTTGCCCCCCTTGTATTTCTTTGTCTTCTACCCTTTCCTTCCCTCCCCTTTTGCTATTTGTGGAACATGCACTTGGAGCTGATACTTCATTTGCTCTTGAATCACACTCCAAGAAAGGGAAGAACATAGAGAGAAAGGAGACAGAAGGACAGAGAAACATAAATCTCTAAAAAACACTTTTTACATGTTTGTGTCTGAGATGTAGCCCCTAGTTACCAATTCTAGAGGACTGAATTAGAGATAAAGTTATGACATGACAGGAAGTCTGACTGTGCAGCTGTATTGACAGCTGGTAGCAAAATTCTTTCGCTTTCAGAAATGGCACTGATTTCATATTTAGGTGAAATTAGGAAATAATGCAAAAAAAGTATAGAAAAGGCATCTATTTTTAAGATAGAACCGATAATTTCACACACAAAAAAAACTTTTTACTTAAATAACACTTCTATTAATAGCCCACATGGGTTTACATATCAGCAGGAAACCTAATAAAAGATCTGAATATATTTAGTGTAGCTGGATTTTTCCACAGAGACCTTTTTTTTGCTTTGTTTTTGCTAGACTCTGAGGTGTTTTTTTCTGGGGGTCGAGAGTTTTTGGTATGGTATTGGTTTTTAAAATATTTGCTCTTATTGCCTTTAATCAAAGTCTTAACAGTACTATAACTAATTAGGTAAGAAATGATAGGTATTTACTGCATGAGCAGTTCATATACCTGCTTTGCACTATTATTTACCCTCTGAATAGCTGTAATACGGGTGAATCTTTAACATCCAGGTGAAAATAAATAATTATTTAAAAAGCTTGAGCAGTGGAAGTGTTTTGTCTGTATCAAACCACATACATGACACAAATAAAAATAAAATCTGATAAAATTATTTTCTTTCCTTTCTTGCTGCCCCTTTCCAGCATTGGTCTAGCTTTTTTATCAGCTGAAACGGTCTACTTTGATCAGAGCTTGCCAACACAAGGCATTTCTCCTAGCAGGTGGATTGTATTACACATTGGAGATTATAAATTTTGTCATTCTCAGACAGTAGTAAATTTATCTGCTTACATGGGAGACAACACTGTACGATAACATCTAATGGTGCTGCTTCTCAACATTGTACAAGCGAGGTGCTAAGATTACATCAACTCAAATATATTCTTTAAAACTTTTTGCTTGTATTTTAAATGTATGTTTATAAGAAAATATAAAACAAACAAACAAGACACAAAAATTCTCTTTTGCTTACCCCCCATGTAATAGAGTCACAGTGGTTTACACTCCCTAAGAATCACTCATCCCCCAGAAGAAGCTTAAGTTATGCAGTAAGTTCTACACGTGCCAATGTGGTCAATGAAAAAGAATAATGCTGGGATATTGTCTCTGCATAAATTGTGCAGTCCTCTTCTGATATTAGAGATTAATTCCACAGAAGCTTGGGGAATTCACTCTCTAGTTTCTTGTTAACAAGCTAAATTTATGAAATCTTTAGAGGAATGACCTTTAAACAATTTACGAGAACCTAAGGCACTTCAGATGCAATAAAAATAATTTCATCACAACCTTTCTCCAGCTCTACATTCTGTTAGCGTTGTTATGGTTACAGAGCCAAGACATGAGAATTTAGGGGAGGCTGAAATTAAGGATTCTTAGGCAATTTCAATTCAAACTCTCAGACACAGTCTTTAATTGGAAGATCACAAACTCCCCCTGCACCTCCCTCCCAAACCAAAAATTTCAATTCTGGTATTCAGTGCTTAGCTTTGTAACAAGATTATTTATCATGGTATAAAGAAGAGGAAATTCACTACACCTAATTAAAAAAACAAACAAACCCAAACAAACAAACAAACAAAAAAACCCAAAAAAACAATCCACAAAAAAACCCAGTGATACTATGAATAGCTAAATCATCTTTTCTGTCATCAGCATTCAAAACTTCAAACTTCAGCACTTAATACTATTCTGTTAGTTGATACGAAGAGAAATTTGAACTAGTACATTCTTGAAACATTTATGGAGGAGGATAGCTCTAAATCTGGCTTATTTGTCTAAATTTGATAAAAGAGTGTATTTTAACTGTTATACTTGGCAGTTTGATAAAACAGTATCTTTCTCATGGTCTTCAGTGTTAACAATATATGGTGACCTATGGCTAATGATAGCGAAATTTCTAATAGCATTCCAGCATCCATTCAATAGTCTTTTCTTGGTTGCAGCTATGGACTATGCAGTACAGATGAAGAATGGGGAACCATTTCCATGATGTTAAATCTGCTGTGCAATGAATCACTGTACTTGTACAATTCTGAGCAGCCTTTATGCTCCTTTAATGTGTACCACCAAGCAGAACAAAAACCTAGTCAACCTGCATTGCTGGTCAACAGCCCTAGCAGACAGAAGTAGCATCCAAAAATCTATGAGGTCAAAGAATCCTTGCTATGTTCTGTTTTTGTATTGATGATTTTATGTCAACAGTTGTGATAAGGTGGAAGGGAGCCATGACAAACATTCCATATTAATAAGGGACACATTTACATTTTGTAAAGTCAAAGGACCAAGACTTTCATATAAGCTGGAGTCAGCTTCTATACAGCTGAAAAACTGTTTTCATTAACCTGCTGCTCTCTGAATGCCAGAATATTGCAGTTCTTCAGCTATTTGCAATAAAAAGTGTACATTTTCTCTGTATTCTTCCTGGCAAATGATTATTTTAACTACTCTTGAAACAATCTGCTACAAAGCTTGTATAGCTCCCTGCCTTTATTCTTCCACATCAAAGAACTGAAAATCAAGAGAAGATATCTTAATTTAACAAATATTTTAAAAGAATTAGAGTAAGAAATATACCACATTACTGCACATTGATTACTTTTTACATTTATAGAAAATACATTAATAATGTATTGTATCAAAGCATAACATATTCTGAAAAGTGTCCTCAAATCTGACCTGAGTTAGGCAACTCTGTAGTCTGTAAAAGAAGACTGAACTTATTTGCACAACATTTTTCTATCCTTTGAATGAGATTAGACATTGGTAAGATGTTTTCTCATCTCTTTCTCTAGTTTTCCTTATTAGAAGGATTTTTTTTGTAGCAGTGCTTTTGTATCTGTTAATGTACAAAAAAGAATAACCCAAAGTTTTACCCTCCTTTTCATGATGTACTTGATGACCTTCTGTTTTACAGTTGCCAGTTTTGTCATCTAAAAACTCCCTGCCCTATTTTTTCTATCCTTTTTTTTTCCTTAGGAAGTACTCTTAATTTTAGAGCTCAGTAGCCTACAGTACCTATTTTCTCTCTTGAAAACTTCTCTAATATAACTTGTTTTGTTGTATTGTGATATTAACCAAAACTCACCATTAGGACTGATGTCATCTCTCCATCCCCCTGAGCTCCTTAATAAACTGTAAAATGACTTGACAGAATAGAAAGCCAAAGAATGAACTCAAATATGTTAAAATAAAAGTCTAATTATTTGTTTCTCACCTCCTTATAATAAGAAAGAATTTTAAGTGTCAATACTTATAGAATGACATTTTGGGATGCTGTACAGCAATTATCAAAGTTTAATTCACAAATCTATTTGTGATACTTTATGGACATACAGATTTTTCTTTTTTAAGCAGTTAAAATTATGGCAGACTTCTGTTACAAGGAAATAGGTTAGGTATGGATATAATCACAAACACTGGAGCAGGTAGGATTTCTGAAGGTGGTAGAGTAAAAGTTCTGTCCACCCATAAGACGTTGCAGATTATTATCTTTTCTGAGCCTCTTTGCTTGATTTCATTTGAATTCCAATGAAAAAGTATCTTTACTGATATTTTATATTATGGACAAATGTTAAATACCACATATCTTGTTTGTAGGATATTTCTACAGAGAATCTTACTAAGAAAAATAAGTGAGGAAGCAAAGTAAATTTACCAACCAAAACCAATATAACGAGTTGTTCTAAATACAGATGAAAAAGAATACCCATGTCAATGGTTTCACAAAATAGACACTTGGTTGGCATTACTTTAGAAAAAATACATTTCATGCTGTATCTGAAGAAGTCTCAGTGTCAAGAAATCAAGACTACAACAAAATAAGACTGTAACAAAGAATAAAATCAAATCACCCATGTTAAGAGTCATGAAAAAAAAGTGTAAAATTATAAATTTGGGAAATCCTTTCACAAGAATTATAAATATGATTCTTTGAATATTCAAAAGTGACAGCTGCCAAACAAACACAGAATGTGTACTTGAAGGACTGGGCTTTATCCCAAACTTCAAATCAGAGCATGAATAAAAAAATAAAGATCAAGTCCCATCTTCAGGTAGTTCATACAATTTAATACCATGAAGAAATTATTTCATTGTTCAGCAGACCACTGCCTCATTTCTGATCACTTAGAAGTTTGACTGTGAAGGACTGTTCAGCAGTGAATTCAAAATGAAAAGGAAATATGAAGCCCAGGGTTTCATTAAAAACGGTACTTTCAAGTCTAACACAAAACCAGTTAAAGTTCTATGGCAAAGTAATTCCTTTTTTGTATGACATGAACAAAATCCTCCCTATTTGTGGTGTAAACCTTGGTGTAAGATTGGCTGGCTTTTCCACTTTAAACTTCCAGATGGAGATATCTCAGACATATCTTAGACATCAGCTAAAGAATTGTTTCAGTTATTACCATGCTGTTGCATACTACTATGCACTGCTTTTAGTGCTCAGAAATTAAGATAGAAATACAAAACCCATGGGGCCAAGGTACAAATCCTTCCACAGAAGGGGAAACAGGATTTATTGCAGGAATGTAGCAATTGTAGAACTTGTATGAACATCAGCACAAACTGAGGATCTACTCAGTTTTGTAAACTGAGTATTGAATTTGGTTTTTTTTGTTTTACCATTGAAATGTTGCTGCTCTCTCAGGCTATCTTCAGTCTTTTATTGAAGGGTTAAGGGTTAAAATGAGATCAACACTTGGTCTTCATGCACTAGGTGTTCTTATGAGTAAAACTTTATATGAATTTATTTACCTTTGAGGCTAATTATTTTTTCCTGAGCACTTAATGCTGCTTTGCTGCTTTTCCCTAAGCAGTTCCATTCCAGCTATTCTTTTATTTCTTCCTCAAGAAAGAAACTTTGAGAGTTTACTTTCCATGAGGATTCAATAAAACAACCTCCCTGTTGCTCTGGTCACCCACACAGCAAAAAGGAAGTTAAACTGTTTGCTGACATCTCTCTCATGGTTTGGGTCAGAGCCTTTGCTCTTGAGCCTGCTGCCAGAAGTTTGACTTGCACAGACAATACTTTGTGGGTGGTGACTTCACTGGGAATCAGGAGCCAAGAATTGGAGAAATGTCCTGTGTGCCATATCTGTGGTGATTAGGAAAACATTACTGGATCCACACTTTTAAACTTACAGCAGATGTGCTTATTTTGTGGTAACTATGCAGTGGAAGAAAGCCATTCGCTGTCCCCTGAACTCCAGCTTAGCTAATCATAAGGATGGTCAGTAAATGCAGTATTTTTCTCATGACATTTCATAAACACAGATTTTCAAAACAAATGTGGATGGAAAGGCCAATAATCCTGACATACCTTGTGATCTGCATAGAATTGTGGTTTGCCTGAACTAGCTGAAACCTCAGGGTAATTACTTGGAAAGATTGGCACTGTTTAGAGAGCTAACATATCTGTATCAATTCCTGTTTTACCCTTGCATTCTTTGGAAAATATAGATGAATCTTCATACATTCATTATTAACAGATATATAAGGTATATCATAGATACAGATGTGGAATTTCTGTTACTACCACTGTTATTTCCCTGCAAGTAATTTATTTCACAGTCAGCTCTAAGGCAGCAGAAATAGACATAAATGAAGCTTTACATACAAAAAGTGAGTACAAATTAGAGATGTAGAGATCAGTAGATTGCCATTTAGCCTGCTCTGCTCTTGTGAGACCCCACTTGGAGTACTGTGTCCAGCTCTGGAGACCCCAACACAAGAAGGACAAGGACCTTGTTGGCATGGGTCTAGAGAAGGACCACAAAGATGATCAGAGGGCTGGAATATCTGTCATACAAGGACAGGCTGAGGGAGTTGGGGTTGTTCAGTCTGAAGAGAAGTCTCTGGGGAGACCTTATTGCACCTTCAAGTATCTGAAAGTGGCCTACAAGAAATTGGGAAGGGATATTTTACAAGGGCTTGTAGTGGGCTAGTGGCTTCAAACTGAGAATAGATTTAGATTAGAAATTAGGAAGAACTGCTTCACTCTGAGAGTGGTGAGACATTGGAACAGGTTGCCCAGGGAAGTTTTGGATGATCCATCACTGGATGTGTTTGAAGAAATGTTGGATGGGGCTTGGAGCAATCTGGTCTAGTGAAAAGCGTCCCTGCTTGTGGCAGGGTGGTTGGAACTAGGTCATCTTTAAGGTCCCTTCCAACCCAAACCATTCTATGATTCTAAGGATATCTGATTTACACCTACATGTACTATGTGACACTATGAACACAAAGATCAAAGCCTCAGTGAAAGCCAAGCACTGATTCCAGGTAGAATAAGCCATTCCATTTTTGCTTTGATACATTACTGAAAATAATCTTTCCTGAATGTTCTTAACTAGAGTCTGGTACTTTATTACTAAAGCCCAGTAGAGTCAATTCATCAAACTGTTACGTACATCTATCATTGCCTTACTCTGATACTATTCTTCCAGCCTCAGTAACATTAAAAATTAAATAGCAAAAGTGTGTTGTTTATTAATTTGGTTTTCAGATTTTTAAAATAAGCACATAAGAAAATCCAAGTGTTCTGCAAGAACTCATATTATGCTTTGACATTTTTACGACAATATTTTTTTTTTCAGAAAGTGTTTTACTGGCTTCTTAGGGTATTCAGTAGTCTCTAAGAGCAAGTAGAAACATAACAGTCATGTACTTAAAATTTACTATTGCAGTTCCTGTGTTTCTTACTGTATCATGGTCTCATTTCATCAAGGCAAACAGAACTCCAAAGAGTCCCTCTCATGAAGGGCTTGAAACAAAACACACCAAAATGTCTGGAGGACAGGGAGCACTGTTGTAAACTTATTACTGATGAAGTAAGTTAGAGAGAGAAAAAAGGGGTGAACTTTAGTAATACTTAAGCGGTATTGCATCAAAAAGCCTCTTGAAAGTAAGTAGGATACGGGCTTTTTAAATCGCTTGTGTGCTTTGAAAGACCTAATGTCAGGGGAGGTGCATATGCTGAGCTCAGAAATCCTCTATTCCAGACTTATGCTTTATTCTCAGGACTTGTTTTATACCCTCACAGAAGCAGAATGAATGGATGTGCACAGTAAGTGTTCAGTTGCTCAAGTACTTATGTTTATAGCCTTAGAATTCTGACTTCAAAAATTTGTTTTTTAAAGGTCCAGCCATCTTTCCTGCCAGGCTTCATAAATCTGTGCCTGAAACTGCTGTTTGAACTGCCCTAAAAATAACAACAGAAAAAAATTCCATGTGGGTTCTTTGTTGCATAAGAGTGAAACTAATCATGAGTAATGCACATGTTGGCATTGCTCTGAATATTTAGCTTCAAAAATTTTTTCAATTACTAAAAACAATGTGTTTTGTGATTTTTATGTGCTTCTTGATGTATTACTGCTGTAAATTTTAAGAAAGCATCCAGTCAAGATTCACTGTTCTCAGTACAGTCCTGGGCTTTCACTATACAAGCATGTCAGGAACAGGCGTATGCTACATGATGAAGGGAAGAAGTTTTTGGGAGATGCAGTACTTTTTCAACATCTGAAAAAAAACTTTCCTTCTTGTGAATGAAATGTCCTCATGACAAAGTATTTCAACTCAATATCCCAAAAGAGTATCCCTTCTAACATTACCAAAGTACAAAAGTTTACAGAAGACTCTTTTATCTGAAGCTCATTTTCTGGTGTACTTCAGTAAAACATAATATTAGATGGATAGACAGACAGACAGACATAAAAGCTAAATACTGTCTATGCTGGTGCAATCTATTTTATATTATTGGTTAAACAACTGTATGCCCATTATAACCTTTCCTCTACTATCTTATGATCCATCAGGAAAAAATTCTCAGCTACTTACATTAAGTAGCTACATTGTCATTCTGTGGCTTTTTGCTGACCTTATTACAAAAAAACATACTAATAGACTTTACTGAGAGCATAAGAGAAGCCACGACAAGTACAGAAAAATTTGGTAAGACACTTATTAAAACACTAGAACTATAATAAGCATAGAATTGGTTAGGTTGGAAAAGGCCTGTAAGATCATTGAGGCCAATTATTAACCTAGCACTGCCGGGTCACCACTAAACTATGTCCTTAAGTACCACATCTACATGGTTTTTAAATCCCTCCAGTGATGGTGACTCCACCACTTCCCTGGACAGCCTATTCCAATGCTAGACAATCCTTTTGGTAAAGAATTTTTACTAATATCCTATCTAAATCTCCTGTGGAGCAACTTGAGGCCATTTCCTCTTGTCCTTTTGCTTGTTGCCTGTGAGAACAGATGGACCCCTACCTTGCTACAACCTGTTTTCAGGCAGTTATAGAGAGCAAGAAGGTTTCCCATCCGCCTTCTCTTTTCCAGGCTGAACAACCCCAGTTCCCTCAGCTGCTCCTTATAAGACTTGTTTTCAAGACCCTTCACCAGCTTCATTGCCCTTCTCTGGACACACTCGAGCACCTCAATGTCCTTCTTGTAGCAAGGGGCCCAAAACTCAAGCCAGTATTGAAGATGCAGCCTCACCAGTGCCAAGTACAGGGAGACGATCACTTCCCTAGTCCTACTGGCCACACTATTTCTGATACAGACCAGGATGCCATTGGCCTTCCTGGCCACCTGGACACATTGCTGGCTCATGTTCAGGTGGGTGTTGACTAACACCTCCATGTCCTTTTCTGACAGGCAGTTTTTTGGACACTCTTTCCAAAGCCTGTAGCACAGCATGGGGTTGCTGTGACACAAGTGCAGGACCTGGCACTTGGCCTTGTTGTACCTCATGAAATTGTCCTTGGTCTGTTGACCCAGGCTGGCCAGATCTCTCTGCAGAGTCTCCCTACCCTCAGGCAGATCAACACTCCTACCCAACTTGGTGCTGTCTGCAAACTTACTGAGGGTGCCCTTGATCCCCTCATCCAGATCTTTGATAAAAATATTAAGCAGTCCTGCCTGAATTCATAGCTGCTGTGTAGCCTCAAAATATCTTCTGACAGACTGCCTCATCTTCACCTCTAGAAGCAAAAGTAATGGGAAGATAATTTCTGTGTATTTCTATGACATGTAAACACAGTATTTTCCACACACTAAAATATTAAACAAGTTTTTCTGATTTCCCCCCATATTTTCACATTAATAAAGTATTAATTTATAGAAGGGATCAAGAAAAGCAAAGCAAATGAAAGTGTTTTTCCATCTATTGAAGGCTATTCATAACGGATGGTTGAAAACCTCCTGCTGGCCTGTTTTTTTAATTTAGTTTTAATAGACTACAATACAAATCAAACCATATACTTCACCTGATTAAAAATCAGTGGTTTGCAAAAGAGTGCCAAAAATCTGAAAAGAAAGTTACCAGAGAAGAAATGACTATTTATAAGCTAGAATACTGCTCTGTGAAAAACAAGCATTAGGATGTTCAGCTTTATGTAGCACTGCTTAAAAAATGTTTTGTTCAGCTCCTAGTCATGCAAAGCTGCACTATCACTAGCTTGTGCAGGAAACTCAAGCATGCAAGGACTGCATAATGCAGGCTCCATTTAACTGTAGGTAGGCATCTTATTGTTAGCTTCGTTTTACAGCCCTAGGAAATTTATTTCTCTTATTTGCACAACTTTTGCCACCAAATTCAGTTAGGCAGACATTTCATCAGTGGAAAATACAATAGTTAATAAGGATGAATGGCAAAAGGATTACAGTACAAAATTGAAAAGTTTTAAGTGGAAAGAAGGAAACTCATGAAGCAATAAAAATAATTTTCTACTATTCTAAGTCAATGACCCAGAGCTTAAACACATTTAGTGTTAGAATTTAGACAGTCCTTACTGTATAATCTCACCTAGCATTTAAGCCATCGTCACATATCATTGGCTCCAATACTGTTTTCTTTTTCAACAAAGATATTTGTCGAGGATCAGCCTACGTGCAATGCATGTGTTTATACACAGTTCATATGTGAAATCCATTGAGGGCATTTTTACAGCTTCCAAGGTGATCTGAGTATGTACAGAACTAGAGGTAGAAACAGAGGAGCCAATTTGGGCCCTTTGACAATCCTTTCTCACTGACCACAGAAAGAATCACCACAGGTTTGGCTCCCGTGTGGTTGGACAGAGGGCGAGTTATGGCATAGTTTAGTTCAGCATAGTTAGGAAACCATATGACAATTGTTTTCCAGTCTGCTGACACAAAAGCACACACACTGCAAATAAAGACTAAGAAAAAATATCACGTGTTCTGGTCAGTTAGTCCTCTCATCCACAGGGAAATAATTCACTTAAATACAAACCTTTCTCACCTCCACCATTTAAAAACTGACAAGCAAAATCTCAACCTCCTGCAGTTTACTCAAATCTGAAGCCTAGTTTGATGACTTGTATATTGGGTTTGAGTGGCAAGGTTTTGGGAGTGGAGGGGCTACAAGGGCAGCTTCTGTGAGAAGCTGCTAGAAGCTTTGCCTATGTCTGATAGACCTAATGTCAGTAGGCTCCAAGCACCTCTAGGATAATGTATTTCAGAAGGGAAAAAAAAAAACAGCTATGCAAATGCAGACAAAGAGAGGAGTTAGAATACATGAGAGTAACTCTGCAGACACCAAGGTCAATGATGGAGGTGGCAGAGGAGGTGCTCTAGGTGCCAGAACTGGGATTCCCCTGCAGCCCATGGTGCAGCCCATTGTGAGGCAGGCTGTCCTCCTGCAGCCCCTGAAGCTTAGCAGTGGAGCAGATATCTACCTGCAGCCCATGGAGAACCCCCACACCAAATCAGGTGGATGCCCAGCAGTGGCTGTGACCCTGTGGGAATCCCATGATGCTGGCAGGATTTGTGATCCGGTGGGGGACCCATGTTAAATCAGTCTGTTCCTGAAGGCCTATACCCCACAGAAGGGACCCATGTTGGTGTAATTTGTGAAGAACTGCAGTTTGTGGGAAGGATTCACATTGGAGAACTTTGTAGAGAGCAGTCACCCTTGGGAGGGATCCCAAACTGGAGTAGGGGAGAAACTTGAGGAGTCCTCCCCCTGAGGAGGAAGGAGCAACAGAAATGAAATGTGGTAAACAGAGTGTAACCCCCATTCCCTGTCATCCTGCACTGCTGATGGGGCAGAGGTAGAGAAATCAGGAGTAACGCTGAGCCTGAGAAGAAGGGAGGGGTGAGGAGAAGGTGCTTTTAAGATTTGATTTTATTTCTCATTATCCTCCTCTGATTTGACTGGTAATAAATTAAGCTAATTTCCCCAAGCTGAGTCTGTTTTGCCTGTGATGGTAATTGTTGAGTGATCTCTTCCTGTCCTTATCACAACCCATGAACCTTTCATTGTATTTTTTTCCTCCCCTGTCCAGATGAGTAGGAGAGAGAGCAGCTTTGGTGGGCACCTGGCATCAAGCCAGGGTCAACCCACAACTGCAGTAACTCTGGTGTTGAGATCCCTACTGTAACTCTTGCATCAGACACATTAACATGACAGACTTTAAAGGGTATTTTGAAGTTTGTATATACCTTCCAATCCAATATATATTTAAAAAAAAATATAAATTTCTGTACATTGAAAACATGACTTGCAGACAAGATGCAGATGAAATTATTTTTGAGTGTATGTGTACTTTTCCCTAAAGGACACAAAAAAGTCTGTGTGGGAATAACACATAGTTACTGCTTCTGAGTTAGAGATGTAGCCTAGTAGCTGATTAGAGCAATAACTTACAAATAAAGATCCTTCCAAGCGTTGAGAAAAATCCTCTATGTTTGTAAGTGTGTTTAAAATTAAAATGCAAGGAGCTTTACAGGTCAGTCAATACTGCAAAAGCTGGCAAGAAAAGTTCAAAAGTTCTTAATTTAGTAGAATTTGCTGCTTTTAGGTAATCCCTTAGCCACCTAGCAACAGCACAAAGGGTATAATTCTTGGGAGACTTAAATTCACACTGGCTGAACAAGAGGGAAAATTGCAAACATGAAAGATTTGAGGACACAGTGAGACCAGGGTTTCTAGTAGGTCAAACTGAATAGGCCACACACCAGGATGTAGCTAGTACAGAGTAGAAGCGATACATCTTTCCTACACAAATTATACAGCAACACATATTAAATACAGGTGTCCACCATCCCCATCTTTCTTGCCATCCTCAGCACAGGCCTATCTGCATCACAATCTTCCTTACTGTAGTGCAAGTTCAAAACTCATATCAACACACTTTACGGTATAGTAATTTTTCAAAAGTCACCCTTACAACTTTTATGATACATTTTGTATTTTATTAGATATACTCAACCAGTAGCCTCCAAGTGCCTCCTACAGAGAAGGCTTTACTGGTGGTCTGATTCAAGACAATGAAGTTTTGATGTGAACACATGCAGATATAATCTTAGGGTATGAGAATACTGATTTTCACACCAAGTACTGTCTCTTACTCTGATTTAAATCCAGGAAGACTGAATCTGAAAGAAAATTGTTACTCAGGCTAAGTAAAATAGTCTGAATCTGGACTATGTTAATTATTTTTTGATTTCATACAATCCAAAAGATGTAGAGTAATTTATGTGTCTACAAACAGATATACCCAAAGACATTTTTTATTTCTGTGGACAAAAGACAGCCACATGAATGTGAAGGAGAGGGGGCTGTAAGCACATGAATCTTTGCAACCCTTTTGTTTATACGTCCTTCATTGGTGCATAATACTTCAATTGTTCCCTATTTTTCTCTCTTTTGCAAAGTATTTATTATTTTACAGTCATTCTTTCCTCTTTTGAACAAAACAGAACGAAAACTGTTTCCTACTCTTCAGCATCTGGAGTTCATAGGAGTAACCCTTCAGGGAACCCATAGTTTGGCAAACATTCATTATCCAACAGTAATTAACATTCTCCCATAGAAACATCTCTCATCACTCAACAAGCATCCTCTCCTACAGATACAGTTCCCAGATCCTATGCTTGTCCATATTGTAGACAAACTTATCTCCTGAGTTTTGAATGCAATAATGCTTTTAGTTCTGGGGTATAAGTCATTCTGAGGTAAAGGTGCATTGACCTTGGTAATAATAAAAATCTCACTGTGGTTTCCTACACCTTGGAGTTATCTCATTTCACTTCGACTATTTTCAAAGAGTGAATTGAAAATCAAAATAGAAATACAGGAAATTTATCATTGAACGTTCTTAGCATCTTAAGCACTACAGATACTAAATTTTGTAGGGACCAGGAATCCAACTGAGCAGAAAATTTTTCCCACAAGGATTCTTATATGCCCAAGTAATTTCACTGTATCTGCTAAATTATACTTATTTGCCTATACCATTCTCAATAATCTATAATAGTATCTTTGTATTAAAACAATTATTTTGATCCGACTCTAAACATTATTCTCACTCTGATCTTGAGACTTGCAATGAGGTTGATAATATAATAAAATCACCTTTGAAAAGGTAGTTACTTTTATTCCCAAAGCTAAGGGTTAGCAGACCCCAACTCAAAAATCTTGCAAGAGAGGGTTGTACATAATGTTCATCAGGGTCTTTGACTTAGAAATTGTCCCAGAAATTCCTTCCTGATTTTCTATATAGGTACAAACCTCCGCACTCAGCAAACATCATAAAGAGACAATTTGAAGATATTTAGGTCACAGTTTGCTTTCCAGAATGACCAATGGGCTATATCTCAACTACACCCTTCCATTATGAGTGTTATTCAAATTCTAGCAATGAGTCATTCGAGAGAGACCTTTTCCATTTGTAAGAGCAATGTTTCACCTCCAGCAGACAAAGACTACAAGCTCCTTTGCTCTTTTCCAGTTTTACAGCTATCTTGAGTTTTAGTTGTCTGTACAAAAAAAAGACCAAAACCCAAGATTGACAGAGATTTTTCAAAAACATGATCAGAAACATTTGTTGAGAAACCAAGCTTTGGGTCTGTTCAGTCACATTTGTTTGAGTAAAACATCTGGCTTTCAATTATGTGCAAATTTTAACAGTTACATAGAGACAACCTTGGTTTAATTTTAGAATGAGAAAATTAAAAAGACCAATTCCTTCTGAAATCACTGGGTTCAGAAATCAACTGATTCAGATCACTCACAAGTGAACTTCACAGGATGTCACTGCCTCATTGGAGATGGTGGCAAAATGCATTATATATTCAACTAGATTTGACTGAGGTAAATGTTGTTTGGGGTTTTTTTTTCATCATTTCTACGAGTTGCCAACTTCATGAAGCAGCTGGCTTCAATGTGATAAGGAGCTGACCTCAGGATTATACTATTATCTGAAAAGAGCAAAGGCTGGAGTAACTGCTTCTGAATAGAAAAAGATAGCAAATGTATCCATTTGTAAGAAAATAATAGGTAATTTGCTCAATGGAAAGGTTCTCACTAGGTAAAACTGATTTGGCCACATGTATTTGCAGTCACTTGGTACAAGTGGTGAAAATATTAAAATAATTGTTAGACGAATATAACGTGTTTCTTTCTTTATAGAGGATCAGTATTTCCTGAATTCTCATAAATGACAGATTAAATGTATTGAACACTTTTTTTTCCAGTTTATTTATTCTGTGAGATGATTGCTGAAACCCTGTGAATAGGTGATCAGCATCAAAATCAAAAGCTGTTTCATACCAGCTATTACAAAACAGACCAAAAGTATAAGAGTTATGAATCTATGTTTCTGTCACATTACACCAAAATCCCTAGAGTCTGGGTTGGGGGAAAAAACCAAACATAAAATGCAGTCAGGTCATATGAAATATACTATGTGCTGATGGGAAGTCAGTACTTTAGTTCTCCACAACAGTGATCTTACAGCATTATCATTTGGATATCCTAAAGAGAGATAAGGAGTCACCATCTAAAAGTTGATTATGTGCCACAGGCAGATTCAGTGGAAAAAAAAAAAAAAATATAGTGGTCCATATTATTGAACATAATAAGCAGTCTGAACAGAATTAATAACATAGGTCAAGGGCTGGTACAGGGAATGCTAAAAGACTAGGTACCAGTTTCAGAAATATTTTAGGGTCTAAAGGAAGGGCATTATACTTAGATTACATATATGATGATTCTTGTATGGCTAGCTATCTTCCCAATGCAGGGAAAAAGAATGAAAAACATTAGTAATACTTGAATACATAAAATCCTCACATAAACTCAATTGACCATTTCATGTGACCGGCAAAAGCAGACACAAAAGGTGAAAATGGTAATGACAGGTTTATTTTAAACCTAAAACCCTGGGGGGGCGGGGACCCAAAAAACCAAAACATCACTACTCAATTGTTTTACAACAAAAGATTCTAGCATCAGCAAGCATGCATGAAATTGTATTGAGAGACAGTTCTCTGTAGGTTGCATATACCTGTGTTTATGTAGCTCTGATTATGGCTTTTTTATGAAATAGAATCAAAAGACTACCATAGAGTTCTATTTCTTTCTATGTCTAGTGGTCTCTCACTTCAGGCATATTAATGACATCATATTTGCCTCTTTTGGAAAAAGCCATAGTATTAGAAACATGAAAAGCCAAAAAGCAACAGTAGCATTGTGTCAGGAACAGGCATCTTGTTTTCAATAAACTTTTCTGAATAAGAAAAGATGAAGAGTAAACAGAAACAATATATGATATAGAAATTTAGAAAAGAGTTTTCTGTAAGCAAATCTTTAAAGGTGCATTTACATCACCATACTCTATATTTGCTTTCACAACAAGATGTGCCTCATTTATTCTGGAAAACAGAGAGATTAAATTGTTTTCCCATTCTCAATTTTATCCAACACAGGCAACCTGAATTTGGCATTTTATTGTCTCAGCATGACTTTTCAGATGGCACTTGGGTAATGAAAATATATGAAAAAGAATTCTGTATGCTAGCTATGTATGTTTACATATGTCTCCGTATAAAAATATACCTTTGTCTTCATTTCCAGAAGCCAAATCTTGCATAACATTCCTTAGATTGCTTATATTTTTGACTACTCATTATGGCTTTTGTTTTTACTCTTGCTTACATCCTTGTTCCATTCTTCCTCTATTTACAATTACTTTTGCGTGACTACCACTATATATATCTATATGTAGGACTACCTGGGTAGATATATAGGCTCTAGCTAGCTTTATCAATTTACTTCTGTCACACTTGTTTGGTAAATGTAAAATAAAAGAGGAAGGAAGTGAAATCACTACCAACTGGCTTTACTTCAACAGTTAATAATCTACAGTGATAACAGCAGCTGGTATATCAGCAATCCTCCCTGTAATTGAAGTGGGAATCTCTAAGAGTGGCAGGAGAAATGGATGAAATGGAAACTGCCATCTCCTCCCACTGTAAACTCTCTTTACTCATGGATTAGATGTGTCCGTCTTGTCAGTCTCTAGGATTTGTATTTCCAACAAATCATAAGCTAGATGCTTCCAAGTATTTTATTTTCTTTGGTGGGAATTCTACTGTCACTCCCTTTTCCTGACATACTGTGTGATATTAAAACAAACTTCTGCTTTTAGTTTTTAAAGATAACTACTACTGTCATTCCTCAAAACTCCAGTAAAACAGTACATGCAAGAGTGCATCCAAAGGCAAACATGATTGGAAAAAAGAAATCCCTACATTCCTTCCTGGAAGTCATTGGATAACGAGGTAGAAATTTTTTTTTTTTTTCTTCTTAATTGTTTTGTTCAGCACTAGTATAATCTTTGAAAACTCTTCCACATCCGCATGTTACAAACAAGTTTCTACCAGTTTACTTTTCTTATCAATATTCATTTCCTATGCTTCCAAAGGTCTGTGGCCTCATTAAAAAAAAAAAAAAACAAACACAAAAAAACCTGAACAAACAATTGAGAAAAATACATTTACACTCAAAGGAATAATTTTGAAATCAGACTACTGAAATTGAAAAAAATTCAGTCATTATCACTCAAATTATCATGATCTGCATGTAGAGCTAATTAGCTGATTGATAGCATTAGCCACTTGTCTGCATTTCCATTACAGGGAACTCAGTCAGAAGTAAGAGTTGTATTTTGTGAAATGAGAGTGGCCACAGCTTTTCAGACTAAAGCTCCGTCTACTCTGGCAGTCAAAGAGGATGCCTAAGTAGTAAGAACAATTTGATATTTGATATGTGTATTTGATATAAGTATTTGATATGTGCCCCAAGTACTCTCCTGACCAAATAGGAGAAACAAATACAAATGGCTTTCAAAGCTAACTCAGAAGTAAAATACCAGAGAGGATCAGGACAGTCCTCAAACTGTGTTTCACTGAAGTAGGAAGCTAACCATCACCTGCAAAGCACTCTTGTTCTGCATTTACTCAGAAACTCTCACTGAGGACACAACCCCATAATAATAGTTACATTCTTAAATACTGTGGCCTCTCACTGATGTTACTACAATCATTACATGCTAGCTAAGAATACCTGTTTACTACATCATGAAAAGAAATGACAGCAACCTGATATACCAACCCTGTCATCCACTCCAATATATAGTTAAACTTTATCTAGATTTGTATCCACTATCTTTTCCATTTGGTCTACAGATAGATCCTTCATAGAAGTATCACCATAGCTTACCTTCCACCTTCTACTAAGCCCTCTTAGTTGCGTACTACTGAAAGAAATCAGGTTGGCATCCTAATTATTCACTTTATATATTTAAGAAACAACAGTGCACACTTCTAGTAACATACAGCATCAAAGAAACTTGAGAAGTACTAGATGTATGAAATCTACTATCAGCTTTCAATCTCTTCATATAGTTGATTTCTTTTGCCTAAGCAGCTACTGCAAATTCACTCTGTTCCTACACTAGCATATGAGTAATAGTAATTATGTGGATAAGTCTATTCAGTCAACTACTTCAACTACACTGCATTAAAAAAACCCAGCAAAACTCACTCCTTATCACTATCAAAAATGTTTTCCAGAGATTGGATCCTTTTCTATCATTATGCCTTGAACTAAGGTAAGATGAACAGCAAATTTCAGTTTTTATAGGAATGTGATGGAACCTTGAATCAGATGAAGTCCTGAACCTGTCTAGACATGTTTTTGTTAAACCAACATTCTCAAAGAGGTGAAAGATATTTTCAAATTCCAGACTCAGGTTTGGTTTTATAGAAACTGGAACACAAACATCTCAAGTGAAGGAAGATTGGAATCCATTGTATAAGAAAAAATAACAATGAAAGGATACATTAACAAATTTTCCCCTAGTTCACTATGTCACTGAAGAGTATTAGTCAAACTCAGTGACTTTTAGGATCACTGCAGTCTCCACACAACCACCGCTGGGTATCTAAGGAGGACTTTCCTTCTCTGTCACTGTTGTGACAGACCAGTATCTGCACTCTGCTCTTTGCAGGGGTCTCCTTGCTGTCCAACAGGCTTCCAGCATTCTTACCCTGCTTTTTCTCCTGACCTACTCTGTAGGCTAGAAGAGGAGTGGCTCTCAAGAGAAGATATCTCCACCTAAATCTGTGATCTTTTTTTATGAAATTTAAAGTAAGAACTGAGAACAAAGAGGTAAAAAAATAGTTTGGTTTTTTCACCATTAATTTTTAGGTGTTTCATTATTATTTTTTTTTCCCCCTAGTAAATTAAAATTGTGATACTTCTGCATATTTTTTATCATTTAAGGTATATTTCTATTCTTTTCATGATTTTGGCATATGGGATTTTCAAATATCATGCATAAGCATATCTTAGAAATGGGTAACTCCCCTGTTATTATATGTATAAGTAATTCTTTCCAAATATTATAAAACCCTGAATGCTACTGGCATCAGAGTGTTGACCTGTCTATTTCTTTTCTTCTCTATTTATTATTCTCCAGCCACATTCCTTATCAGCAGAGTTTTCAGAAAGTCTTGCGCTATTGCAATATGCACTACTTTTCTAGTGTTCTTCAAGCTGGAGTTATGGAGCTCTTGAAGTGACGTGAACCCATCAATTAAGTCTTTTTCATTTCTGTGGTTTTGTTCCTATTAATTGTGCATTGTATCAGAATTCAATATCATGTTTCTTACTGAATTCTGAGAGAAAGTATCCTATTTGCTATTTTCTATTCCAACCACCTTTTATTTCTGTGGATAAAGAACACTTGCTCTTTTGATTTTCTTTCATTTTCAAGTCCCAACATAAGTTCCATTTTTATAATTCTCTTGCACCCTTAACATCTCAATTACTCCCCTAGTGCTTTGTCCCTAAAAGCAATTGTCTTGTTGATCAATGGTTTACAAATTGTAAACTCCCTAGCTATTCCAAATCCCTTTATTTTCTGCTGGCTATCCATTTGATTTCACCTGCAACCTTTCCCTATGGTTTTTGTGCCCCTTTTATCTTTTTTTTTTTTTTTTTTTTTTTTTTCCTCCCAAGAAGTTCTGAAACAGCCACCTTAACAAAATTTCAAGCTTCCTCTATTCAACAAAAGAGAAGATTTCTTTGGGAAATGTGTAGGTAATTAACAATGTTTTCTGAGAGCTGTATCAAGCTATGTCATATGAAAGTGCATGTATTTTCTGAGGATGTTATTTATCACATTTCTTCAACCAGTAAAGGATAAACCTATCTTGAAAGATACAAATTCTGAAATAACTGAACTTTTGACAGCAAACTTATTAATGTGAGTTTACTAGACACTAGGAGGCAAACGTTAATGTCTGGTCTTGACTAAGATAGATACTCTGAAAACAGTCACTTCTTTAGTAATTTGGTAAATTCTTTGGCAATATCCACTGAAGCACATGAAGGACAAAATTATGATACAGTATTACTTTGCTTTCTTTGTACTTTAAAAAGTCTCCTGTAATTTCCCAGTGGGAAACAGAGTAATATCTTGTGTAAATTAATCCGTTCAGATAGCCTGAGACACTTAGTGACTCATACTTTCCACATCAGAACTGCATATATTGTTTATCAGCTGAGTATTTCCAAGGAAATACAAGCATATGTTTAAACTTTTGTTTGGCATAAGTAGGAAAACATCACCTTCTTTCACAAAATATATGCAAAAAATAACATTGTATCAGAAGTACATCACAAGTTCAGGTAAAGATGAGAACATGGCCTACTGTAAATCTTCTTCCACAATACACAACACGTGCTGCTTCTAAGACATCACTTTTCATAGAAGCATGTGTTGTTTAATGGTATTGATGTGTAACATGAGACACAGAAAACTTACGGTGTCAGGACAACAAGATTGTCTCATGTAATGTTAGAAAATTCTATATCATAAATAATCTTCTCCAAATGTGGTTTAATACAGCAACTATAAATAAACAGAGACTTTAAAAAATATGCTTCTATTGAATGTCATTTCATCCCTGGGGACCAAAACAGCTCTTTCAACAGCACCTTTTCACAGATTCAAGCACAAGTCTATCCAATGAAACTTACTGGCATAATGGAATGTCATCTTTGATGATACATTTTCCTCCATTTCTGCAGTAATGTTCTGGACAAACTGCAAAAATAAAAGTAAAAATTACAATTTTAATTTCCCCCCCTCATTATTGTATTTGTCATTGCCTGATTTTCAAAATGGCAGAATATTCACACCTGTCATTTTTGTGCTTAGCAATTCCAAAAACTCTTCCTTTAGACTTTGACTCGGTGATACAAGTGTCAAGTCAAAAATTCTATTACAGTCAATGGACTCCTCTTGAGCTTATAGAAATTCTGGTGCTTCACTTGAACAGGCTTCTAATTTTTCTCAAGTTGGAGTGTCACTTGACTCCAGAAATTGAGCTTTTGACACTTATTTGATTTGCAAACAGATAAGAATCTATAAAATAAGAACCAAAAGAGCTGAACTTATATTTAACTAGTACCTAAGCCTACTTTATCATTAATAGCTTTTATAAAGGGATGATGAACAGACACTCGTGTGTCACCAAACTTCTTATTAAAGGTGTCTGGAATTTTATCACTTGGAATCACATACTCATAAGAAATAGAGAAATGAGTCTTGAAAAGAGTAAAGGTGTTTAAGTAGAGGGGTAAAATGCACTCTTTTCAGTAATACACTATTATCAGCTTTTGACATCCCTTAACATAGATTTCTACATCATCACACTTAGTTTTACTGAAGTTCATTTTACATCCTCAGAGCACGAAAGACTCAAAATCAAACCCAAATTCTCCGTTCTTTAGTAAGAACATAATTTTTAAAATGCAAATTAGACCTAATGAATTTTGAAACTATGCCACATAGAACTGTTTGCTGAGGCACATAAACAGTGATATTCAGTGTGGACACCTCCAGTTTTAAAAAGAAATTTTGGAAAGTATATTGCCTAAAAGATCTGCTTTCTGACAAAATAGCAGAAGATTTGTAATTTACTGACATGCAAGTCTACTAGTTTGTTTTATGTTCTTCCACAATGAAATAATTTCTGAATATTTTACTATGCATTTAAAATGCTTCTTATGAATCATATTTACCAAGTATATACTCTCCCTGAATTGTAAAATTGGTCATTTTTTACGTTAATACATGATTTTTTTTTTCTCTCCCATTAAAATATAAAAAATATAAGAAACCTATATAATGAATACATTACTTGTGGGCAACTTTCACTCTCAGAGAAAACAGCAAATGCCTCCTACCAAGAAGTGAATATAAAAATCTGTGTGAATAAAGTTTAAATATGCTCTACTGAATTATATTATTACAATACATACTATATATTTTGAACTTTATCACATAACTCATAATGAAATGAAAGAACAAAGAGTCAAATTATCAGATAATGCAACTTCATCAAAGTTGTGGGAGTATTGTTAACACAGAACTGGCTCGGAGGAGAACTGCAATAATTTCGTGTCAGTGAATGCAATGCTTTGAATCTACATTTCATTTTTTATATCATCACACACACTTTTGTTAGATTTTGTTAATAAAAATATGATTCAGATGAGATGTGTGTTATTTTCTTGTTCTTATCTTTCTCCACCATTTAACTATTGCAAATCAAACCCAAATACTGTGGGAAATGCACTGTGATGAAAAAAATGCTATTATGTTTTTTTTTTCCAAAACCCTTGAAACACTTGGTACACTTGGAAAAGAAAAAAAAAACAAAACACAAACCAAAATATACAAACAAAAAAAACCAACCGAAAAATGTATCAACTCAGAAATGTGGGTTAACTTAAGTGTGTTATTCAATTAGCTAAATTAAAAGGGTGCATTAGTAGCATACTACACAGGATTTTTTTTTTTTTTTTTAAATACTGTGTTTATAACTTAAGAAGCACCCCTTGTGAAGATGCCTGCTAAGCATATTGTTTTCTGTAAAATTTGATGTAATTTGATTAAATTTTCTCAGAGGTAATTCAGTCAAGTTTGAGGAGATTCAGTAGATAATGACTACACATTTTTAATTTTTTTTTATTAAATGGTATTTTTATGCAAAACTAAGTACCTGAACAGCTGGACTCATCAAGGCTGAAATCAATGCAGTCTACAATGCCATCACAACGCTGGGAGATTGCTATACATTGATTAGTTGATGCACATAACAAAGAGCCATCAAAACAATCTTTAATGGCTGAAACGAAAAGTAACATGACAGTTATCATGAGCTATTAATCTTTTTCTTACTGTTAAAAAATTACCAGAAAACAGGATTCATACTACAGTATATAAACTTGCATTTGTGTGACTTTTACAAGCTTTCATCTTCAAAGACATGCAACTTCACTACTGAGTAAACAAACAATAAACACACACAATGCACAGATGTTACAGAAGCTGGATTTTCCCACGTTATATTTGTGAAGAAGAGGGCATATTTACTTAAAAAATTAGCAGAGTCTTCTGCAAAATAACCGTAAAAACCCATAAAAAGATTTCACAAAACACAATCGACTCTCATTCATAACCCAGTTTTAAAAGGATGGAATGAATGTTTAAAGACAAATTTCAAAACTGACATTATATAGTTTCTTCTGTTATAGGAAACCAATTACTAAGAGATAGTTAATGTATTAAAAGTAGAGAAAAACTATCCTGAAAAGTCTAAACATGCACACCTTTTTTATTCTTGTGCATTCAGTTATATTTGCTATGTTTGTCCAGAAGAATTGTGAGGGGCAATTCTTGCTGGAGCCACATAAGCCTTCGGGTAAGTCACTGATCTACAGCATATAACTGATGGTCCTGCAGATTCCTGAAGAGCATAGCACCATTTTGTCATTTTATGCTTTAAACTATTGTTTGTTAAGGTATTTGTTTAGGTAATTTAAGTGGAACTCTTGTCACGATGCCACTAATGCAAATCCCAGGGAACCCTTCTGACTCCATCAGAGTTAGATACATTCACATTAGCTTGTCAGAGGGAATATTTAAAATATCCCACTGATGCATCTAAATTTCATACTTTCCTGATCCTGGGTTCAAGAGACAGTGTACATGGCAATTAGCCTCCCAGGCTGGATGACCAGGCTACTGTAAGATTTATTTGTTGCACTCTCAGATATAATTTAAATTACTGGTCTATATAGACTGCAAGAGTGTGCTAAATTTTAAAAACAGCAGTTCAGTTTAGACCATAATAATGGAGGCACATCTTGTCAGTGAACTCTTGCCAGTTTTGACATTCTTTCAGGAATACGAAATTACTCATGTGAGTAAGGATTTGTGGGATCAAACATTTTAATTACATGTACTGACTACTTACTAAAGTCTGGAGGAAATTCTGTAGAAGAATACTAGCAACTATAAAGAGGAGCTTGCTTTTGTTTTCAGTTTCAATTCACATTTGTGAGAATTTAAAAGTTCTGGATGGTTTCAAACTACCAATATTCTGTTCTGCACGTGTGTTTATATCAGAGGCTCTTCAATTGACTGGAGAAGTCTTGATACTGAAGAGGGAATTTTCTGCTAGTGACAGCAGGATAAAAGCAACAAGAACAACAAAAATTTCCTTTTCTGCTCTTCATTCCCTTGACCACTCAGTCTGGCAGAACAGGTTGTGGCAGACTGAAAAACCCCAGCAGATTACAGCGTAACTCACAAGTGATCATAGGTGATCATTTGAACACACAGGCTGTAAATGTTATTGTAAATTACATGTTCAGACTAAGACTTTAACAGAAACAAAGCTGAAAATTTTACTATTAAAAATATTCTTATGTCCTTCAGACCTTTTTTGCCTGCATGTGTATTTTGAGGATGCTGTAAACTATAGCTATTGAATAGTACTTATGCTTTGTCAGACTAATACAGAGGTTCAGTTCTTGAGCTCCAAGTTCCATTGAGAGCTGTGGCAAGAAGAGAAAGTATCATTTAGCCCTTTTTAAGTTCCCCTAGTGCTGGACTAGCTGCTGGACTCATACCTGAGAATAAAATAGAAGAAATACTAATTATTTTTAGCTCTGTTGGTCCATTTATATCTGTTGATCATTAAGGTGGTTTTGACATGTCTCTTTACCTGGAACAAACTTACTACTATTTTTATATTGCTTACAGAGGGAACAGTCATAGCAATAGACCTGACTGCTGAATGCTTTGCACAAATCCAGCATTTAAGACAGAAAGGACAAAGACACCAAGTTATTGGTGTCAAGGTAAATCATTTTAAGAGCATATTTTATAAATTACATTTTTACTCTTATTGCATTGAAACTAATATTATTTACTGTTAACAGAGTTGCAAGTAGCTTCTAATTTCTCCAACTAGTTATTCTTCACTTTCATGAGAGGACTTAAATGTTATGGGGATGAAGATATTAAACGGAGGCATTAACAACAGTGAAGACATGAACGTGAAAATATCATCTTTTCACTTATATTTCATTTTCCAGGTCCAAATTAAATCTGTAGGAAGGATATTAGCACTTCAGTTGGGGTCTGTGAAAGAGTATGTCTATACCCCATTGGTGCTAATATATTTGTTTTAAATCCCTACTATTGTAACCAGGAAATAAAAAAAAGAGTAATAATTAAAAATAGATTACATAGGTGAGATAAATTACCCTTCACTAAAATTGACACCAAGAAGTGGATTGGCCAAGTAGAACATCTCTAACTAGAAAATAGGTCCTAGACTGTCCTTTTCTCATTAAAAGCAGCAAGTAATAAAATCCACATTAGTAAGTACAAAACAGTATTGACATAATACTGTACCACATAACTTCTGAGTGAACTCTACAGGAAATTCTGTCTGCATAAATCTCTAAGTCATGCAGAAAACCATTTCTGTGGTAGAAATTGTGGTTTTAGTAGAGGTCTGACTAATGCAATTTTTTTGTTTGTTTTCCTTTGTCTTGGCCTTCTTTCGAGTTTTATCTCTGCAAAATGTAAGATGCATTTTGACAACTGATCTTCATCCTAGAAGAAAACTTTCTCTTATGAATTCCCCAAAACAGGATCCAGAACCTTTCTGACCATCTATTGTTACACTTAAAGGAATGAAATTACCAGGTCATCCAGCGTGGGAGGCTTATTGCCAAGGGATGTGGCACACATAAAAAGAAAGGTGCCAGCAATCACTAAACTGAAATTTTCTACAATCACAAAGAAGATTTGATCTGCATCAAGAAAGAAAAACAAAGTCTGCTACTGAAAACTTACTCTGTGTTCACAACTGCTTAGGAAAAAATTTCAATCAATTTCAATCCAATATCAAAAAAAAGGCAATCCAACCCCCCCCCCCCCCCCCAATTTGTGCTGCTATTATAGAACACATGCACTGGAGTTAAAAGCAACAACCAATTTCATACATTATGCAGAAACTGTAATAAACAAAATTTGTGAGATATTT
Organism: Todiramphus chloris collaris; assembly: GCA_025345505.1. Taxonomy (NCBI): domain Eukaryota; kingdom Metazoa; phylum Chordata; class Aves; order Coraciiformes; family Alcedinidae; genus Todiramphus; species Todiramphus chloris. Next base: position 9,916,048 of record JANVCC010000048.1, read on the forward strand.
ACTATTCCTGTGACTTTTTTCTGTCAACAAACTTATATGGCGCTTCACATCTTGAAAGCAGACAGCTAGAGGTGAAATGCTGCACTCTCGTGGCATATACATTTTGGTGGGAAAACCAGCTGTGACAGTAATCAGCTGTTTACTGATTCCAGTCCAAACTACCACTAACCACATTCTTTTTGCTTTGCCTGCAAAAAGTATCTTGCTTAGAGAAGAACCATGAGTTGCTGCTTCTGTATTCTTATCCTATATTGTCATCAATTACATGTTTAAACAGGCAAAACTGAATTTTGGAGTGTGATTACAGATTTGACCCCAAGATACCACTGGGCTTCTGGGTCATAAAAGCACACTGCTGGCTCATAGCTGACTTGTTGTCCACCACAACTCCCAGGCTCCTCTCTGCAGAGCTTCTTTCCAGTAGGTCAGCCCCTAACCTATACTGGTGCATGAGCTTCCCAGGTGCAGGACTCTGCACTTGCCCTGGTTAGACTTCATTAGGTTCTCCTCCAACCAACTCTCCAGCCTGTCCAGGTCTAGATGAATGGCAGCACAGCCTTCTGGTGTGTCAGCCACTCCTCCCAGTTTTGTGGCATCAGCAAACTTGATGAAGGTACACTCTGTCCCTTCATCTAAGTCACTGATGAATGTGTTGAACAAGACTGGACCCAGGAGTGACACCTGGGGAATACCACTAGCTACAGGCCTCCAACTAGACTCCACACTGTTGATCACAACCCTCTGAGCTCTGTCATTTAGCCAGTTCTCAGTCCACCTCACTGTCCAGTCATCTAACCCACACTTCCTAAGTTTCCCTACGAGGATGTTATGGGAGACAGTGTCAAAAACCTTGCTGAAGATGAGGTAGACAATATCCACTGCTCTCCCCTCAGCTACCTAGGCAGCCATGCCATCATAGAAGGCTATCAGATTGGTCAAGCATGACTTCCCCTTGCTGAATCCACGATGACCACTCCTGATAATCTTCATTTCCTTCACATGCTTATGGATGACCTCTAGAATGAGCTGTTCCATCACCTTCCCAGGGGTGGAGGTGAGTCTGAACGCCCTGTAATTTCCTGGGTCTTCCTTCTTACCCTTTCTGAAGACTGGAGTGACACTGGCTTTCCTCCAGTTTTCAGTCACCTCTCCTGTCCTCCATGACCTTTCAAAGATGTTGGAGAATGGCTTAGCAATAACATCAGCCAGCTCCCTCAGCGCTCATGGGTGCAGCCCAGTAGGACCCAAGATTTTGTGGGTATCCGGTTTGCCTAAATGATCTCTAACTCAATTCTCCTTGACTATGGAAGAGTATTCTTTCCTACAAACTTTCCCTCTTATCTCCAGGGACTGGTTTAAGAAGTAAAGACTGAAGCAAAGAAGGCATTCAGTAACTCTGCCTTCTCTGTATCCTCTGTCACCAGGGCACCCACTTCATTCAGCAACAGGCCCACATTTTCCCTACTTCTCCTTTTCCTACTCATGTATTTGAAGAAGGCCTTCTTGTTCTCTTTGGCATCCCTTGGCAGGTTTAATTCCAAGTGGCTCTTAGCCTTCCTCATTGCACCCCTGCATACTCTGGCATCATTCCTATATTTGGCATCCCTTGGCAGGTTTAATTCCAAGTGGCTCTTAGCCTTCCTCATTGCACCCCTGCATACTCTGGCATCATTCCTATATCCCTCCCAAGTGGCCAGTCCTTTTTTTTCAGATTCTGTAAACTTCCTTCTTTCATTTGAGTTTTTCCTGAAGCTTCTTGTTCATCCATGCAGGTCTCCTGCCTCCTTTGCTTGATCTCTTAGTCATAGTGATGCACTTATCTTTGCGCTTGGATATTGGAAGTGGTACTTGAATATTAACCAGTTCTTTTGGACCTATCTACCTTCCTTGATCATGGCAGAGTTAAAGCTCAGGACCAGCTTGAATGTTACTGAATTACAGAACTGTGAAAATCTATCTGTCAAACTGTATTCAGAGATGAGGCAATGCAAATGCACCTGACTGATCTATGGAAAAAAAGTGGAAATGTTCCCAGTTATTAGCAGAAATACAATACCAACGATTTTAAGCATTTATCAAAGTCAATAGCCAGGGAATAAGAATGCATGACTTGCAAATGTAGAGTGTCTCTCCAGGTAACACATTATATATGCTATAAATAATATTTTTTCTTAATCAGGGAACAGTGAATTTTACACTGTACTTCATTATGTTGCTCTTTTTCACATCATTGTTTTGGGAAAGTAAGTTAGCATCACTTAACTAGAGCAGTGAAATTAACTTACGGCAGCCAACTTCATCTTCGTTAAGGTGACAGTCAGGCACACCATCGCATCTCAGGAGAGAAGGGATACAGCCTTTGGAAGGACATAGGAACTCTGTTTGTTTACAGGAACCTGAAGATATGGTGGTAGGCATCTGTGTGGGACAGTTCATTTCATCACTTCCATCCATGCAGTCTTCAGCCCCATTGCATTTTGCAGTGAGAGGCAAACATTGCTGAACATATGCACATGTGAAATTGTCACTACTGCAAGTTGGAGGGTGTGGATCAGCTGATCCTACAAGAAAAAAAAAAAAAGGGAATATTTACTGCTTCTCTTATTTCAGTAGTCATCTATACTGCCTTTGAGATGTACATAGGGTCTGCTGGAAAGGCAGCTGAATTTGCTTTGGAAGCTTTCTAAAATCAATCCAAAATAACTTATCAAAATCCACAACTCCTAAGTACAGAACACACTATCAAAACCACTGTGTCTCATCATATTAACTCCATTGCTGTTGTTGCAGTATTTTGCTTCTGAAGGTGAAATCCAGCAATTGTTTTGATCCTATTACTGCTTGTGCCATGTACGTATAAAATGGTTAATATAAAAATATTACTAAAACTTATCTTTCACTCTGTATCAGGAAAGGGTTAAACTAGCCCTCAAGTTACAATCTTCCTCTATTCATATATTGAATGGGTGAAGAAAAATAATGACAATGTAGTTCTGGATCAACAAGGAACTCATTTCATGGAAGGCAAGGTATGCACAGTAAGGTCTGAACCATCAGCAGAATAAGAAAAAGATCTTCATAAACTAACATCAAAGATTTTTACTGATATGGTTTGTTATCACTCTGATTCTGTAGCTTACGTTGATGTAAGAGAGAATTAAATCAAAGAAAATACTTGATAAAAGTTTTGAGGGTACAACTGAAAAAAAAAGTATTTTTAACTTTCAGACTAAGTAATTGAGACATCTGATGAAGAAATATGCCATAGTTGTTGCGTTGCTGGAAAAAAAACTTTATGTGATCACTTATACAAATAAATTTGTCTTAGACACCTAAGTCCCTCTTTCTTTCTACAAAAAACAGTGCAACTGAATTTTCCCAGGAGAAGCATGAGAACTATTTGGGGAAACTGATGCTAACTGATGCTATGATGCTAACAGTGTGTTCTTCACACCAACAGTGTCTCCCATGAAAGCAATGTGATGGATTCCTGTAATTTTTGTTTTATGTGCAGGGAAAAAAAAAAAAAAAAAAAAAACCACCAAGGAAAAATCTCAATAACTTAACTCTATGTATTTATTCTTTACTAGGTAAGTTTGCAGCAGGTGAATAAGGAAAATAATACTATGATTGTTAGAGACAAGGAAAGACAAATTAATGTCACCAACTCTGTAAAAGACAGGAGGAGTTTTGCTGTTAACTTGGGCTAAAGCAGAACAGATCAAACACAACAGTTCATGGGTGGTTTGCCTTTTGAAAAGGTGCAAGGATTGCTTTCTGACCTCAAAAGTCAAAAGCTACTTCTCCATTAAGGCATGACATGCTCTAAGGCAATACACGGATTTTGGCATTATTTTACTGCTTTTAATCCACTGGGCATAGCTGCATGTTTATGTATTCTGTGATAGCAGGCTGGGGTTTTACAGAAGAACTTTGCTGAAACATGCTCAGCTTCTAAAATATCTGCATCATGACTAACTATAGCATCTTGTACAAAAAAGGAACTGCTAATACATTCAGATAAACAGAATACTAGTATTATTTTACAACCTGTTTGCTTGTGAAACATCTACAAGGAAAAAAATAACCTTGACCCTTAGCACCTTAGCAATTTTTGGTTTTCATGTTGACTTTGTCAGAAAATCACAGCTGAAAACCTTCATATAATAGAATATTCCTGATGTCCTTTCGTACCACTAATGTTCTCTAAAATCTATGATGCCACTAGAAAAATGTACTTCATGTGCTGGACATAATCTAAAGAGAAAACAGTAATAATGGATTCTGACACAGTGAAAATAACCTACTGACCTTTTGGCTTGTTTGTATTCAGAATTACATCATAAGTCCCCCAAAGACATGTACTTTTAAATGGGAAAGACTTTATTTTTATTACAGGTGTTTTATAAATGTGCTAGTCTCAAAAAAATTTATGTTACTTCAAAAGACTTATGAAAATTGTCATTAGATTATCGGTTATAGACATTTAAATTGCATACTGAATTTATTTTTGAACAAAAGAAGTTTAGATTTTGCCTTTTTTTGTCTACTTTATTTCTATATTTTAGTAGGTATTTAATACTAGTAGCCCATACAGATGTCAGAATTGTGTTTATCATGAAGAATTTATATATAAGGCCATGATTCTGCCAAGATACCAATGAAGTGTATGGAAAGTCATTGGGAGAACCTATTTCTCTCTTTATTGATATAAAACTGGCACTGTTAAAAATAGAGCAAATCTTACACGATGTTTTTATTTATTTTTAATTTAGAAATTATTTTTTAAATATTTTTAGTTTGCACTTACTCTGGGGAAAGGAAGAAAAAAAAAAGTCTGATCATATTATCATATTAGATAAGATTTTTTGCCTTCTATTACTTGTGACCCTTTCCCTTACAGTGCCTAGGGAGCATTTAGGCAGAGAAAATTACTTAAGCTGCAGTCAGTTCCACTTAGGCATGTGCTTTTGTCACTGTGTAGTCCAGTTTTAGTTTTTCTGTGTCTGTTTTGATAGAGTGGAAATTAGCCCCCACAGTTCCAATCCATTTGACTTTCTTACAGTCACTTGTTTTATGTTGTGGAAAAGACTGTGTTTATAGTACATATGTGGGCATTTTTTACCCAGTTAATTCCCTATACTTGTCCTGTTCATTATACGTTTGCTAACAGGTTTCTATTCAACTTTGTTCAGAAAACTGAAATCCCTTCTTGAACTCAATAATGCTTGAATGTGTTGCATGTTATGAAGCTAGTCTTGAGTGTTTAACTATCTGTAGGCTTTTGTAGCATTGATCAGTTTATCCTTACAGTATCAATCACATAAAGTCCTTATCCATGCAAATGATCCCATGCTAAATTCATTACTTAGGCAAATGCTCAAATGGGGGTGTAATTTTTAATATTATCATTTTCTATCATGATTTCCTACAGTTATTAGAAATTAATGTGTAAAAAGAAGTATTTCCTGACTTGTGTACCAGTTATTTTAGCGCGTGCAATATTCACTGAGAGCACTGAAAGTGTCTCCAATTTATGCCAGAGGTTAAATTAGGGGTAAAGTTAAAACAGATCTCAAGAGCTCTGGTTATGTTTTCAGTATATTAATAAATATCCAAAACAATACCCTGAAATCATCAAAATCATTTTACATCAGAACAATAAATAAGAATGTACCTCAAAGACCATACAAATATTACCTTGTTTATTAACTCATATTATGTATTAATTAGTTCACATCTCTTTGGTTTCAGCTCTAATAGGAAAACTGTGCTCTGGATGACATTCTACAAAACATCATGATTGCCGTGATCTGCCAAAATTGTACTCTTTTTTCTTTACATAAAGTAGGTTGTAAATGCTTTTCTTAATTATAAATTAAATGTGCCTGCTAAAAATTTGTAAATTTATAAAACATTAATTTGTATATAGTTATCAGTTAAAGACGACTAATTAGGAATATGCAAATCTAGGAAATCATTAACTAATGCCGACTGAAAAGAAATCTCAAGCAACATATTAATGCAAAACTAATTACCTGCATTCAAAGCTACTATGTTATTATTTATATTAAGCTCATCACTGCAGTATCTGCTACTGACATGTTTCATTCTAAATAGTGACAATATTAATTCTGTTTTCCTGACACTAGGAAGAACTGTACTGAAATGTTAACACTGCAACGTCATTTGCATTGAAAAATGAGCTGAAACTAATGAGATACTCATCATTAATAGCCTCCATTGTGCTGAGTGACATAGTGAAATGCTCACCTGACTCAGACTTAGAAAATAACTTTAAACATATATGCATAAGTATATATATATACACACACACTTTTTTTTCTTTTTTGACAGTGGTGAAACACTGGAACAGGTTGCCCACAGAGGTGGTGGAAGCCTCATTCTTGGAAGTTTTTAAGACCAGGCTGGATGGGGCTCTGAGCAACAGGTTCTAGTAGAAGGTGTCCCTGCCATTGGCAGGAAGGTTGGAACTAGATGATCTTTAAGGTTCCTTCCAACCCTGACAATTCTATGTTATTCTATGATTCCATATACATAACTTTCATATATATTTCATGTAACTTTTTACATATACATACACATAGCTTTCATATATTTCTACAGAGTGAATATTCACATATATACAGGGAATATGTTGATTTTTACAAATAAACGTAGGAAGGCAAAATGTATTTCATGTACATATGTGAATATTCACATATTCATGTATACAAGTGAATACTCTGTAGAAATATATGAAAGTCATGTAAACAGCAGAATCTGAAGTGTGTTTTTTCAATACAAATTGGACTATCCATTTGTGGCCCATGGGCCATTTCAGTCACTTAAAATCATTATATTCAACAACCACGTAATACTGGCATGCCAAAAAATAAGATAGTTTTGCTATCCTTTTGTGAAATACAGAAAAGATGTTCCCAACCCATCAACCCTCTATTGAGTTCTGACTTTCAATTTCAAACCCCATTCAGTAGTGGAGGAGATATTGTACAAGTTATTTTTTTAAAAAAGAGTGTTGATTTGAAGCTGTTTAAGAATTTGGAGCTAAATCTACTGAATATGATGTGTTTTAAGGAACACAGGATAAAAGCCTTGCTTTCTGTATCCAGGCTGCATGATCACTAAAAAGCAGGACTGGAGATCCACAGGAATGCACTCAATATTTGCACACAGATGAAAACCAAACTAATCAAAAACAATTTCAGAGGAAATAAACACAGCTCTGCAGATCACTGAGTCTGGATTTAGATTTGCATGAAAAACAGCAGCAAACTGTTGATGTTTCTTTATAGCTAAAGGAATCATGATTTTTTTTAAGTTGCAAGCTAAGGACATGTCCTTATCTATTTTACTTTGCACTCAGTGTTTTATTTTACACTTATTTTTACATTATTTATAGCAAATAACCAAAATTATAGAAAAGGTTTAAAAATGTGCACATAACCTACTTGTACATCATAAAAAGACATTTTAGTTAGGTCCTAGAAATGAATTTAATTCAGTCCTATTCCTTTGTGAAACCTACTCATAAAGTGCAACTCCACAAGCATTCCCACACTTTGAAGAGAAGTTAGGTAGTTGAGATAGATTCAAAAAGGCAAAAATCAGACCAGTGTGTAAAGAAAACCAAATTTGGTATGTACTGCTTCATGAAGTGCAATAACTACAGGTGAATATATGGGTATTTCATTGTTGTCATATAAAATGGCTGCTTTTACATACATTTTTACTTCCAACAAAACATCTGTTACAACTAAATAGAACTCATGAGCTGATGGTTTGGGAATAAGGATCCTTTACAGTATGAAGAGTGTTAAGTCAATGAGTTCATCATCAAGGATATAATTATGTATTTGTGGGATAGGGAATTGTTAAAGGCTTACTGTTGTCTGATGAAAATTTTGCCTGTGAATCACAGGGATTCAGTCATGGGGAATGACAGAACTGCTACTACTTAAATGTTAATATATAATAAATTTTTTGTGTTACACAGTCTTTAGCACAGTGAGAAAGACACAAACCTGCTTAACTCGAATGACACAACACTTCCATGCTATCCACCTCTTTTCTGCCTTTCTTGTCCAGATACTAGATCTCTGGTGGAGAATAGTCTCCATTTATGTTTATGTTATCACCTGGAACAGTGAATTCTGACTAGTCAACATTAGCATTTGAGTCAACAGCAAAGAATATGAAATACAGTTACCACACACTACTATGCAGTATTAAACTGAGTTGTACCAGAGCTTGCTCTAAAGGCCATTTAGCTAAATGGGACAACTCACTGATTTTAATGAGCCTTGCATCAGACTCCTGAAAAATAAATCTGTCTGATATATTTGCATAAGTAATTTCCCTACTAAGTCTACTAAAAACAGTGGGCCCATTAACTGTAGCTAAAAGAAGCCAAAAATAACCCCCTCCAACAGTTTTCATTAGACAAGGGTATAAATTAATTACATACCCAACCCAATGCATTAATTAAGTTAAAATAAGTGTCAGTCCTCACTTTCACTTCAGTAAATATTAGATCAGGGTACAAAATCAGCCCATTCAAGGTGGCTGCGAGGAGATGACCAGACTAAGTTGTTCAAATAGATTAATAATCTGTCTGTGGTCTTTATCAGAGTCAGTAAAGCTTCTGCTAGAAAATAAAATGTTAATTTGAAAGCTTGGTAAAAGATATAAAAGGAGGAAATTGAGTCCGGCCACTTGAATATTTAAGTCTGTTTTCTTTGCAAGAACACAGAAGTATGTGGCAGGGTGATGAAAAGGATCCCAAAGGTTGCTACAAAGCCAGAATTAACAAAAACAGAACTTGGCCCAATGACTTCATTGTTTTATATATCTGTGCAAAATTGCAGGGTTTATTTTAAATTATCATCATTTGCTGACATATAAACATAATAGAAAATACACAGGTTTACTGCCAGTAAAATCCAGCTGTGATTTATAATTTCCACTCAGAGAACTACCACTTCTGGATGGAACACATTGACTACCTGTGACAGCAATATGACAATATTTGTCATATTTCTGCTAAAAACAGTCCAGGAATTGCTAGCTATGCCTGCTCTTGTGATGGATTTATTTATTTGTTCATGTAGTAGGTGCAGTGAAGAACTGGAGAAGCTGTGAAGCTTTGGTTACTAGCAAAATGAGATGGGCTGGATGACGGAACAGGTTTAGAGCAGAGAAGAGGGCAATTTCATAGATGGAGTGGGAACACAACACTATGCTAAGCATTTTATTTTTCAGCTTCTAAAGAAAGGTAACTTTTACAGATACAAATTTATAATCAGTTGAGAAGAGCCCTGAAGAAAACATTGATAAGATCCATGTAATTCCAGAGATAAATCTGAGCTTGTGATTTACTCTTATTGAAGATACAGAGAAGTTTTACCTAACGAAGAATCTGAGAGTTTTCTTCTCTCTAAGATAGTAACATGAAGCTATTTCATTCCAAAAATAATTTCTCTCCATCTCTCCTAGGAAATGTATTAATTTTTATGAATAAACTTAGCAAGGCAAAATATCATTTCAGGCTTGTTTGGATTTTTTTTTGGTGTAAACAGATGGGCTTGGGAAGTGTAATATTAATGAAATTATTTTAATAACCTATTAATGAATCTAAAGATTTTTAAGTTCCTAAAAGGCATCTATCTTGAAAGTGAAGATTTCAATATTCTGTACAAGCATAAGAAGGCAGAGAAAAACTGAAATATTTAGACAAAAATACTGTATTGGTCTATAAATAAATAATTGCATCCAAGACTTACCACCAATTATGTTAGTTTATATAGTGTAACTATCTTATCCTAAAAATATCTGCCATTTCCCTTCCTGTGAAATCCAAAATAAATAAATAAATAAAAGTGGCTTCAGTCCCAGATAGGTCTGTGCACTGGAAGGTACTGAAATAAGCTGAAGAAGCTCTCTAAGGTACTATGCCCTGGATCGTAATTTTTACTCCTAAAAAATGCAGAAATGCCCTATCTCTGACAAGCAATGAGGATCTAAACTATATTCTTTTTATTTTCATGACTCTGAAAACAAAACATTTTGGGACATTTCCAGTCTGATACCCAAAATTATAGAGACTATTTTATCCTTTTTTAGTTGGCAGGTAGATTGCATTGTACAATAAGGAGTGTTTATGGAGGTACTTATCAAATATTTTTGAAATCATTGAAGACTGTAGTTGTATAGAAAACTTCACAAAGATAAATAATGCTGTATTCAGAGATGTATCTGAATAATGTGCACAAAAACCCGAAAATATTCAAATATCTCTCAACAGAGATTTCTCTGTATTGGGAAAAGAAGAGGGTGCTCTGTGTAAAGTAATATTGTATAATGTGATTAAAGAGTTTGTCATTGTATATAAAAGCACAGATTCTTGTGAGAAGTGAATGTAAGTGTGTGGCAGGAAGAGCAGGGAAGGTTTACAATCAGAATTCAAAAAGTGTGCTCCATGAAGCAGAGATAAAATAGGGAGAAAAAGTGTGTTATGAGAAACAAATAATTACCCAATATTTTCTCAAATTAACATTTTCAGACATATGTACCTTTTCTCTGTGGTTTCTAGTCTGAAATCACAAGGGGATTTACTTCTAAAGAATGGTTACTCACTGTTTTCTGCAAATTAGGTATCATATAGCACCTAAAATTACAGTAGCTCAGACTAACGGTTGATTTTGAAAACCTTCACCTTATCCACACAGATTATTTTTACTCTTTCTTTCTTTATGCTGTCTTTGGCATATGAAATAGTCTTTATAGTCACTATTATTTTACTAAATTACTTCAATGAAAAGGTCTTAGAAATTATCTTCATTCTGCTACGTTTTGACTACAAACACTCATCTGAAACAGTCTGTATTATAAAATGTCAGTGATAAAATTAATTTCCTTCCACCTTGATCTATAGTTCCAGTCCACCACCAGCTCAGTGTCCAGACATGCACCTATCATACCTTCTTGGTACGTTATTTTATATGGACATTAGACAAGATCTAGTTCTGCTGTTATGTGCAGGCCAATGGAAATGGTTTTGCTCTGAAGGAACTTCAGGATTTGGTCTGTCAGGCATGTATCTGTTGTGATATCTGAAACTGCAGGATGGAGAAGTCTTGACGAAATCCTACCCACCAGACAGAAGACTGAATCACCAAGAATCAAATAAAAATTTCTACATTTCAAGAGCTAAATGAGAAAGCACTGAATAGCTGTTTTGATCGTAAGCCTAGATTCATACAAGAATCAGCATATAATTAATTCCTGATTTTTAAAAATTTGCCTTGTATTAAAAAAGGGAACTGACAAGTTCAAGGGAAAAAAAAACCCTGACATCACTATTCTGAGTCCTCATATTACTCAGGAAGACTTTGATTTATAAATGGTTGGAAATGGGGAATGTATCAGAGGAACACAGTCCATGTAGTTCGCCTTTTGTAATACTCTTTCCCAGGCAACCAGAACTGTTGGAGACAGGTTATATTGGTAGCTGCACCTTTCCCTTGTTAACTATAGCTGACATGAAGTTCTGAGTATATCTATACTAAATTTTGTGATTGAAATACAATTTTCTTTGTCCCAGCACTTTTTTTTTTGCAGGATCAGCTTTTCTAGGAAGTTCTAGGAAGGTGATTTATAGGGATAGATCTGGCTATCCCTTCTGACTGTCTTATGATGACTTAAAGAAATTGAAGATAGAATTTCTGGAGGATATTAGGTTTCAGGATAGTGGGAAAGCTTTGTGTGAATTTTTTTAAAGAAAACCTTTAAAGTAAAGGTTGTCTTTGTCTTGAATGTAGAACCAAATCCAGTCTTGCAATTCAAAGATTCAGATTTGTTTCTTCGATTTGTTTCTTTATGGCAAGTGAAAGTTTGATCGATGCAAGGATTATTTAAAACTTTAACAGCAGGTCTAGTTTGTGTTTTCCTACAGAGCAATGGGAAGGCTTGGATGAGTTCCAGCGTGTCAAAACAGGTTTTTCACATAAGTGAAAGCAGTCAGCACTGACCGAAAATTTTATACCTCAGTACCTAAATGGCAAATCTGACCCTTTTGTTTGTAACCTGCGTGGTGAAGTCAAGAACTATGACAACATAAGAAAAAAACCCAAAACCCAGAGCAGTGTAGTAAATAGCACTGTTTTTTGCACAGGTCCACTGTGATCAGATGACACAGTGCTAGAGGCGACATGTGTTGTCTGTGCTGAGTGTTTTCCATTATTTGAGTTGCCCTTTTATCTCTTATGTCTACTTACACAATAGTATTTTCTACTGCAGACAAGTCTGCCAAGTGAAAGTGAAGTTTCAGTAGGGTTTGGTGGGAAATTTGTAACACTAGCAGTCCTTTCTCAAGTCTTCATAGGCTAAACACACCCTTTTAAAAATATTTTGTAAAGAAAGGAATGGATGAAAAAAAGCAGCACTGAAGTAGAACATCTTTGAAATAATATTATGAAAGATGATATAAAGTAGTTCACAAAACAGAAGAAAAGAAGGAAAATATTTCAGATACTTCAGAAATAAAAATATACAGAATGATAAGGAAAGGATGGGGTAGGAGAGACGACACTGAAGGGCAGTTGGATTTATTTTCTTTGAATTATTAATTTTTTCACTAGCAATGCTAATACTGAACTGGTGATAAACACTGACAGTGGAAAAGCATATACTAGTTTCTCAAACACACTCTAGAACCTAGGGCTCTACATGATGTTTACACTCCAAGATGCAGCTTAAATATTCATCTTAAACCATCAACACTATTCTTGTTGAATAAACCAAAAAATAAAGCAATTACTTGAAACAGTATTATATAGGAGTACAAGTTACAAAGCTGTTGCTAAAGAGGAGCTGGCAGGTCACTTCCCTGAGTGAAAGGGCTGGAGCAGCAGTCAGTGCTGGCTTTGGACTGAGATTTACCCTGTCCAGCAGAAGATCTCCAAAATCACAAATATTGTGCAAAATATATTTACTATTTATCTGTTTCTTGAGAATAGTGTCCCAATACATAAAAATGCTATGCAATTAATACTATTTAAATTACAGAGACTTGTGTATCCACTTTGTTTCTCCAATAATGATTAAAGAAACACAGTATTCTGATTTACACAGGCAGAATAAAGATTGGATGCTAAGCGTCTTTGGGTTAATGCTTGAATTTAAATTAAACAGGAGCAGAAATTTATGAATTTCTGTGATGCTTCCTATTTCAACTGAACTTGAAAATACTATGATAAAGGTATTAGTGAATACAAAATCTGATTCAATACTTCAGTATTCTTGGTTCATCTGACACTAGAAATGGAAATGCTTTTTAAACTTAATTTAAAAAAATTAAAATATTAAATAAAAATTAAACATTTAGAAAAAAGTTTGAAGGATGCTACAACTGAGTAACAACTAAATTAGTTGCACTCATGCACTCATTTCTGTAATTTAAAATCATCACAAAGCTTTCTCAGCGGAAAACAATGGATCTTGAGAAGTGGTAAGAGTACATCTCGTTCAGCAAGTAATTCTGAGCTAAGCTAGATCTTATGCCACTGGCAGCTGGCACTGCAGTTCTCTCTATGCATTGGCATCAACTAGAAGTTACTTCTGCAATAGTTGAGGGACTAGCCTGACCACACTTTGTTTAAATACACAGAATTAGTCTTGGACCTTTAGAAACTCCCATGACTAATAACGACTGACTACTTAAAAGCAAATGAAAAACACAGCTGAATTAGAACTGTTGGTAATGCTTTATTGCTTAAAGCTCCCAACCAGCTAAATGGTGATTGCTTCTATTTAGGACACATTACATTAGGAAACCCAAAGTAATTAAAGACAAGCTGAAAAATAATAATATGCAGATAGGAAAAAGTTTTGCAACACCAAAGCTATCTTCTGAAAGGGAGAACTTTACACAAAACCTGTACTGCAGGTAATACTCTTTTCTCTGACCTAGGTCTTTGCATATACATGAGAAAACTCAAAGCAGGACTGACAGTGGAGTAGGTAAGCTTTCCTACCATTTTTGTTGAAGGAAAACAATCTTGCTCAAATACCTACAGAGCAATGATTTTATACTATTTGATGTCAATATTCTCAAATTTTACCATCTGAATTTTGAAGCAGTTAATCACAACAATTATTAGTAAAATATAACATTTCAACCTAAAAAGCTGCTCTTTGTCAGGAACAGTATTAAAAAAGTCAGAGACAGGCTCTTCCTCCTAAACTTCTGTGGTTTATTTTATTATATAGATTTTCTATAGTTCTCTTTCCTCTTCACAAGCACAGATTTGGCCTACCTGGCCAGTAAGGGTTATTATGATAGGATTTTTCCCAGGACAATACAAAACCATGAAAACACCAGAAAGTCATCACACTCTTAAAGTAACAACATTAGATTATTTCCCATTAGACATTGTTTTGTTTTGGTTCTTTTTCAGAAATACAGACCTGGGACAATGGTAAGAGTGACTATACAACTGGGAGAGGGGGTTGGATGATAGAAAAAACTGACAGAATTGCCAGGGTGCACATACAATGTGGAGTGGTTGGTGGAGGCATGAAGTATGTGGTAAATGGAAAAATAGGATGCCTGAAATTGGATGCCCCTTTCAGTAAGGAACAAGAGGTGGGTGAGTAGAATTTGGAATTGTGGAAGCATCAGTACTGAGGAATATGGATCTAGGATGGCACATTTCATGCAAGCTAAAGGTTATGAATGGAGGTATAAAGAAAAAGAATAATAAGGGTAGAATACTCTGTAATTCCAAGTAATGGATTTAAATGAGTGGAAGATGATCTACAGCAGAGCATGGGAGAGGGATGCAATGCGACAGGAATAAAAAAAACCAAACCAAAACAGAAAGAAAAAAAAAAAAAAAATTAAAAAGACCTCCTGCTACCATGGTTTATAAACTGGTGTTTTGTCAATAACAACAAAATGATGTATTACATTCCAATAATAATTAAAAGTTTGTTTATATTCAGAAAGAACTGGCTAATTCATAGAAGAAAAATCAGCTTAGAGCTATCAGAAAACATGAAACTTCAGAGCTTCAGAAAGTCTCTGAGACAAATTATAGACTGGGAAAAACTGGGGGAGGGTGGAATTTATTACATTATCTTTTCATTCAAATACATTTCCTTAGGTATTCATTACTGGTCATAGAAGACTTACCTAGGCTGCTTTTAAGGTAATATAATTTGTGCCACTCTTACAAGAGTATAAATAGACTTAAAGAAAAATGTTTTGTAAAGAATTCGTATACCAATCCTTCCTGTACGTCTAGAAATCACCATTAAAAATACATAAAAATTGTCTGGAGCATACAAGTAAATACAAAGAGAAGTATCCTGTATTTCAGTTAAATTGGTCAACTGTGCAAGGAGAAGTCTGTTTCTTTTTCAGATGAGATAATAATGATATAATACACAATAAAGCAAGATAAACTACTAATTCCACGCTGATTGCCAGCTTACCATAAACAGTAATAAGTTGATTCCTGAAGATATTTCCCTCTCCTGCAGCTGGGAAAAGAGCCTAGATGACCAACTAAGACTGTCTGATTTATTTTTAGGTTGTTGCACTCAGATAAAGTATGAACTTTTGACTTATCCAACAAACCTTAAGTGACCAATATAATTCTAAGAATTTTTCTTAAGGCTTTCCTTATAATATACCATATTTCACAAACAGTAATACAAGTTAGATACTTTGAGTTACTCTACAACTGGAAAATCTCTGGAGAAAAATAAGGTGATTAGAAAATACTGCTCCATAAAATTTGCCTTATTTCTATAGCTATGATTATTTCAGGATAACTTAACACGGACTTTCCATACAAGGTGTTTCATTTCTCTGAATTCAAGCTTGTTCATAATAAATTACCAACGTATAATTTCATTAAAATTAGAGAATTATAGAGAATTTATTTATCTACATTGTTGGAATATAGACCTAGATCTACTTACAGGTACTTTAAAAGTATAATGTGTAAATTTTCCTATTATGCTATATTATGCATGAAACTGCCTAATTCTTAAGGTATAGTTCACAAAGGTGATTAACATAATAGGGGTAGAACAAGCACCTATTTATGTACATAGTCCACATCTCATTGAAGAACATTCTAAGACAGTATTTGTCTGAGCCTATTAGTGGTATTTTCCAGAGAAAATAATCATAAAATGTCTTGGGCTGGAAGGGCCCTTACAGATCATTTAATCCAACCTCCCCACCATGGGCAGGGATGCCTCTCAACTAGACCAGGTTGCTCAAGGCCTCATCCAATCTGGCCTTGAACACCTCCAGGGAGGGGCAGCCACAACCCGTCTGTGCAATCTATTCCAGAGTCTCACCACCCTCATACTGAAGAACATTTTCCTAAGATCCAATCTAAATCTATTTTCCCTGAGTTTAAAACCATTTCCCCTCATCCTACCACTAGACATTCTTGTGAAGAGTCCCTCTCCAATAATACCTTTGTTCAGCTTGAAATTGAGCAAATGCCATCTGCATGAACACAGTATTTCACTGTAAGCCTTAATCAGCATGTGGCTAATTCTCCAAGGAGCTGCTTAGTCATCACACTCAAAAAAACCCAAAATAACTAAGTCACAGGCAGATTAGCCTATCTGAACCATAAGAAATGCATAAATGTTATTCAAAAATATTTTTATAGCATTCATTTATTTAAACATAATTGTTTCTAGTTGTTCTTTATGAATGAAGTTCTACACAAAAAGTAGCATACCTCCATTAATGCATTCTGGAGTGAAAGAAATATCATCAAGAGCAAATTCAGTGGGTTCACTCCACCCCACTTCAGCTTCAAAGGCAACTCTGAAATGGCTGTTACTGGAGAGGACTACATTTGCATACATCCATTTGTTCTCTTCATTTCTACTAGAAGACCACATAAGAATATCCATTCCGTGTTCTTCAGCTGTGTATACCTATTGACAATGAAACACAAGAGATGCAAGTGAATCAGCACCAAGGAATGGAGGACTGCAGCTAGCTAGAGTAACACAGCCCAAACCCAATAGTGCAGCTACATGCCTGGGTAGTATTGGCCCTCTTGTATGTGGTTCAAACCCACACCTTATTGGTGATGACCAAATATTACTGAATACTTTTGATAATGCTAGTTCACCTGCATTGTAAACCCACAAATAAAAACTAAATAAAATCATCAAATAGTTCAAGCAATAAGAATGATAATGAATAAATTCACAGTTAACTAACAATTGATGAAATAATGCCAAGCACATGAAGTTCTGGATGATATGCAGGTAGTTGCTCTTCCCACTCAGATGCCCAAAATTCTAATACAGTCTAAAACAGGTCAGAAATAATGAAAAAGAATTGGAGTAATGAAAGTAAGCATATCTGAGCCATTCCATATTATAACCACATTATCAGGCTTTAAGACCTTAAAAAGTGGAAACCCTTAATTAGAATAACTCTACATGTGAGTCTGGGACTATATGACAACACCTCTATTACCACTGGAACCATTCACCATTTTTACCAATCATGAAATGAAATAATCTCATAGATCTAGAATTCTACAGCATGTAGTAGTGTTAGCATGGTTTTAGCTATTACTGTATCATACAGCGTTATTATCTAGTTTCTGAAGGTTAATACTGAGATATTATCAATTTCAGTATATCCTACTGTAAAGTCTCATAGCTGAACAAATAATTATTGGTCAGGAGGAAAGATTAAAAAACATTTGAAGATAATACTAGAGTCACTTGATAGAACAGTTGAAGACTGGTCCATTGTTAAAAATCAGGCGGTTTCCTCCATTTCTCTTTGTCAGGTTGGTTGCTTGAGCAGTTCTGCCTATGTACAGAGAAATTGCATCATGTCCATACTGACCCTGCTCTCAGATGGAGAGTGGAGTCATTCTGTGTACATACAGATCAAGCTTGCAGCTCAATCTCAGTACAAACAACAAATCCATCATGAAACCTGCTGTATGTATACCAGCCAATGGGTCTGAGGTGGCAGAAAGTCAAACTGTGTCTAAAGTGCAACATTTTGATAATATCAGCTTCTGTTCTCATAGAGGTAAGGTAAATTTATGTGCCTTGCCTTTCTTTTCTTTGAGATTTAACTCATATTTACCACAGAGTAAAGGCATGTATATATGTAATTACAATGGATTCTTTAATTAATATGTTGTATTAAGTGATGTGGCTGTTTCCTCAGTTAGGTTTGACCAAGATTTAAACCTGGTGTATGGTTTCTCATAGAAAACACATAGGTAATCTGTGGAAACTGATAGCATTTACTGTAAATCTCTAAACTGGTTACATGGGAAATCTCAGGTGAGCTTCCAGATCTGCTCCATATCTCATGTACACGCCTGTGGAAATCCTTCAATTCCGTTTTCTGCCAAAGTACTGAATACTTTTACGTCACTTCTCCAAGCCTTTATCTATACATAACTAAGCCAGGAAAGGGTTTGTATTCTTACGGATCTTCAAAAAATTTTATCTGAAGTTTCTAAATGAATAATTCATATTTTAAAATATATATCTATATATGCTAAATTAAATGAGAATACAACAGAGTTCAGAAAAAGTAGAAGCTCAACTAGTCTATTCCTGTTACTGGGATACAGATGTTATTTTCTCAGAGATTGCACCTACAGAAAGTGAAGACGTAATACTATATTCTTTGCTGAGGTTACCCACATCACTGAGAGTTTGAAGCATCATCTGGACCACGAAGTATGTTTAGTGTATATACGACTTTTCCTGGCCTGGGTAAACATATACAGAACATGAAAGTTAGAGCAAATTCTCACAGGTATGAGCTCCCTAGAGCCCTGGAGAGCTATAGCCACTTAGTGCCTCCAGAGAGTACAACATGTCCCTACACAGCATCCTATGAATTGTGTACAAGCTATCCCGGTAGTGGAAACAATTTAACATGTGAAAAAGCTAGCAAGATAAATCTCACAATACAGCACGCAATGAAAAAAAACCAAACCAGAAACAAAGTGACATGGACTGACTCTGTATCTATCAGTCTGGGGAGACTGTGCTCCATCTAATACTGGTCTAGTTGTGGACTGAATACCATCATTTTTAAATTAAAAGTAACCAGCATGCATTGCATTACCTAGTCACTTCATCTGTCTATTCCTTATGCTGTGCTGACACCATTTCTAAATTGCACACATAATTGAAATCACAAAGAATAGGAACCAACAGAAATAGAGCTACTGCTTCATTCACTGCAGAGTGAAAATACCCAATACACACTTCACTGTGATTTTTAAGAAAAATTTAGCATGATAATCTGCATGAGACAAATGTGTAAGTGAAGCTGTTATACTTGCTTCTTGATCTTTCTCCAAGGTGCCTTTTTCAGCTGGTTCATTTGTAGCCCATATGTGAACAACATTCTTTAATAAATCCCATTTCTCTGCCTTAAAACCATGACAAAGTTCTAATTCTCCACAGCATGTCCTGTGTGTTAGAAACTTCTGAGTTCTTTTTTCAGCTTCTATTTCATTTTAGGGATGGGGAAAGTGCATGTACTTTTGAAGGTCACAAAACACAAGCTGCTATTTTCTACTTAGCTATCAGCACTTATAACGCATGTGGCTATCCTGAACCCTCATGCTGCCTTTTCAAGATAACATATTATCTTCCTGATTTGCCTGACTCTAGCAGTTGGCATGCTGGAAAGTAGGAACACAGGTTCCATCTGAAATGACTAATAACTAAGAAGGCAAGCAGAACTATAGGGTGCATATCAAGAGGTGTATTCTCCCATCAGTCTCAACATGTAGTCTTTAAACACCGGACAAAGAAGCAGGAAAATCTTGTGAAAGACAACCCGTATTTTCACTTCACTAGGCACCAGAGATCTGTGCCAGCTGAGGAAACTTCACACTGACTCCAATGAAAAATGATACTACGTTTTCTGCTCTACATCCTTAAGATCATGCCTTTGAACTCCTCACATGCCTTTGCAGTCATTGTTGCACATCTTCCTTGGACTGAAACTACAGCAGAGTAAGACTGAAATTGTTTCTCTTTAGAGAGAGATGAGCAAAATTGTATCACAATTCAGTCACAATAGAAAAGCACTTGAAAAATTACCTACCTCTGTTCTGTTTACTCTTTCAACGTCAGTTTGAAGTGTTAAAAAAAAAAAAAAATTCATTTTTAATAAGATTCACCTGTTCTTTACCAAAATTTACTATACTTCAGTTCTGTTAGTATCACAAGTACCAAGGCAGCTAACACATATATTAGAGTTATACAATCTCATTGGGAATTAATTATGGTTGTAGTTTTAAATTGTATGACTTATGAAGTAAATGGACAGAGACAGAATGCTAAGGCTTAATAAAAGCTGAATGTTTTCTGTCTCTCTGACAGATGACCAATAGGATCCCCACTGGAACGAAACAGGTATGAAAATCACATCCCATATGTGTCTTGATGAAATGTCTCTCCTGCTTCATTAAATGCAACTACATAGTCATAAAAGCATAAAGAGAAATGAATTTTTAAATTTATGTTTTAAATTTAATGCATAATGCACTTTTTTTTTTATGTTAAGAGCTATTCTTGGTCAGAGCTTATTAATTGATATATTAGACAGTTATTTATTTAACACTGAATAGCTAGTGGGATTTTACTTAACATTACAAAGCAACTTTTATCTCCTGTTGGCTAATATTTGACTGATGTCCTGAAGCATCACTATTCAGAACTCTTTTAAATAGCATCTATTCTACATTAATGGAAGAGCTGCTGTAAATATTGTGTCCTTTTTAAAGATGATAATAATAAGAGCCTATGTTTTTGGTTTCCCTATCAACAAATTACAGAGTTTATGACAACAGATATGTGCAATTGAAATGTGCATCGTAGATACAGAAGAGATGCACTTTTAATTCCTTTATCTCAGTGACTAGTTCCTTTTTCTGGGTAAATATAGCATTATTTACATAAATTCACATTATATTCTATATTATGTTCCTTTTTTTTACAGATTCATTGTATGTTGTTCTAACCACATCTTTTTATGTACTGCACATGCAGTCCTCCCTTTTTTTTTTTTTTTTTTTTAATTCAGACTTCACCAGATAGCTGTATTGCAGATAACAGCTATAAAATCAGCTTTTGTACTGATGATATGTTCTAATGCATTATTCGGGCTTCCTATTACAGTTTGATTTTTTCACCTCCAGTGCAACCTGAACAAAATCTTCACTGAGCTGTTACTTTTCAAGTTTTAGGCTATTGGTTTTCTTGTGGTTTGTTGGCTTTTTTTTTTTTTTTTCCTCTCCACTTAAATGTTTACAGTTCATTTATATTTTTGATTTAATTACAACAATGGTTGATGCTGAAATAGATTATTAGTTTATAGAAAAAAGCAGTAAGTCCATAAGGGTAAATTGGGTCTGTGATAGGATGGTAATTCCTTGCTGAATCTGTTAGGAATACAGTTACATGTTTCTACATAAAGAGTACATGTTGCAAAGGCATAAACAGACAACCTTGTTTGTATGTGGGAGTAAGACAATTCTTTATGGATCTGGATGAGAGTTAATTAAAGTAGCCTGTTTGAACTGAAAAAAAGAAAATAAAAATTAAAAGTTCAAATTCTATTTGGCTGTCTGCCTCATAACAAAAAGTGGATTCAGGGGAGGCAGGTAACAATCCAATAGCCAGGGGCAGCTGTGAACTGTGTGCCCAGATAACCACAGTGCTGACCAATGTCTGACTCAAGCCAAATTTGGAATAAACTCAATTTTGTTGTTGGTCAGTAAATATGATTACAAGTCAATTACTTTGCTCCACAAATAGTGGACAGTCCAGGGCCCACTAAGTTGTCTGTACAGCAGTAGGCTTCATGACAGGATGTCCCCCTGAGTAGGGACACCTCTTAAGGCTACTCCTCAAGGATGAGAGATTCCTTGCTGCAATAGATTCTTAGTAAGTGATTAATAGCATGCTAAACTTTGAAATCTTAGCTAACTGATTTAAGGGATTGATTGAGCATACATAATCCTTTAGACAAACTATTGACCAAGACAGCGACTAGAATGGGACGTAGCTGCATCGGATTCCTTTCTGAGAAGGAGTTTAGAAAGCAAGGGCATCCTTTCTGAACTTCATGACTCAACAGAAGGGTCACCCTGGCAGTTTTGTCTCATGCTGTCCTCTATGCTGTAAATACTAAGAGAACTTTGCCATCAAATATTGCTAAATCACTGTCACATTCAGTATTAAACTTTGACAAATTGCTGTTTTATGTCAATAAGAGAGAAGTAACAATATCTGTAAGAGTGAAATATGTCCCCCCATCCACAATTCACTAATGCTGGGTTCTGTGATGCTTGAAAAACTTCAAAATTTCTTCAAAATTTTTTGCCTACACTCTTGTATGCTGTAGTGTCCAGGATGCTTTAATTTAAACAAATAGATAATCATAGATAATATCACAGTATTTCAGTTAGTGACAGATCCACAAAGCAATTGCTATTATAGAATCATAGAATAGTTTGGGCTGGAAGAGACCTTCAATATCATGAAGTCCAATCTTATTCCTAGCCATATCAAAAACCACTAAACCATGTCCCTAAGCACAATATACAACTGCCTCTTAAACACCTCCAGGGATGGTGACTCCACCACCTCCCTGGGCAGCCCATTCCAATGCCTGACAACCCTTTCTGGAAAGAAAGGCTTCCTAATATCCAGCCTGAACCTTCCCTGGTTCAACTTCAGGCCATTTCCTCTTGTTCTGTCACTTGTCACCAGGGAGAACAGACCAACTCCCACCTTGCTACAACTTCCCTGCAGGTAGTTGTAGAGGGCAATAAGGTCTCCCCTCAGCCTTCTTTTCTCAAGGCCAAACAGCCCCAGACCCCTCAGCCTCTCCTCATAAAAGACATGCTCCAAACCCTTCACTAGCTTGGTAGCCCACCTCTGTACCCTCTCCAGCACCTCAATGTCCTTCTTGTGGAGAGGAGCCCAAAACTGGACACAGTATTCCAGGTGAGGCCTCACCAAAGCCAAGTACAGAGGAACAATCCCCTCCCTGCTCCTGCTGACCACACTGTTCCTGATCCAGGCCAGGATGCCACTGGCCTTCTTGGCCACCTGGGCACACTGCTGGCTCATGTTCAGGCGGCTGTCAGTCAGCACCCCCAGGACCTTCTCTCTGGCAGCTCTCCAGCCACTCCTCCCCAAGCCTGGAGCGCTGCTGGGGGTTGGTGTGGCCCAAGGGCAGGACCCAGCATTTGGCCTTATTGAAACTCATAAAACTGGCCTTGGCCCAGTGATCCAGCCTGTCTAGGTCTCTTTGTAGAGCTTACCTATTTGATTTTTTGTTCAATCTGGAACTGCACTTTACCTTTACCTACTATTTTGTTTTCTTAATCTTTACATGCAAACTTTGTGTATGTGGAAGGATAAATAATGTAAACTGGGAAAAATGAACTTGAAGACATGGCAGAGTGTATTAAAAGCTGTATTCAGATAATAAAAATACAAGATAACAATATAAACACTTTTTAAAAAATAATCTTAAGTAACTGAAATACCTTAGGGAAGAATATATTTTGAGAATTTTTGTTCACTGAATAGAAAGAAATGTAAAAATACCATCTTTTATAACTCATTTCAAATCAGTTTGACAAACAGAAGTACCTGCTGCTTGTACTGCCTTGATGTAATATATCTTTTTCTTCATTAATGTTCAGTTTATAATAATACTCAGAGTATCCATGAACTAGGTGCTAGAGATAAAACTGAGATGCAAATCCCATCCTGAGAAAAATTACTTTAAACAATATAGACAAAAGGTGTAATGAAAGGTAGCATTATTCTCTGGCTGGATTTAAGGAGAAGCCTTTTCATGCTGGGCAGTTGAGCAGGGGCAGAAGTTGCCCAGAGAGGTTGAGTAATCTACACTTATATAAGTTTTTAAGGCTGGGTAACCTCCCAAGCCACCTGGTGTGATCATGTAGCTGACCCTGCTTGGAGCAGGAGGTTAGATTAGAGACCTCCTGAGACCCTTCCAGCCCGAATTGCACTATAATCTCATGAAAACATGTCATGATTTTTCTTTACAGTGGAGTACCAGACCAAAGACAAAGAGAATGAGTACAAAAACAGCAGTTACAAACATTCTGATTTAATACCAGGCCCAAGACCACAAAAATATTCCTGCTTACTTTTAATATAGACTAATTTATTTCAGGAGTTTGATAGCATATGCAAATTTTTGTATTATTGCACCTAGTAAAACTGACATAACCTGTGTTTTTAAAATTTAACAAACTGCCACAGATAGGAGTCTTGCCCAGACCTCTAAAAAAGGCACTATGTAACACATTTATTCAGTGAGCCACATGAAATGAGTTTTACAAAGGTTCACATCACTGTTTGGACTTCTACTAGGGTACCCATTAAGGATACTTGGGGAACAGTAAAAGGATATTTTCATGAAAGCTTGAGCTACATTTAGTGGTTAAGTGCTTTATTTCCAGTTATTTTACTCAAACACACTTGATAGATCGTAACATTAACATGTGTAAAATTTGTATCATAAACCACATCTTGGATTTGTCCTAAGCATTGAAAACTGCCCGTGTTTTAGGTTAAAAGTGCAAAGAACTGTGCTGATGCTTGGTAGGTTTAAGTATGGTAGTCAGATATGCACTGTTAATTCTTACATACGTAGCAAAAGGACTTCAAGTGGAATTAAAACTACAACAGAATTGTCACTTGATCTTATTGACAAAAAAAATGTATATAGCTGTAACTGCAGCAAAGTTGTGATGCAGCACTCCTAATATAAACTCCAAGATTATGCTCACTCTAGACACAGAAATGCAAATACTATTAAAGCACTACAAGTATTTCTATGTCATTATACAGTAGAAGTGATTTTTATCTTACCTTTAAGACTCCTGTTTGCCTAGAAGCAAACATCCAGAACCAAAACCGAACCCTACAGACCCCAAGGCTAGCTGGGAAGAGTTCGGTGGTAACTATCCTCGCTCTGTTTCCTTCCTTTTGGGCAGATGAATTTACATATAAAAAATGCTGTCCTTTACCTTAATTAAAAGAAAAAAAAAAAAAGGAAAAAAAAAGAAACACACAGTTATAGTTTTACAATACTACTTTATGCTTCAGCACATAAACGTTTTTACACACAGAGATGCTGATAGCTTTTAACACACACATGTATACCCTACCTTGATTGTACAGAGATCTTCCCTATACATACTTCGTGTATTTGTGTTTTTTACATGCAATATTAACATAATCTTCCTCAAAGCTCACTCTGCCTTTTTTACTCTTGTGTAAATACTTGATTCATATTTGAATAAAATATTGATATTGAAATAATATGAAAATTATACTGTAGATAATAGTATTATTAATAAAATAATAATAAAAATCTATTGCAAATACAAACACAGATTCTAAGGATTGGTCTGAAAGTTGGTATTGCAGGAGTCAGGAGCACCTTTGCTAATACCTCTTACCCATGAAAATTCCCTGTCATGTAGCATGGCACAATGAAACCCTGAGGCTGTATAGCCACCCATCAAGTATGAGCTCCTTTATTTGGCAGCTTAATCTAAGAGTGCAGTTTTACATGCTTTGTAATCAGTAAAGTTTCTCAAATCTCATTTTGCATTAAGGTAAAATAATTCAATGCAGATTCGTGAAGAATAAGGTATATGATTTATACATATGTGTGAGAAGTAACTTTTAAGAAGATATGATTGTAAAAAGGAGCAATTGTGATGGTTTTGAGGTAGATGCATAGAAGAAATGTTCAATGAACTAATCACTATTCCAGAAAGAAAGGAAGTATTCGTAAAAAAAACGGATAGTGATAGAGCCAACTTAATTTCTACAACATGTCTTTTCCCTATATTGACTAATTATGAAAATAATATTAGCATCATATGCTAAGACACGATCGCTACATTTTCTGACAGACTGATAAAAGACCCCCAACTGGCAGCCTCATTATAACATCCAGAAGACCAATTCTTTCATTCTCCTACAATCTTTCCATCACTAAAAAGAAATTGGTGTTACAATAAAAATAAGGCTTTTTTCAGCTGTAAGATAAATATGAGGTACAAACTAGAACTTCTTATCAGGTGGCAATATATGGATTTTAATAAAGTGGAACTAGAAACCTGCTCATTGCTGTTACTTCAAGAGTCAGACCCACTTGGGCTGAGGTGAAAATATCAAAAATTATTTCCCATCTGAAGTGAACTGCAGTTATTTCTACCTAAAATTGATTGCAACTTTAAGCTTTTCACTCACAGAATGAAGCTATGTAACAGGCTTTCCAACTGCTATCCTACACACGCCATTCTTACAGACCTGCAAAGGATAACTCCTTGTGTGAGAATTATTCACTATGGATCTCAGTCAAAGGAAAGCCAGAATTTGGACTATTTGTTCTTAGTTTCTCTTGCTGTCTTTCAAGCAATCCTGTTTGAGACGATGTTTTCAGGTGAGGTTATGTGGGTATCATGTTATGCCTCAATATTTTTGAGAAATGTAAATTTTCTCAGGAGAGAAACA
Source organism: Todiramphus chloris collaris (assembly GCA_025345505.1). Classification (NCBI taxonomy): domain Eukaryota; kingdom Metazoa; phylum Chordata; class Aves; order Coraciiformes; family Alcedinidae; genus Todiramphus; species Todiramphus chloris. The sequence continues at coordinate 9,942,694 of JANVCC010000048.1, forward strand.
ACAATTTGAAAGACTATAACATCTGTTTGAGATAATGTAAAGTAATATTCAATAATGTGACTAAAGAGTTTGTCATTGTATATAAAAGCACAGATTCTTGTGAGAAGTGAATGTAAGTCTGTGTCAGGAAGAGCAGGGAAGGTTTACAGTCAGGATTCAAAAAGTGTGTTCCATGAAGCAGAGATAAAATAGGGAGAAAAAGTGTGTTATGTGTTATGAGAAACAAATAATTACCCCTTGACACATAAGATATATGGCAAAATGATATATGTATGATATACAGAAAAAGTTAAACAAGTTTAGTTTTGCATATGAAGTTTTTGCAGTTGAAATGTTCTGCACTTGATCAGCTGCATCTCTGAATATTTAAATAGCTCATGGATGCAGTGTTAAAAGGTTGAAAATGCCCTGTTTTTGAGCAAGACAAAACAATTTGAAAAGGAAATGTATGGAAAGGAGTATTTTTGAATTTGAGACCAGCATAAGCTACCCGCAGGTCAGATTGCAGAAAACAGGTGAAACATAGTTGTTATTTATCACTGGAAGTCTTTGTTTTAAAATCAAAAGGTTAAATCTCCTCCCAGAGAAGGTACTAATGCAATAAATTAATTTTATTAAACTGATGATTTTTTTTTTCAAATAATCATTTCTATCCATTTGAAAACTGTAATGCCAATTTAAGTTCTGCTAGATGTAGCAACGTAAGACACTTTTAAACCAATATGAGATTTCTCCACACGAAGTTGTGCCATTATGCTTAATACAGAGTTGGTATAATACCAAAGGTCTCATTTTATTGTTATAATGGCCTGCATGCTCTGTGAAGTGAATTTATATGCTTAGCAACTAGAGGTAATGAGTTTGGAAGAAGGAATTAGATTTGGGTCAGGAATGGGGTGATAGATACTTCTGGACTTTACAGGTCATCAGTATCTAGGCTGTTGGGAATTCTGACAAGTAATTTCTCTATAGCTAATATGCATATATCTTGCACAGTTAATTTACAAGTAAATTACAAGTCTGGGTGATTTTGCTAACATATTTCCTCTAATTTTGTTTTCCTTTTGCTTTGCTTTTTATTAACTTTGTTTTTCTTACAATTGCTGGGTAATTTCACAGAAGCAAAGAAGAACCAATTAAATGAGAAAAACTGAAATGGAAAAGCACAGAAAATTGCCCTGAGGAACCAAGGGCTACTGGTTGTTTTGTCATCACACTGCATCAAAGGACCAGCAAGAAAGCAAGTCAGACTACTGATCTGCAGGGAACAGCTTGCCTGGGACCTTTACCTGTTTCTACCTTTACCTGTTTGTTCTGTCCTTTTCCAAGAGGAACAAACTTCCACATTTACAGCCTGCAATAACAACACAAACTAGTATGGATGCCTGCTTTCTCTAAAATGAAAAACTGTGATTTGTGACAGGTAAGCAGTTCCCTCATGATCAGGTGAGCATTCCTGCGGAACCCTCTAAAGAAAAAGGGAGAATAAATGAGTAGGACAGAAATTATTACAGCCACATGCTAATAAGACATCTCTGTTGATTTTGGAAGTGTGAAACACTAAAAAAATAATAAAAATCTGGAGATTATGATGCTTAAAAATTCAAGAGAAAAGCAGTAGAGATTCTGATACTTATGCATTGAATACTAATTTCTTTGTTGATTAGCTGGAAATTAAGATAGGTTTTATAAAAATTAAAGCTCCTGAAAAGGAAAGCTAAGCACTTTGCAAATAGAGGTTGATACATTTATGATGGAAATTAATATTCTATCCAGATATATTATATTATATAAACTATATATTATACAATATTATATTTATATAATACTATATTTAATTATAGCTTGCTGTCTACATAACACAGATAACTGTAATTGCCTATCAGTACATTTAATTTTCCTAACAATTGATAGACATTCTGGTAGTTGTCTATCAGCAACATCTTGTAGGGTCATCCACAGAACCACTTCTATATTAAGATTTCTGGAAAACCAATGTCAGGGAGGTAAGTTAAACCAAGGTCTTAGGTAGGAACCTTGAGTATTTCATGCACATCTACACACACTGGTCCTCAGTCATTCTTTAAGGACTAGCATATCTTCACATGTTTTTCTAGAATTTATAAGTATGGCAACAGACTCCAGGAAACAGATTATTCCAAATATTGGCAAGAGTCCTACTGTAGCCAGTTATGCTTTCAGAGAATTCAACTTTTAAAGCCAAACTCTGTATTAGAGAAATTTGTTAACGGAATGGAATAGAATCAACTATTTCAGTTGGAAGGGACCTACAATGACCATCTAGTCCAACTGACTAACCAATTCAGGACTGCCCAAGTTAAGGATTGGTATTAAGTGAATTGTCCACTTGCCTATTAAACACTGTCAGTCTTGGGGCATCAACCACCTCTCTAGGAAGCCTGTTCCACTGTTTAACCACCCTCTTGGTAAAGAAATGCTGTCTCATGGCCAGTCTCATGGAGCAGCTTCCAACCATTCCTGCATGTCCTATCACTGATTACTGGGAGGAAGAGCTCAGCACCTCCTTCTACACTTCCCATCCTCAGGAAGCTGTAGAGAGCAATGAGGTCACCCCTCAGTCTCCTTTGCTCCAAACTAGACAAGCTCAAAGTCCTCAGCTTCTCCTCATAGGACATTCCTTCCAGCCCTTTCACCAGCTTTGTTGCCCTCCTCTGGATGCAGTTAAGGATCTTCACATCCTTCTTAAACTGTAAGGCCCTGAACTGCACACATGGCTCAGGGTGAAGCCACACAATCACTGAATACATTGGGATAGTCACCTGTCTTGACCTTGGTTACACAAGATGCGATTTGCCATTTTGGCTGCCAGGGCACACTACTGACTCCTATTGAGCCTGCTGTCAGCCAGCACCTCCAGATCCCTTTCTGCAGCCACTTCTCCAGCACAATTTATACTTGTGCCCAGCATTACTCTGTCCTAGGTGCAAAATCCAGCATTTCAACTTGTTAAATTTCATCCCATTAATCACAGCCCAATGCCACAATCTATCCTGATCATTCTGCAAGGCCTATTGTGCCTCAAGGGAGTCAATAGCACCTCCCAGTTTTGTATCACAATAACATACTAATGGTAAACATACTAATCGTGCACTTCACTCCCACAGCCAGATCATTGATAAATATATTGAACAGGACTGCCTGTAGAAATAAATCCTGAGGAATACTGCTGGTGACAAGTTGCCAGCCAGATGTAGCCCCATTCAACACTCTGAACCCTGCCCTTCAGCCAGTTCTTCACCCAGTGCATTGTAAACCCACTCATCTAGTGGTTGGACAACATGTCCAGAAGGATACTGTAAACAACACTGTCAAAAACCTTCCTGAAATCCAGAACTACATCCACCACCTTCCCTTCAACCACTAGGCAGGTGACCTTATCACAGAAGGAGATCAAATTGGTTAAACAGAACTTTCTTTGCCTTTGTGAACCCATGTTGACTGTGCCTGATGATTGCATAATCTTTAAATGTCTTTCAATAGTAAGGAGCATAATTTCCATAATTTTTTCCAGGAACTGAGGTTAGACTAACATGGCTGTAGCTCCCTAGGTCCTCTCTCACACCCTTTTTATCTAGCAACTCATTGTCTAGGAAATTACTAAACAAAAGCATCGAGCTGGAGTGTAAAGAGTAATATAATGAGGACCACTCTGAAATGGGCAATCTATAAAATTACAGTGCTGCTGAAACAATGATTAAAAAGTTAGTCTACAATACCAGGCTGTTTGGTTTTGAATTCAGACAGGACTGTAAGTTACTAGATAGTATAAATGACAGGACTCAGTATATTAAAATGTGATACATATCATCTATCGTAATTTTAATATAAAAATGAACATTTTAAACGCTTGCTGGAACTTCTTTGTGAACTGCTCATTATGAGTTATCTTAATATACAAAAATCTCATCTGATCACACTGAGATTTGCTGTTATCTTGACTCTAATCTATGGGGGTTTTTTGGTTGTGTTTTGTTTTAATTTAGTGAATATTTCATTTTACCAAAACTGATGTAGGACATATGCCAATACCTGGTGTATGGTCAGTATCAGGACCCATTTTTCCCATGACAGCACTGTTGCTAATACTCCAGTCAAAATCATCATTAGGATCTTGTGTTAATGCACATACAGTGGTCCATTCTTCATCTTGTGCTTCAAAGTTACAGCTTCCAGGAATACTTGTGTAGTAACCTGAAAATACAGCAAGAAGTAAATTATCACCTCAGGTCTTATATGTAAGTGGCTATAATAAACATATCATACATGGTAATAGAAAGGATTCTGTTCAGATACTGCTATGCTTCCCTGTGTTCCACATACTAAAATAATGTGGTAGTTAGTGAGGAAAGAAAAAAAAAAATCAGCCTTTGCTTTCTGAGCAGGTATTAACAGCCTTAAACTTTATTACAGATATATGCCCACGGAAGTCTTGAGCTATGTCTGCACCTATTTTAGTTATTATTCAAGGTGAACAAACAGAATGATTCCCAGACAAATAGCTAACAAAACTGGACTCTGCTTCCACACTGGTGTTTTTCATGAACATATGTTGGTTAATCATTGTATTATACATGAAGACAGTTTTATGATGAAAGAGAAGTTCTAGCGTTTAGGACACTAAGTGAATTCAGAAGAGCTTTGTTAAATTTAATTCTAGATCTGCCTCCGATGTTTCGGGTGACTTTGGAAAAGTAAATAATCAACAAAATTACAGAAATGCTGTGGTAGACACAAATCATATGCAAAACCCCAAAAACATATTTGTGATGTTATTTAACATCACAAACTCTTCCTTGGCTTCTAAAAGTCTTTTCCTCGCTATAGTGCAGAAGCAGTTACACAACTGCTGAGTGAAAGTGAGGACTACCCCTGTGAGAGGACTCTGGGAAAGGGCACTGAACTATGAAACATCACAGTTAGTTGTACATTTTAGAAAGAGCTCTGACGGTGACTATTTCAGAACCTCAAATGAATTTGAAGACAGACTGGTTTTCATATTCTTGAAGTATTCTGCAATGTCAAAATAAAACTATTTATATATCATTATCTAAGTATAATGAATACAGATAAAAAGAATAAATTTAATTACCTTTTAGTAATCTGTTGGTTTGGGGTTTTTTTGTTTCTGTTGTGTTTTGTTCTTCTATTTTCTACTTTAATACTACAAGAACACCTGATGCCCTCTTTGCAAAAATAACTTATTATCATAAAAATGTTTCATACGTCCAAGATCTCCACAAACACTGTAACCTTGTGGACTTGCTTTTCTGTTAAAATGTGTCACCTTACCCAAATGTATAGGACAAACATCTTAGAACAATAATTTTGATGCACTGAATAACATATAACCAACTGAATGCTAGGAGAAAGATCTGTACTGTTCTGTAATGTGCTGTACTCCTGCTCTACTGCAAGGGACTGCAGCACCTCTTGTGAGAAGAAGCAAAGAGAGATGGGACTGTTCAGCATAGAGAAGAGAAGGTTCAGTAGGATTTTATCAGTGTGTATAAATACTTGCTGGGAGGGTGTAAGGAAGACAAAGACTGACTCTTCTCATTGGTGCCCAGTGTCAGGTCAAGAGGAAATGAGCACAAATACAAGAAACACTTTATAAGGTTAATAAAATTTGGGGCTTTTTTTACTGTAATGCCAGTCAAACACTAGCACAGGTTGTCCAGAGAAGTTGTGGAGTCTCCATTCTTGGAGATATTCGAAACCCAACTGGCACTGCCCTGGGCAACCTATTGCAGTGGACTCTGTTTCAAGCAGGAGGTTGAACTAGATGATCTCCAGAGGTGCTTTCCCACCTCAACCGTTCTGTGCTTGCATTGGTGCTATTCACAGCATGGCCTTCTGGAATCATGAAAGAAATACACAAATGGGCTGAGTACCCACACTGACACTGCATTACAAGCATCATATATATAAGCCAAATAGAGCCCAACTCCAACATCAAACGCTGCTGTGCAGTTAGCGCAAATAAGGGAACCCATTAATTGGAACTACAATTTTCTCACACAGTTCTAATAAGATCATTGCCCAAATGCATTTGTAATTTATACTATTTATAATAGATTACCCGACTTCAGGAATTTTACCTTAATATTTTAACATTCAGAAGGCAATTAGCAATATATATTTAAGTGTTGTGGGAGGCCTTGGCTTGTCCAAGGAATTAGAATGTGAGTTTGATAAATAACCTTGAGTGAACATCTGTGTATCCTTGAGGAGACCAGAAAGTCCTGATAAAATAAACACGAGTTCACAAACAGAGAAAGCTTATCAATGTTGTAACAGAAAGAAAGAAGCACCCAATTGTGGGCAGGTGGTCTTTGTTTAGGCCAGTCAGGTGTGGGCACTTACTATTAGAAGGATTATAAAAGGGCTTGCAGCCACAATAGGTTGGAAGTATTTCCAGCATAAGCATTTGAGCCTTTGCAGAAGTAGTGTGTGTGAGAGAGTGTGAGTGTGATGAGTCCATCTCAACAATGACATGTCGAGCCATACAACGACATTTAAGTGCATTATTTACACGGTTGATAGAGTGATCCAACATATCTGGATCTGCTAGGTACTTTTTATTTTATGGGCCAACAGAGCACATTTAGAAACAATCAGAAGAAGATTGTTTAATTTGTTTGAAAAATTGCTCTTATTTCATAATTCAAGCACTCTTCTAGTTATTTCATCAACACTGAGGTTTGTTGCTAATCAAATTTGGATATATAATTGGCTGCAATTCATGAAAATTGAAACTGCATTCATGTGTGCTTTTCTCACCTCAGTACTTCCAGTGAGTTAGTGAAAAAAGAATGAAAATTTTGCATGTCTGGAATGAGTGAAGTACACAGTAAGTAATTTCATTGAGTTTATTTAAAAAAAGAAAAAAATAAGGTCCACCAGCCTACTTGGATTCAATTCACTTAATCCAGATTCTGTTATAAATCCTGCACAGAGGAATTGCTGCTGAGTAGATTATGGTCCATTTGCTTCTTTGGAGTTACACTGGTATAGAACTATCATAGAGTGTGAAATAAGCTCAGATCTTGAGTTCAGAGAAAGGGAGAAAATTGCAGACAAATGTGACCATACCATCTTGTGATGGGGCAGGTTGGACTGTGAAGGGCTTTTTCTGTGCCTGTTCTACAAAGCAGCTCCTGTTGTCTCTTCATTAAAAAATTAGGTTTCCATATCTAAAAGGTATTCTATACCCATTAATGTTGTTTATTCGCATGTATGAGATATACGCTCAGGGTATGTTTATCCAAATGTGAGGCCTCATTTATTGGAACTAAGATATAGAAGATAGGGAAATATTATACTTGAGGTTTATCTGGGTATTCTGTATGCCAGATTACAGTATCTCTATTGTTACCTTGATATTTTGTCGGTTCTGCAGCAATAGCAAGAATAGAGACTGATGAAAACATTTTGATGTAACCACAGCCTTTCTATCTACAATAAAAGCATATTTCACTGTATTTATTTAAAGTCAATATCAATATTTATATTTTTTCTTCCCTTGGAAAATCTTTTCTGCAGTATGGCAAAGACTGTTGCTTTACTGTGATCCAAGATCACATATGGCCTGAAATGTTTTCATCTATCATCTGCCTAAGAAGAGAGTTGATGCTGTCACAGTCATTCCAGACAACACAGGACATCCCTCCCACAAAGAAGCTACAGAATATTTACTGGAACAATTTACAGAAAAAATCAAGTGCCTCAAGATTTGTCTGAATATATTTACCAAGCAGTTTACTTTGGACAGCAGTTCAGACTTACTATGTCTTTGTTACCATTTTGCTCATGAAAAAACCATGAATATTTTACACAAGAAATATATCTAATTAAAATCTGTATTTTCTTGGAATGCACATGGAAAACAAAAAAGCTAGTCTTTTAATGTTATTGTTCAATGTAGATTCATTTCCATGATTATGACTCACAAAATTCACTGGAATGCAAAGTGCTGCAGGAGGTAGAAATCGGAAATAGAGATATTAGTTTCAGTGTATGCATTTCAGAGCTGTTATTTACTCTTAAAAATGGGAAAGACAGAGGAACTCCCTGTTAAACCTCACATAGCGACATCTTCACATGCATTCCAGGTTTTGTCTGCTGTCTGGCTAAAACAATATAATTTACATTATCCAATAAATGGTCATTATTTTTTTAACTCTGTCCAGTCAAAGCATTTAGAAACCTCATGCAAGAGAAAATGCCTTTGATTCTCAAGGGATCACCAAGTATTTGTAGATTTCAATGGAGTACCTGGACTTACTGAATCGATGCAGGTGATGTATTTACTTTATCTGCCAAGGTTACTTCTGATCATAGCTGCATTATGTCAGAATTTGGCCCTACAGCTTGAAGATTAAGAATTAAGCTGATTACTCAACTGTATATATGGAATGCATAAAAGGAAAAAGAGTCCAAAAGTCTGGTCTGGACAGTGACTGTAAATAAACAAAGACATGGAGCAAGAACAAAGGCATGGTGGTTTTCTGCTTTCATGACTCAATTGGAAAGTCTGTTAACTTGATCCACATTTTTAAATTAGAGTTGTATCCTTCCATCTCAAATACCATCAGTGAAGAATATCTAGACAGAAATTTTGTCTCATTATTCACTAAGACTACAAAAAATAACCAGACTGGATTTTGTCCAACTGTTTTGTGATAGAGTAACATCTTACTGTTACTTTACTTGCTGCAGGAACAACAGGAACAAAGAAAAATGAACAAAATGTAGAGACAACTCAGATCACAAAGACAGGATTAATCTGAAAGGAAAGACAGGTCTGTTTTAAATAACTACTTTTTAAAGCAGAATTGAGTCTAAATGTTATTGTACATTAATTTGATTACTTAGCTTTTTCATTCAACACTGACAGCTCAACTTACTTTCAACTTAAGCGAGCTATGGATATAGACTCTCTGGACTTCTGTAAGGCCTTTGACAGGGTCACCTACTATATCCTTCTCTCTAAATTGGTATAGATTTGATGGGTGGACTGTTCTGTAGATAATGAATTGGTTGGATGATAGCATCCAGAGGGTAGTGGTCAACCGCTTAATGTCTAGATGGAGATTGGTGACAAGCGGTGTCCCCTCAGGAGTCTGTACTGGTCTGGTGCTGTTTAGTATCTTCATCAACGGCAGAGACAGTGGGATTGAGGGCACCCTCAGTATGTTTATAGAGAATACCAAGCTGAGTGTTGTAGTTGACACATCAGAGGGATGGAATGCCATAGACAGAGACCTAGAAAAGCTCTAGAAGTGAACCTGTGTGAACCTCATGAGGTTCAACAAGGCCAAATGCAAGGTCCTGCACCTGGGTTGAGGCAATCAATATAGGCTGAGAGATGATGGGGTTGGGAACAGCCCTGTGGAGGACTTGGGGGTACTGGTAGATGAAAAGCTGGACATGAGCTGTCAAAGTTGCTTTTGCAGCCTAAAAGACCAATTCCATCCTTGGCTGCATCAAAAGAAGCATGGCCAGCAAGTCAAGGGAGGTGATTCTTCCCCTCCACTCTGCTCTAGTGAGACCTCACTTGGAGTGCTGTGTCCAGCTTTGAAGCCCTTAGCACAAGAAGGACATGAACCTGTAGGAGTGGGTCCAGAAGAGAGTCACAAAAATGATCAGAGGGATGGAGCTCCTCTCCAAAAAGAAAGGCTGAGAGAGTTTGGGTTGTTCATCCTGGAGAAGGTAAGGCTCCAGAAAGACCTTTTTGTGGCCTTTCACAGCAAACATCTTTGAGCATGTTAAAATAGCAGACCACCTGTGTTGGAAGAGGATGCAACCTGTTTGATATTATCTTCTGAGCAGCTGCGCAAATTCATCTAAGCTATGCTACAGAATTTAAAGTTATGTTTTTAACTGGAGATTGCATTAATACACAAAGAAATACTTACTGCAGTCAGCTTCATCTGATAGGTCTCCGCAGTCTGGCTTATAATCACAGATGAACTGAGACTCTATGCAATCCTCATTCCCACACACAAAATCAGTGAGGACAGGACATACCCTGGGATTCTCTCCAACTGAAATCAACATGACATTTAAATCAATATTGTACTTAAATCAAAGAATGTTCTTTTTTATCTGATTAACCATGTACAATGGTTATTTTGACTCTACTCATTGTAGTATGTGTCATCTTTACCTTCAAACATGACTAAAATGTGACAAGTCATTAAACACAGAAACACAGTCTGGGCAGAACACCTGGATACTTACCTTTGTGCAGGCCCATATTTCCAGAAAGGGAAGTTATTGTCGTCAGGGTATTAATCTCCTCAAATAGAGGTACTTATGGAATTTTACAGATGGAGGAACTACATTCTCCTTGAAGCAACATAGGAAAATGGAGCTAAATTCTTGGTTTAGTTTAAACATGTACACAAGGTGATGTTAAGCAGAGAATAAACACAGCATTCAAATGTAATTAAAATATTTAGAATTGATAGTTCAAAAAAAGTTCAGTGATAAGGTCTGTTACCTGCAGGACCTGGTTTAAATTTTAAGTTTTGAAATACATATGTCCCTGACTGTTAGTATAAATAAAATCTGGTTTCAAATTTTATGTCTGTCTTGTTACTTAGGTTTTTAATTTTACGCTGTCAATTTTATGTGATTAAGTGTTGGGATCCACAGAAAAGTGCATTGACATGAATGCCTTTACAGGAAAACCTATGGCTGCTTTTTACAGAGAATCCATGTGGAAGAGGGCCCTTAGCAGACAAGAGGACTTGAGAAAAAACTGACTGAAGAATTTATAATGGTTAAGGCAGTTTTCAAACCTCTCTCAAACAATGTGATATTTACAATATTACTAGAAATTAATTGATGTGGCATATCCTAAATTCTGGAAAACCACATCATCACAGAATAGTTGAGGTTGGCAGAGACCTCTCAAGATCATAGTCCAATGCTATAAAATACAAAGACAGAGTCATGTGTCTGTGAATTTTATTGTTTTGAAGTAAGACCTTGTTTACAAGTCATTTTTAGGGATATCAGATTACATTTATGATAATGATGGAGATTCTGCCACAGTCTTTTGCAGAGACAAAAAATAAAAACCCTCTCAGAATTAACATACCAGCATTAGTATAGCATAATCCAGCTAAATACTCTGAACTCCTTATCAGAATTGTGGCATTAAAAATCAACTTTCCAGAGTACGCAATCATTCTGACCAAAACACTACACCAGCTAAAGTCTAAATCAAACAAGAAATACAGTTAAGTTTAACCATAAACTACAACTTCAGCATCAAAAATCTCTGCTATATGTTATCTGTGGAAGACTAGCCCATATGGTACTCACAGAATTTATAAACATGAGAAGATTCATTTGGTGATAGCTGACAAATGCAAAGTATTAACTCAGACACTTTGTTTCAGTTACCAGGAAAAGACTAAGTATGAAAGAACTCATGAAAACAGTCTTCTTTCCTTTGCTACTTGAGGACAGCACCATGCCAGTGACTGTTTCTGTGAGAAGTTTCACAGACATTTCACAGAAATAATCCATTACATCTAAAATGATGTAAAAAGAACCAGACAGGAAAATACCAGATTTTTAAGTTATAGATCTTGATTGACTGAAACAAAATAAATAATTGTAAGAAAATTCTTGGTTTGGTAAATACCAGCAAGTTTCACAGAGTGGGTGTTAGGCTGACACAAATGATGTTTAAAATATTTGTAATGAAAGAACTGATTGATCATAGACAACCAAAAAGAAGAGATGCTCTTGCTGTGTTGCATTACAGCACTTCAGACTTATGTAAGTTGTCAGAGCTTATGTTTGTCCAGTACTATGTGCTGTGAAGGGCATAGGGTGAATCACAAGTTATTGTGGATGTTGAAGGCTGCAGCAAACAATATCTTGAGTTGTTTTGAAAAGCAACGTGTAACTCAGGGTCAAGTACACTGAGCTGCTTACCAAGAGTCTCATCTTCTCTGCTCTCCAAGAAGAACACGTGCTCTCTCTCAATAGTACACCACCACATCAATAGTATGAAATGAAACGTGTAATACATATTCAAGGGAAATGAGAGTTGTTTTCTCCCTGTTTGTCTTTTTAGAAATTAAGATTCTTTTTGAGTAGAAATGTTTTCAAATTGCAGTTGAAAATTCACCTCTTTCTATTATTTGTTATTTAAATTGTATTGTATAGTAAGAATGATTACATCACTTCCCTCCCCTCTTCCACAATCCTTAAGATTTAGGAAAAATGAAAGATAAAAAAAAATTAAAAGATTTTGTTGGAAACATTATTCAGTGAAAGGAACATTATTTTTCAAATTTCACCGTTTGTTTAAATTTAAATGTAAGAAATACTAAGTCCTAGAAGGTTTCATTATGGTAACTCTACTATACACGGTACTCTGAAGTTCAGAAATTATGAAACACAATTTGCATTAAGCTTTCATTTGCTTACACCAATAGTTCAATATCCTTTTCTACACTACTTTTTGTAAAACATTAAAACTCTACGAGCAAACTCATCAATAATGTTCAATGTTCTGTCCATGGATGACCTTGGCAAACTTTTACAGGGAAAACTAGATGAAAAGTTTCTACTCATGCAAGCTAGATATAATTTCAAATAAGGTTCTTTTAAAATTCAAAAACCATAGGGAATTCTCCTCACTGAATGTGTCATTTTAAAGGCCAGATTTAATTAAAAGATATGTATTGGCTCTGGCATAAACAGCAGATCTAACAAATTATATTGACTCTCAGGGGAGAAGTTCACCTGTAGATAGACCTGTAGAAGTCTGCCAACAGACTCTGTAAAGATGCTCAAAGCAAGTAGTATTATGGTGCCTAAGGCCAACAAATAAACTAGAAGGATAAAAAAATCATCCATAGTTCTGATAAGGTACAACTGTCTCTGGCTCAAGCAACAAGAAATAAAAGAAAAAATTCTCTTTGACTTCTAGTGCTGAACTCACAAGAGTGTATAAACCCAGACAAGAAAGGGACAGAAGTTTTTATATTTGGTTAAGTCTGAAAGACCAGCCTTAGCATAGAGTGTATTAGCAAGGTAAGGAGTTCATGCTCACAGTACCCTCATGTAGAGTAACTATAGGTATACTGCCATATTTTGATTAATATTAAAGGGAATTCTAGGGAGAAACACTGAGGGCTGAGCAATGAATGAGGATCTGGTGTTCTAGTTTTTATCCCTTTGTAGTCTGCAAGTGGTAAAAGAAAGACAGAAGAGAAGATAAGGTAAAAAAAAAATCAAGTGATGATTTTGCAAAATATTCAATTTCCCAGTAATTGTGAGTATGTTCAACCAAAGAAAAATACCTCCTGAAGCAGTTTGACATGTGATCTCTACTGCTTGGTCCTTTTTCCCCTCCTTGTTTCCCCTCTATTCTGATTCCTCTGTAGAGATACATCACACTTCAGAAAGTTCATCTGAATCATTTACTTTTAGAGCTTTTCAATTATATTTACCCTACAAAATTACTGTCAAATTATTGTTCACACTGTGATGCAGAATCAATCAAATCACTCAATCACACCACTCTATTACCTTACCATAGATTTCTTAAATGCACCTCGTATAAGTATTTTATGTTTTCACAGAATGGTCACAGTTGGAAAAGACCTGTAAGATCACTATGTCCAACCATTAACCCCTCAAAAAAACCCAACCAAAAACCAAAAAACACCTCATCATCTCATTAGAGCAAATCCTGAATTGCCACATCTGCACATTTTTTAATACCTCCAGGGATGGTGGTGACTCCACTGCCTCCCTGCCCAACCTGTTCCAGCACCTGACTACTGTTTCAGTAAATAAATTCTTCCTAATATCCAAGCTAAACGTCCTCTGGAGCAACTTCAGGCCATTTCCTCTAATCATGTCCTTACTTTCAGGCAGTTGTAGAGAGCAAGGAGGTCTCCCCCCAGCCTCCTCTTCTCCAAACTAAACAATCCCAGTTACCTCAGCCTCTCCTCACAGGACTTGTTCTCTAGACATATAACCAGTTTGGTTACCCTTCTCTGAACTTGCTCCAGAACCTCAATGTCTTCCTTGTGGTGAGGGGCCCAGAACTGAACACAGTATCATGTGGACTCACCAGTGCTAAGTAGGTGGGCACAATCACTTCTCTACTCCTGCTGGTCACAAGACTTGTCCTAACGTGGTCCACAGGGGTTGGTGTGACAGACCATGGAGTACAGCACACAGGTGCAAGTCAGAATTATCTGCAATGAGGAGGCGTTTCCTCAGCTGAATGGTCTACCAAGCTCTGAAGAATCAGTATTAGATGTGAAATTTATCTTGGGTGTCATATTGCATGGAGATGTATGATGGGTTACAGAAGATCAACTGTTATACACAGTTTATTTGTACTAGAAGGGCGCCTACCTTCTACAGTAATTTCATGCGAAAATTAGTAACCTCGGGCTGGGGCAGTGTTCATTTTTCTAGTACCACCATTGCAGGCAGTGAGGTTAAAAAAAAAATGGTTAAGCTTTCATATATTTTTTACATAATTTCAAATAGAAATACCAGTCCTGGAGTACTAGAAGTGTGTAAATGACTTCCATACAGTCCAATAAAAACTATAGAATACTGTGATTTTCAAGCTGATGCTTTATTTATCTGCTTTCCATTCTTTCTGTATTTTCAAAGAAGATTGTCAAATGCAGTATTATTCATTCCCTGAAGCCAGGCTATATAGTATTTGCTTCTTCAGTAAAAATAATTTATAATTTTTCATATATTTTTATGTTCATAAGTTTCATAAGTCTTATGACATGCCATTTAAGCAATCTCCATGTGCACAACGTGACTTTTTCCAGGAATTCAAGTATTCCTTCGGTGTAACTCTGGCAGCCCTGGCAAACTGGTTTGATCTCTCAGAGGTAGCCTGTGCTTCCTCTGCATCTCTCCTGAGCACACTGCCTTCCCCACTGAGTCCTTCATACAAGGGCACTCGGAATGTCCTGTGGAAGGCAGCTGTGTCTGACTTTCACATTTAGAGAGGGAGATTATTTCTTGCCTAGAACCAAATAGTGCATTGTCTGTACACTCTGCTGAGTGTAATGAGATCTGAGGTCAGCAAGATTTTCACTCAAAAAGGATAAAGCACATTCACGTTAATGCATGTTACAGTTATACAAAATAAGTTAAAGCTACCAGAAATTACTGGATGTCTCAAAATAAGCTTGCTTTCTCTATAATGAAGCAGTTTCAATAGATGTTGGCAATTTGTAAACTAACATCTCATCATGAAATCAAACAATAATTTCCTTCTAAAGACACCAAACATTAGACTAACAAAGATGAATTTTACCATTAATTTCAACACATGAACACATATAATGAGAAGTTTTAGCCAGGCAATGCAACTCCAGTGTCCCATGTCAGAATACAGTGACATTAACCTATTTATAAAAACAAGTGAAAAACATAATTCAATATTAAAATATTTTGAAGAGGCAAAAAAAAAAAAACCAAAAAAAACCCCACCCCAAAACAAGAAAGAAAAAAATAACCCAGGTAACTGAACCTATATTCTTACTGAATACAAATGTATATCTTGAGTAACTACATTACCTCCATCACTTTTCAATGCCTGAATTCCCTTTTCCATCAGGGCCAGGTTTCTACTGAATATTTCTGTTTTAAGAGTTTGAAGTTTTCTTCAAGTGTGTGAGCAGAAGGGGCTAAATTCTCAACTAAATGTAAAGCTTTGCATGATACATAGCTAAGGATTCAAAGAAAACACTGGCTTATTTAAAAAATAAAAGACTTGGCCTGTGCACCCAAAAACTAGGATGTTTTGGTTGTTTTCTCTTTGATCTGCACAGCTATGATGGAATGCTAATGAGAAAAGATTTCTCTGCTGAGACTTTCGAAGCTTCTTGTTTATAGGAGCATGGAAGCAAAGTTTTTCAAAGGATTGCAGTACCTTCACTTACAGTCTTTGGAAAAAAAAATAGTAGGTTAGGAGGAAAACAAATATATGAGGAGAAAGGGAAGAAAAAGGTCACCACCAGGCAAAGCAACCTTTACTATACTTTGAAGAAAATACCTGTTCACCTCAATTGGGTAAATCAGTTTCCTATTAATAGAAGTGCTGTGGCATTTTGATTTTACTTTCTTTTAAAAACTAAATATGTATTTTATACCACTTGAAGTATGTCTGAATGTATATCCTTAATACCTTAAACACAAGAAGAAAAGCTTGTGAAATCTTATCCCAAACAGGCAACTCTCAACTCTCACCGGTGCCATAATGACTCTCTTTCTGGACTTTTAATGCACCAAACTGACAGACCATGAAAAAAATATAAAATGAATTAAGTAATCTACTATTCTAGAAATTTCTGATTAATTTGAATTTAGAGTATTATTCCCTTATTTTCATTTATCTTTCACTGTTTTTTTTTTTTTTCTTGTGGTGCCCTGGGATTTCAAAATCAGTATGTATGATATGTCTAAGTAAGTTATATGTGTTTTGTATCTGGAATAGAAGATTCCCCTTTAAGATTACAGATGTATAAAATTCAGACTATTGGCAACAGCATGTCTGACAAGTTGTGCTCTTGATTCGCTATTATATGACAATGAGCCATCAACTGGAAAAGCAAATCAATAATGCTTGAACTGCTTTTTAAGGTTATCAGACTACAGGTTATTTCTGACAGAAGAAAGTGTGCTTTTAGAAGCTGTTATGAAGACAAGTGTCAGAAGGCACAAAGTTAAAATAATTATTTGGCATTATTCTGTATACTAATAGGTATTTTACATTTTTATGAAAGCAAAATTGTGGACTTTTTTCCTAGCCTGCAAATAACCTTTTTAACTTTTGCATCGCCAAAGTCAATAGCTAAAAAGCACAGAAGATGACTATTCTAAACTTCGTTCAGGTCACATAGGATAATCTGTCACAGAAGTTGTATAAAGAGTTATTGTACAGAAGGTTGAAAAAATTGCAAGTGTAATTAATCAGAAATTAAGGTGATATTAAAAATAATATTTCTTTAGCTGTGATGTGACTCCACTATTTTTCATACTTTTCAATTAAACCTGCAAAATAAAAATATATCAGATTTAATATATATGAGAACTGCTGTAGCATTTTTCTCCACCAGTATATGCCATCTGCTAGGAAGCAGCTAAACATTCAGTTTTTCCTGTGCAATTTAAGACTTTCTTGGTTCCATTCTTTTCTGTTTATTTCAAACCTGTTATTAAAGTTTTAAGTATTTTCAATTATATTCTAGGTTTTCCTTCACATGGTCTATTCCTCATCTTATGTAATTACTGAGGCCAGAATATTCATACTATATAAGATCTTATCTTAACCTTTTAAGTCCCAGTGGAAAATACAGATGTAGCCTCTGGTGCCCCTGGAGGACCTCGGCCATGGATCTAGCTCAGCAATTCTACAGTTACAAACACAATACATGAATAAGTGTTGTAATTCAAGTCATGGTGTTGAGAAGAAACTGCTGACCTCTTCTCCTTGAGTTTGGCAACAGATAAGATTGAGTTTGCTATCTTTTAGCCTTGTTACAACAGACACGATAAAACCGTGAACCCTGCGATGCAAAATCACAATTTAGACATGAAATGTTTTCTCTATCCTGAAGGCCCCAGGCATGGGTCAGAAGGGAAATGCTATTTCCGAAAATCTGGCAAAATGTATTTTGTTTGTTTGCTCTACAAAAGTAAAGAATCAATAAAAACAAAAAAAAAAAAAAAGGGCAGAACCAGACTCCTTCATGTCATCATGACAACAGGAAGGTCAGCACACCAGAAGTCTTGAGAAAATTAAGTAAGCAGAACTGAACTTGTGGGCTAGAAGGCAAAAAACACACACAAATTTGATGTGAAAGGTACTGTGCAATAATTCCCTCTTGACTTTAATTTTGCCTAAATATTGTAGAAACAGAAAAATTGGGATGGGTTGGGAGAGGGGTGTCAGAGAGGGGTTTTGGTATTTTTTACAGATACACATTTGCACACGTGCACGTACATAGTTAAAAAACAAATATATGACAGGTCTCTGATCCTAGTGGAAAGCAGGCACAAGCATGAACACATTCCCACAGGATACATACTCCTACACTTGAAAGAAAATTCTTCTGTGCCTAGCATACACTACTGGAAATACTGTAAGTGAATGTTTCCTGCTTGTATAAAGACTGTACCTTATTACATTGTAAAAGCATCCACTGTAAAAAGTGACAGCTCTATAAAGGATTAGCATCTTGAGTTTCCAACTTTTCTAATTCAATCTTTAAAAAATTTTATTTGGATTGAATATTGCTTCAGCTGTGTATTTTAAAATTCTATAAGAAAAACCTCCTCTGAATCATCCATTTTGATAAACAATATTTTTCTGCTAAATACACAGGAATATCGCTATGTCAAAGCTATAAGTATGTGACAGCAGTTGGATCACATGGTGCAACTGCTTTCCCAACAGAGCTTCTTTCTGAAGCAGTGCTGTAAAACAAATAGTTCCCATATAGTAATAAACTCAAGTTACTTTCTGAATTGTTTCACTGCAAAGGTATTTTAATGCAATACTGGTTATAAAACACTATTACCATTCAGTTTTGTAGGGTCGTAGACTAAAACCAATATAAATTTGACCAATTTTAACATTTTAAGAGATTTAAGTTCCTTCATACAACAGCTTTCTAACTCCATATTGAAACAATTTCCTTCCTTGCAGTAATAACTATGAAATATTACCAGTTATGTTTATATAATGACTTTTTTTCAGGTTATCATAAAATATGTGGACTTAAGTGTACATAGTTAATATTTTAACATTGTATTAAGGTATGTGGATACTATCTTTATGAGCATAATAGAGAGTTTTCTTCTTTAAAAAAACGTGGTTGCTGAGTATCCTCATGTCTCTTACTTGTGAACTGAGGTATCTAATTCTTGTAGTCCCAAACTGGGACAGAATCCCAGACCCCATAACTAGACTCAGCTGTACAAATTAATACATCTGAGCACAGCTTGGCAACAAATTGCAAGAGAGATTAGCAAGATAAGCACCCTCTTTATTATTCAAGATGATGGGGAACATTGACCTCCCATCTCCTACCAGGGCATCCTTATCCATCTACCCTTGTCCTTTGGAGAATAATTAGAGGCATAACAATGGGGACAGCAAAATACTTTTAAAAAATCACAAGGAAATCACTAGTGTTCGTGTGCTTGGAAGAGTTTTAAGGGTACATATGCCTTAGAGTTTTATCTGCAATAATTTATTGTAACAAAGCTACACTAATACATGACTTTTGGTATGGGTAGAAAATGGCACTGAAGTTATAAGAGTGAAAACCATGTATTCAGAACTGATCTTATGAACAGTGACATTATGATGAAAAGAGTAAAATGGTAATGCTTTTTAAAGACAAGCAAGAACATCCTATATCACCCCTTTAGAAACTTCCCTGTTGAACTTACCTGTGGTGCAGCTGTTGAACTCTATGTCATCTATTGCTGCTCCTCCTCCTAGGTTTCTTGTACGAATGCCTTCGAAGATAACTTCAAAATTCCTCTGTTTCCCCAAGCGTAACTCTACTTTTTTCCACTCATCACTATGTTTTCCTGATTCACTCCATATTTTCACAATCCCATCATCAGTCTGAAGTTTGAATAAAATATATATAGTAAGATACATGTAAGTATGGATTATCAAATATCAGTTTTTGAAAAAAAATACGAACAGAGAGAATACTGGAAAACATCCCTTCAGTTTTGTTGAGAAATGATACACATATGCTTTTCTAGGATAATAGAAGTAGTGAAACGAGGTAATTACTGTACAAATCACAAAAGTATCAATAGCAGATGGAGTCTCAGTACAGAAATTATTATGTATGATTGCACTGAAAAGCAGTGGTATTTTGGTATAACCTTATATAATATTGGAATTAGTGCTTCGTGTTTAGAACATACGACCGGATGCAAAGTTAGCCTGCCATTTTAAAATTAGGGTATCACATAGGTAGAATCTTTAAAAAGTTGTGACAATGGCAATACAATGGAGGAAAACTAACAAATATAAGGTAATCATATGTTTAGTGTAGTGTATTTGAAGATAAAGAGTAGTACTCTGACTTTCAAATATGTTAATATTTTTTGAAGGTTTTCTTTAAATAACCAATCACATCACCTAACTGTTAAGCCAGAAGCAAACAGCATGCTTGATTTTTTCATAGTAGTAGTAGAATACAGATGCCCTAGTTTCAATTGTTGTGAATGGATGATACATATATATGATGGCATCATAAGTAAATATTTTCCCAATTTTTGTACATGTCCAAATTTATTTTTCTTTATGACTGTATGACTCATCATCCAAATTGTAAGTGAGAATTTTTTTGCTAGCCCTTTCTTACCATAGCCCACTAGGATTAATAAAAACACTGTGCAATGCATCAAACAGATAAATATAATTAATTAAAAAAGTTCTAAGAAGGTAGAACATGAACAAGCAAAATATAAGAAAAATAGAGACAACAGGAAAAATTAGGCAGAGAAGCAAATTAATTATGTTTTATTCATGACGAACCTGTTAGATCAGATTTATGTTAATGAGATTGTCTTATGCATATTTATGATAAGAAAATGAATCTTGGTGCTTTAGATACTGTATTCTGAATAGAAAAGCACAGACAAGCATACACAAGAATATATTTTTTTCAGAATCAGGAACTTGTGGTAGTTAGGGTCTGGCAGCCAGAAGATATTGCGTTGTACGAAAAGATAGTGCCCCTCTCCTAATAGCCAATAGCACCTGGCCTATGTTGTAAGCAGACTGAAGTGACATCGTAAACTTAGGGCTATATAACACTGTGTTGCGTACTAATAAATGTCATGTGCCGTCCACCACACTGGTGTCTGTGAACTGATGGACCGAGTGGCCTGGGGTTGGCCGCCGTGTCGTTCCTGAACCAGGTCGCCAAGCCTCCCAGAGGCAACAGGAACTCACAAAACTGATGATAT
The DNA here is from genome assembly GCA_025345505.1 of Todiramphus chloris collaris. Taxonomy (NCBI): domain Eukaryota; kingdom Metazoa; phylum Chordata; class Aves; order Coraciiformes; family Alcedinidae; genus Todiramphus; species Todiramphus chloris. The sequence goes on from JANVCC010000048.1 coordinate 9,963,757, forward strand.
GTTTTAGAAAGAGGTCCTAAGACCTACCAAAAGAGAGAGAGATTGAACTGTGGCTTAACGACAGTGTTCTGGAAAATCATCATTAAATGTAAACCAGTTAGTTGAAAATGCTCTCAACTTTACTTTAAATTGTTAAATAGGAAAGAAAACACTTGGAAGTGTCCCCATAACTGCATGTAAAGTCATAGATATTCAGCTGAACATCTACTGCTGAACAGTATTTATGGTGCTGGACCACTGGTGATAACAGCCTTTTATCAATCATGACGACTGAGCAGACAAGCACTTACAGAGGCAAGATAAGGCTTTGTTTCTTCAAATATGTTTCATTGGTTTAAAGCCAATGATACAATTCATTGAAGAGAAAATAACATAAAGAGGATCTCGCTAGTGCTTTTACCACTAATTCCACAGTCAATGACATCCAGTTATGATTTTCTCAATGTATTTGTCTCAGTGAGACTCCTGACTCTATGCGCTATCATGTCAGAGATCCATTCATTTAACAGAATCATAAAATATCACCAGTTGGAAGTAACCCATGAGGATCACTGAATACAATTCCCTGCTCCTTGCAGGACTATCTAAAACTAAACCATATGACTAAGAGCATTGTCCAGATGCTTCTTGAACCCTGACAGGCTTGGGGCCCTGAACACTTCCATGGGGAACCTGTTGCAGTGACAGACCACCCTACCAGCTGAAGTCCCTTTCAGGCCTATAATGAATGCAATGAAGGGAAACTGGAATCAGAACACTTGTTGAGACCCCTTCTAAAACTTCCACTTAAATTTCAACCTGGAAACACAGTATAGAGGACTCAATATTAACATCAAGCTCAAAAAGAGTAGATACAGTAAGTGAAGCAGATTTTAACAGTGGTAAAACTGGAAAATCTATCTTAACTTTACTTTTATTATTCCTGTTCATCAAATACATAGTCAACAACGTAATTACTTCAGTAAATCAACAATATCTATTCCATTGATTCTGGTATTTTTGAATAACCTCCAAAAGAGCAGTATGTATTACAGATAACTTGTTTAGTCTGCAAACATTTTCCATCTATCCATGACATGAATAAAATGGGTAGTTATGACAAGTTACATTTGGCTTTAAGGTCTCCAACACAGAACACACAAAACCAAAACTTTGAAGAGAGAAGCACTTTTTAACATTTAATCCATTTACTGTATTTGGAACCTCTTCTGTCTGCCCTTGAGATTTTTGAAATGGGAAAATTTACCAAACATTATTTATAAGAAATTTTTGATTTATTTTACAGAAGTAGGTCAGTGATATGTATTAGTAGTAAATTTAGGAGACATAAAATGAAATGAATAATAAGTGATAAAGGAATTCCTTTACCTTCATGCATTTAAGTGTGATGGAAAAATTCAAAACTTGTATCTATCCCAACATTAAGCCCCAAATCTATTTAAAAAAAAAATCATCTGTTTAAGTTTTTATATATGTGTGTGGAGCTTCTTAAAATATACACGGATAAATATTTATATAAAATTTGGAAATGTTGAATGTAGCACAGTCAACCAGAATATGAGCCTCTCATCTGCTGTTAACTTGACTTTGATTGATTTTACATTGTATTTTATTACATGACACTCTGTTCAGACTTATGTTTATCACATTGATTTTTGTGTAAAAGATGCTGCGAGTAAGAAGTACTACTGATCATATATTTATTTCGAAATATCCATATAAAAATGTTGTAGCAATAAATTTGCATATAATATTGTAGACATAAAGTATAAAATCTTCATGCAGTTACAGGAACTGGGGCTTCCCCCCCATACCCCCCCACAGTGAGACACTGAAATAGCAAAAATCTAGGAAGATTTTTTTTCAGGTAGAAACTTCACAACAGAAATGGCAGTTTCCTTGGACTTCACAAATTCTTGAATATGAGCACACATATAAAACACAGAGGAGATTTCTTATCCTGTCTGGGTTCAACAATAGCAGCTCCTATATAACACTAGCACTTCATAAAGCATGAAAGGCTGATTTTTCACTTGCTCAGCTACAGCTCTACATAACAGAATGAAAAGCAACCTCATCCTCTGAATAACTGCATGAAGGCAGTTCTAATCCAGAAGGAAAAGTCCCTTCAAAAACACAAGCTCTGCACATTGTCTGAATGTAACAGTCAAGGAAGAGGTGGGAAAGGGAGAGACCAGCAGGAAGCTTGGCTCTCCTCCCCCTGAGCCCAGACAGTGGAGCTAGCTTGGCTAAGGGGTGTAAGCTATACATTTATTCTGGATATATAGTTGGCATGAGAGGATCATTGTTTGTAAGCTTTGCAGATTCCATTTTATGAAATATTGTTTTGTTTTCTGCATTCTCCAGCCATTTAATGTCTGATGCTTTGGCATTTCTTTCATATCTTTGGAATGTGTTTGCTTCTATAACAAACACAAATACGGCCTGGGGGGTGGGAATCAGTCTGTGCTTTGACTGGTCCATTGCATCCAGAAATTCTTTGATTCTTTTCACTCTCATGTATATGTATTAATGAAAAAGAGAGATATGTAAAAGAGATATATGAAAATCAGAAGAAATGTGTCTCACCTTAGAAGAGGCTGGAGTCCACAGTGTCACCTTTCTTTCTTTTTGTATGAGGCTATTCATATACTGACACATATTCCTACTGATTAGATTGCTCTTCAACCTAGACTGATGGTAAAAGGCTCAGCCTAACTCTGTGCTACAACAGACTGATGAAAGATGGATAATCCCTTTGGCTTTGGTGGATTGTATCAGTGTTGCCTTTCTGTCTGTGAGTTGCTTATACTGGCTGTTGGTCGGGATGGAAGTCCCATTTTCCAGTAACCTTGCAGAAGTGTAGCTGCATGTGGTCCTTTAAAAATAAATAAATAAATAAATAAATAAAAAATACAGAGCTCTTTGGCATTGTAAGCATCATACCCAAGGCTCCATATCCTTTGCTTGCACGTAACCCCAGTCTCTCTTTTCCACACACCAACAATATTTTGTCAAAAGTACACTATTATCTTTCTTATGTCTCATTGCATTTGCCTTGGCCTTCCTTCCAGTTCAGAATTGTTCACCTCACACTCTACCTTATATTCCTAAACCCATGTCATCATCCATTTTCCCACTTGCATCTGTGACTGCATGCATTAGTACTCCAGCTAAGCAGGGACAAGATTCTTGCATCACTTAAACCACAAGCCTACAACCTTCAGCCTAAGGGATTATTCCAAAATAACATGAAAAAATAACATCCAGCAACCAGCATATGGTGAAGGAGAAAAGACTGTATTTCCAAAGAAAAGGCTAAACTGCATTTCTGAACTGTGAGACAATTCTGATTTTTGTCTATTACATACACACAAGTCTTTGGAGAGAAGAGAAGAGAAAAGAGAGTCTCAGATCTCACCGACAGAGAAAGCACAAGCAAAATATTTTTGTCCTAAAAGCTTGGTCAACATCTATGTTTTTTATAAGATCTGTCATTTGACAGCAAACTGCTAACAACACATCACTGTTAGCACATGACAGCCATCAGATTGTTTTTCTGTTCAGACTACAATCTGATAGTGTCTCTGCAATATCTTTCTTCTCCCTCTGTTTAGGCAAAATGTGGCTGAAATAACTTAGATCTTTCTTATTTATGTTTCCTATTATGACTTGTGAACATTTCCACAATCTGCATGCCACTCAAGCTTGTACTTGTAATCAGTGCAAGTACCCTTCTAAACTCTTATGTGGTCTGTACTAATATTTTGTAAACTTTCTGCATAGCAGCTCAAAAAACATTGTGAGTTGAAATTCAGAAGTTCTCTATCTCACAGGTTGAGCACTACAAAAGATTTCATCCAGCTCTTGCTTTATGATCTACATAGTCCATTCTTCCAATTTTGCCTCACTGTGAACTGATTTCACCTTTCCTAGATGAATTCTATCTATAATACCAAAATAAACAATTTTAAAGTGTCTTTTATACGATAGTTCCAGCTTTATCTTTCATTCCTTATAAAGAAGCTCTTTCTTATGCTGACCTAACTCATGATAAAGAAATCAACTGTCCATTTATTATCTATTCAAATGTACAAATCCATGTTTCCTCCTGAGCCCTGCCCCTCTTCTGGAAAAGGTCTCTATAAATATTTCTCCTTCCTTTTGGCAACAGTTAAGATGTAGAGGCACTTTCGTGACTCTCAGACATGAACAAGAACATTTCATAGCTTCTCTGAAAACCCAGTGAATCAGTGTGTACTTTCAAAAGTCTACATTTTTATGTGTATATACCTATCAATATTTCAATTACCATGCCTAACACTTAATTATCACTTAAATAATGAGTATTTCAAGTTGTCAACAGTATAGTGCTGAGGTATCAGTACAAACTCCGAGTATTATAACAATTCATGTTCTTGAGACCTCAGATGTTTTCCTTTGGCAAATACATATGGAACCACTAGAATTTCCTAAGATGGAAAAGAGATGCAGAATGTTGTCGCAAGAGCAGGCAGAAGTTTCACAATGCCAGCACAGCCAGCATGGTCTAAATATTTCTGTGGATTAAATATCAGAGCCACGTTGCCTAGGTATACCTTCTGCCAGATATGTCTCTACCTATAGCAGAAAAAAAGAGAAGATTTCATTAAATGTATGAAGTTTCCTCATCACAGGTCCAGACTGCAATAAGCTTATTTGGTTCATGCCAAAACAGTAGGAAAGAAGAGACACAGCCTTAATGACCACCTAATCTTGTTGTAAACAAAAACAATTAAAAAGGATTGCTTTGTGATCATACCCATAAGTTTTTCAGGACAAGTGCACAGACTACAATAGGAGAGCACCTCCTAGTTTATCATATATTTCTACTACTAGTATTTCTACTTGGGACGTATTTCTTCATGGCATGTGGTCCACTATTTATTAGTGCAGACTACTGCTCAGCAACACTGCTGGAAAATTCCTTGTAGCATATACAACCTATATTGTAATTCTGTACTTTATAATTCCCTCAACCCAAGAAATTCTAAAAGTCCAATGATATTGACAGATTAGCTAACAAAATCTCACTTCTTACCAAAAATACACACCAAGACCACTGAAAACCGATGTGAAAGAGGTTGTTTCATTCAAGGATCTGAAATGCTATTATTAATTGCATGTCACTGCCTTCTATGGATTGAACATAATCTAAGGTCAAGCTGAGGTGATGAGCCATCATGAAGGAAAACTTAACAGTAAAAGACATGTTTTTCCATTGACTTGTAGAAGTGGGTCCTGGTCTTCCAGTGTGCCATCATGCTGAGTGATAAATGCTCTCAGAAATTGTCAAAATTACTTCTAAGACCACCATAACCTGCTTAGGTCTGTAGCTCTCTATGCCTAGCCATAATGGCAAACTCCTATTCATATTCAGAGGATTTTTTTAATCTGCTTTCTGATAGTCTGAAGGGAATTATTTCTTAATGATTTCATCACATTGCAATTCAGAATCTTCTCATGCTTGTCTTCATCTGAACAACGATCTGAAGTGTTTATAATCTCTCTTCTGAAAACTTCAGAGGGAATGTATATCTTACTGGGCTCAATATCCTCATTAATTCACCTGAGGATACTAAGAATAAAGGACAGGGAAGGATTTATTCCTGCCTTAAAATTCCTTTTATTTTGTGGCTGTGGTTAATATTTTTTCCTACGCAGCAGAGATCACCATTTTTCTCAAGGCTACATTCTAACAAAGTCAGAATGATATTAGGAACTAAATCCAAAGCATGCAAGGGGAGTACGTAATTTTCTGTTAAAAGATGTTGCAAAGAAATTTCCTACGAATACACTGTCAGAAGAATACACTAAGTATTCCAGATGCAATTATAAAGGTTCTGCTATAAGACAATCTGCCTTGTTACATCTACAGTGACATAGCAATGAAACCCAGATTTTGCTCTTGATCTGCACCTCTCCTTCTATTCATGTTTCAAGCTGGGTTCAAAATATTTCCCTGGTTCATTTGCAACTGATATTTATTTCAGCTGAGCCACAGGAAATGAAGCTGAGCTTACCAAATGGATGGAGGCAATAAAAACATTTGCTAAATATTCCTGGACTCTTCAAACCAAATAGTCTTGGGGGCTTTTTAATCAGAGAGAATATTTTCAAATGATCCATCAAAAAACATTAACTGTTTATTATTAATACTATAAAAAGATTTTCAAGAGTCACAGTAATAAAAGGCTTGTCTTCCTGTAGCATGCTTCAGACTTTTGAGAGAAGTTGAACTCTTTTTGCATACTTTTTTAAAGTGTTAGGAAGAGGCTTTTCTCCTTTGCTTTCAGATTCATTTGAAAACAGTATCTTCCTGGCAAGGTGTTACCATTCAGAATTTTTAAAACAGGATAAGTGCTATGAGAAGCATAGAAACACAGTATAGAAAAAGCATAATGTGACTGTCACTACTCATTTGTCCAGTTTTTGATGTATGATAACCCTCCTGTTTTACAAGAGTATTTAAGGAGGGCACTTTACTTTTCTTCTTGCTTTAGAATCAAGTGTATTCTCATGGTGTGTAAATGAAGTTAACTAATAAACATGGTTTTAATGAAGTTTTACTTTCCTTGATATATTAAAGAGTTTTGATGCCTGACCACATGGTTTAAAGATGAAGTATCCCATGATGTGGTATATTCCTATCCTGCTTACTTCTTTCATTCAATGAGTAGAGTGCAGTTCTGCTCTTTTTACACGTATAGCAAAGAAACGAGTTGGAAGGAAGAAAAATCACAGCTTTTCTTCATTTGCCCCTATTTGAAAGACCTCTTCTATGAAGCTGTATTTCTGCGTATCACAGAACAATGAAACTCTTTGCTGATATTTCTAATATCATCTATCTACATATTTTGGTTTCCTTGGTTGAGAATGAGTCATTTTCAGAAGGTCTGAGCACCTTCCTTTTAAATTTGGACTGTTGCTACCTCAACAGTGCAGTACACAGAGTACTTGCTTATTTTTAAAGATCTCCGTTCCTAGGATTAAGTCTTTCATACATAGCTTTAAAAACAAAACAACAAAGAAAAAAACACATTAAAATGTAATAAAACTGAAGATTGACGTTGTATAGCGGAATCTCTTATCTTAAAAGAAAAAGATGTGATTTTTGAGTCGTCTTCACCTAAATTGATTTTCAAAGCACATGACAAATTCTATCTCTTTCTTCATTTCTCACTGATTTTCTCTTAAAACTTAACTTCCTAAAAGAATATTGCTTAGATTATTTGAAAACAGTAACTTAACTCCACAGAGTTTGATTTTATATTTCATTCAAGAAAAAAAACCCTCTACATCAGCTAAATCTACATATAGCATCAATTTTTTTTTTAAATAAGTCAAAGAATGACCTGAAGTCAAAACTTGTTCACCCAAATTTTGAATTTTAAGTTATCTTTTTCTTTCCTCATGGTTTTTTTTTTTTTTTCCTTCTTTTTTTTTTCTGTCTTATCTTTTTCTTCATGGTGACATGAAGAAAAATGAGAGCAGACCATAAGGTCATGAAGATGTGAGTTATGAATGAGCATGTGTGTCCTCTGGCACACTGACAATCACCAGGCTGATAACAATTCAATACAATCAATTCAGCTGCACTTTATAACAGCTCTGGTTATAACTCATCTTAGCTTTGACAGGCTGTTTTATTTTAGAGAAAGACACATACTGCACATGTTAAGTGTAAGGTTGGTAAGTGTATGCCAACAAATCAAACATTACTACATGATATTAATCAGGTAGGAAAATCTAGGTGCAGCAGTAGTTATTTACTACTCTGCCCTTAGCTACTGATTTGAAAATTTGCATCTCCTATTAAATAACCCATAGAGACTTGTGGTTAAGATTACCATCTCATTTAGAAAATTACTGCTAATTATCTGAATATTGAAGCTCTGCATTAAACATATAATTTCAAAATTATTAATTCCACCTAGAACTGCTCTGAGAGAGACAAACAGAAACAATTTCAATGTAGGGAGAGATTTTCAACTGGAAATTTACACCTTCCATCACTAAATTGAAGGATGCTGAGGGACGCACCTTATGGGACGCACCTTATGGGACAAACAAAACCCAACAACAAAGTAGATAACAGAACTGCAACAATCTACAAAGTAATGGTCCGAAAAGATAGGAAAATATTACTGACAATTATGCAACAGAGTGAGTTTTACTTTAAGGATATGCTGCTGAAAGTGATGAGCTTACCCAAGTTCCAATGACTTCAATGAAGATTAATGATTCTCAGCACCGAAGACAATACATTAAAAATAACTTTCTAATTGTTCACAGCTGTATTTTGGCAGCAACCTGAAGCACTATTTACTATGTCTATGCCTTCTATAAATAAAGAAATTAGAAAACAAATATCAAGCTGATTAAATGCTATCTTTAAGACATTATTTGATACAGGCAAATATATAGTTTCTAAGTACGTTAGTAAGCATGAAAATTTTACTTTACTTTTAAGGATAACTTTAAAAATTACATATTTTTTTTTTTCACATTGCATTATAGAAAGAAGGAATACAAAAAGATGAAACACTGATATTTCATCCTTTAAGCCTTTTATTAGGTGCTCTGCATGTATTGGTTTCAGCAGGTTTTCCTAAGAAGAGTTGATGACAATGTGCAAAGCATTAGGATAATTTTCACTCTCTGAATTGTCTTTTCCCTAATATTTATTTCCAAAATTAACATCACTGTAAGAAAGGAATATTCATTTAAATGAACACATCTGATAAATAAACTCATATCACTGATGAAATTCATGTTTTAAAATGCATCAGTTTTGAAATTCTGGAATCTCATAGTGAATTCCTTCAGAGCATCATAAGTCAAAACAGGCTCACCCTGTCAACATTTTCAATATTTCTAGGAACTAAATAGTAAGGCTCTTGGTTCTAAATTGCTGTTAATGTCTGAGTTGAGAAAAGCCAGTTTCAAAAACACTTTGGTAATTCATCTGGAGGTAGGATTTTGTTTAAAGTTCCATTTCAAGGAATGACAATTAAGTTGCTCATTAGCAAAGATAAAGTTATACTTAAAAATGTTTATTTTGGAAAAGATTTCTACACTGGGAAGGCAAGAACAATTGCTTTATTTTCTTTGAATGATTCTGTATCACCTTCTTAATCAAACTATTAAAACTACTAGATTTCACTATAGCCAGCTTTCATTTGTAAAGAAGTGAACTCTTCTGTTTCTTGCTTGCATCTTTTTACATTCCCATGATACTCTTTCAATCAGATATTCTTTTATGTCCTTAGGCTCTTAAAATACATCTTCATTCTGTATGTCATCCTTACCAATTAGAACAGAGAAATAAAAAAATCTGTTATTTGTAAAAGAGTATTCATTATGTACCTTGTACTACTTCATCTTGTCTTCATTTCCTAGCCCTCCCAGCACTCCTTTCTCCTCAATGCAAAAATGTCTTCATTTCCTAGCATAATCCACCTTCATTTGATTTTGTTTTTTAGGTAGCTTGAGGGATACAATTCTGATTGCTTGGATTTCATTTCTTCCCTTCTGCTCTACCACTACATAACAATAAGCATTTATAAGAACACTAGCATTTCAAACCACGCAGTTCCATTTTGTCTCAGACCCTGTCACATCTTTGTTTTAATCATGCTTTACAGGGGTCCTCAGATAGGTTCCATCTTAGCATTGAGGCAGTTTTAATTTTCTGGAAAACCAAAGCTTGAAAGAGTTATAATCCTAGTTACAAAAACTCTAGGAAGACTGCATAGCTGTTGCAGTCCTTCAGAGAGCCAAATGTAATGACATTGCTAAATATTGTGCAATGTTTGATTCCTTTGATTATATACGTGAGTCAAACCTTTACTCATACGGACTGCCCAAACTAACACAGGACATATACAAATGTAACAAAAGAGTTTATGAATCAAGATCATAAAAAGACATTTGCAGAAATGAGATAACCTCAAATCTGAGATGTATTTCCTCCTATAGAGAATACTCCTAATTCCATACATGAAGAGGTGAAGCAAAGCACTTATCAAATTTCAGCAATTTATTAAACAGCTTTAACTCATTAATTCATCTTCTACACATCTTAAGTGTAAAGTTAAAGAACTTCACAACAATGTTGATAACCTTTACCATGTCTTGTCCTTTAAGAATTATAGCTTAATACTTAAATATTCTGACACCCCCCCCAATTAATGTTCCCATTTAGATTATGGAATGAGAGAAAGAATACAAACTTGCTGTTCAAATAGGAGATGTAGGATCCTAACAACTCTAGAACCAGTGGTTACACTCATACTGCATCCTGACCTTAGAGCCCTCACTGAGGAGGGAGCTGGCTCAGCACAGCCCCCTGAAAACCTCAGGAAGCCTATGCACGCAACCAACCCTAGTGAAACTTGGACACGAGCAAACGTGAATCTCAGGACCACTGATCACGCCAGATACTGCCATTGTTTATTTGCCCAGGATGTCTTTCAGGAGGACGGTGAAGCATCTTTCTTTTCACATATGTCTGTGTTCATCTATTTGTCAGATGTGTGTATTGGTACTTTTATTGCCTTTACTGAACGTTGAATGAAACTTTCAGCTACGACAGAAAGTATGGCTGAGCTGCAGAATCACAGAATCACTCAGGTTGGAAAAGACCCTTGGGATCATCGTGTCCAACCATTAGCCCTACTCTACAAGTTCACCCCTAGACCATGTCCCCCAACACCACATCCAAGCGATGTTTAAACACATCCAGGAATGGTGACCAGTGCACTGATAACTTTTCTGACACAGGTGGTGGGGAAGCCAATGAGGAGAGGTGTGCTGATGGACCTTGGACTAAGAAACAAAGAAGGTCTGTTAGGGGACATGAAGGTTGGGAGCAGCCTGGGCTGTAAAGATTATGAGATGGTGAAGTTTGGGATCATGTGGGGAAGAAGCAGAGCACTAAGTAGGATTGCAGTCCTAGACTTCAGGAGAGCTACATTTAACCTCTTTCAAAGAGCTGCTTGGAGGAATCCCATGGGTTAGGACACTAGAAGGGAGGTGGGACCAAGAGAGGTGGTTGAAATCCAAGCACTGCTTCCTCCAAGCTCAATATCGGTGCATCCCCATGAGTAAGAAATCAAGCAAAGGAGGTAGGAGACCTGCATGGATGAACAAGGAGCTTCAGGAAAAACTCAGATGGAAGAATGAAGTTTACAGAGTGTAGACAAAGGGACTGGACTCTTGGTAAGAATATAGAAATGATGCTAGAGTATGTATGGATGCAATGAGGAAGGTTAAGGCCCCTTGGAATTATATCTGGCAAGGGATGCCAAAGAGAACAAGGAGGTCATCTTCAAGTACATGAGTAGGGAAAATGTGGGCCTGCTGCTGAGTGTGCCTGGTGACAGAAGATACAGAGAAGAGTTACTGAATGCCATCAGTAGCTTTGCTTCAGTCTGTACTGCTTAGACCAGTCCCTGGAGGTGAGAAAGTCTGGAGGAACAAAGATTCTCCATTGGTCAAGGAAGATTTGTTAGAGATCACTTAGGCAAACTGGAAACCCACAAATTAGGGGTTGACCTGCTAGAAAGTGACTCCATGGAGAACAACCTGGGAGTCCTGGTGCACAAAAGAACCACCATGAGGCAGCAGTGTGCTCTTGTAGCCAAGAAGCCCAATGGTATCCTGGAATATTAAGAGCAGTGTGCCCAGCAGGTCAAGGGAGGTTCTTCTCCCCCTCAACTCTGCCCTACTGAGGTCACATCTGGAGTACTGTGTCCAGTTCTGGGCTCTCCAGCTCAAGAGAGACAGGGAACTACTGGAGAGAGTCCAACAGAGAGCTACAAAGATAATTAGGAGACCGAAGCATCTTTTTTACAAGGAAAGGCTGAGAGACTTGTGCTAGCCAGGAGAAGAGAAGGCTGTGAGGGGGATCTTGTCAATATTTATAAATATTTGAAGGGTGGATGTCAAGAGGGTGGGGCCAGTCTCTTTTCAGTGGAGTCCAGTGATAGAACAAGGGACCAAGAACACAAAACTGGAACATAGGAAGTTCCACCTAAACATATGGAGAATCTTCTATATCGTGAGGGTGATGGAGCACCGGAACAGGATGCCCAGAGAGGTTGTGGAATCTGTGCATATATGTATGTACATATATAATATCTGCTGTAATCTAAATATACTTTAAAAAAACCCAAAACCAAAAGTAGTAAGATTCTTTTAGAGCAGTATGAGAAAATTGTAAGGCTAGTAATAATTATTAAGACTAGCAGTAGTAATCCTCATACAATGACAGTAAAACTCTCAAAGTTTTAACTAAATATTTCACCTGTCACATCCTTGAAGTGACAAGTTTACAGGACAAGGATTCACATCAATATTCCCTACTAATTGTCAATGAGATTTATGCTTTTTCAGACATACAGGAGAGTGAGTACTGTCAGTCAGTTGTCATCCCTACTTTGATGTAGTGGGAGGTTCAGTGTGATATAACTGTACTTCTTCCTTTATGACATTCACTTTTCATTGAGTTGTAGCTTTTGGCCTTGTAGAAATATAAAACAGATGAACTGGACAATCTCAGGGGAATCAAAACACTAAGGTATTAAAAAAATAATAAGCTCTCTATATAGTTAAAAAATAACCACGTGAAAAAAAACCAACCAAACAAAAATCAACAAAAAATAAGAGAACTCCAAGGTTTCTGTGGAAGAACACACCTTACCTAGCCCTCCTACAGCAGAAATCCAGTCTGGTCATGTCTGTATGGAAAGGGATATTTTAAGACAAAGTCCAAGAAGTTTCTATAGTAGTGGCATCCTACAAGTACCACTGTAAGATTTGTAGCCATTAGATTGGCATATGCACAAAACATGAACTAGATGGTATGCTTTAAGGTATTTTAGTATCACTTACCGCTATGTGCCTTTCTCTTTTCTCGCTACATGGTCTCCTGTACCTTTCTTCCTCCTATGACCCCACCTTGTCTTGATATTCTTTGTAAGACCATTCAGGCTCTCCAACTACACACAATGAAATCTCCTTTTCAAGCCAAAAAGATTGATTCTTTGAGATCACTCTTTTCAAGACAGCTGGTCTCTTTAGAACAGTCTTACTGCATCACTATTGCCGAGAGATTTCTAATCTTACCTGAAGCAGCACTTCATTTCTCTGTACAACAAATCTTGGTCTCCTCCTTGTAAGGAGGAGACTGCAATTTTAATAGAGATTAAATTCCAGGTGTACTGACTTAAACAGAGAATACTATTGACTAAGGAAAAGTCTAAGGTTAAAAATGGGAAGCCAATGTCTCAGGGGAGGATTTATTTGTTGTTAATTCATTCCCATAGCTCACATACTCCTAAAACATGTAGGCAAAAAAAAAAAAAAAAAAAAAAAGAAAAAAAAAAAAACCCAAAAAAAGACAGACAAAAAACAAAAAAGAGAACTCTCTTTTAGTAACATTTAAAGAACACAGCTGGTATATAAAAGAATGGAAATCCACCTAAATCATTTTGTGACTGCTAATATATGTTTTGATTGTACACTCTCTCTGTATACTACACAATTCTGAGCTGATTCACATTGTCAAAATGCTTAGACTATGTTGTGCACAACAGAATACAATGAGCATTTCCATGTCATAAATGGAAATGTTTTCTATGCACTAATCAATTAAATGAATTAGATGGTTTATGTATCAAAATTTAAATAATAGCTCTTCTTAATCACATTGGAAATTCATTTAAAGAACCTTTTCACCCATACCAATCAAAGTAAAAATAGAAAACAGTAAGATACTAAAAGTTGTGCTATTCAGCAGAAGTAGTGTAAAACAACAGTGAACAGCTGAGGGGAAGACCAAATAACATCTAAATATAGGCTGCAGATTTCCATTGGATGACAGAGCAGCTTTATCATACTGACACTTAATAGAACAAGTAATATTTTTAGCTGCTTAAATGAGATGGTATAAATGTACAGAAAACAAGTCTAAGCAAATTATTTAAAAGCTGAAAGATGCTTCACATTTGTGCCTTGATTTATTGGTTCAGTCAAATATAGATTGAGTGCCTGGTCCATTTCACTGTAATTTCAAAGAACAAAACACAGTTTTCAATAAACTGAGAAGGTAGCTATATAAAATGAACGGTGGTGTACAATTGCATTACCCTAAGTTTCAACTGTGTTTTCCTACCACCTTTCCACAACAGCTGTCTCTCCTTGTATTTCAATGAGAAGAGCAATTGACGTTAAAAAAGATCTCATAATTTTGAATCATAAAATGGTATCTGTGGCATCAAACTTTGCCTACCATTATAATAAGAAATGTGTGATGATGTTTAATGATTTATAGAAAAGAGAAGATAAAGTTATTTGCATTCCTGTTCTCCACTTTTTAATTGTTTTCTTGTTATTATGAGTTAAAATTAACACTTGTTTAAAATATTTCACTGTAATTTTATTCAGTGACTGCTATCCAAGAAGCAAAATTTTAACTAGAATGTTTTCCATTATAAGAATTTTATTTTTTGCACTTGTATGATTGTGAAAGTTTAGCAAAAAAAAATTATTTTGTGTATTTCATTTATTATTAAAATCTGAAAAACATCCACATGATTTTTTATTTGAGATACAGTCTTAAGAGTTTTTTAGTTTTTTGTTTGATAAAGTGGGTGGGGGTTTCTGTCCTTACTCTCTTCAAAAAACAAGACCCCCCCAAAAAATTCTCCTATTTTCACCACAGCCTCGCATTACAGGTAAGGATTAACTAATTCTCCTGTTGGGTTAGTTGTGCAAGATCCACACACAATAAAGGTAATTTTTTTTCCTTTGCATTAGACTTTGAAAATGTTACATGTTGTCTGAAACTCCCAGAATTGAAGAAAAATTATTATCACAGGTAGATTAAGAGCCTTAACTAATCTGATATATGGGAGAGGAAAAATGCAATTTAGTATTAATTTCCTTCTTTTAGTGCTCCTACTGAAGTCAAAATCAGATATACTCTGTAGACCACAAAGTTATACCCACATTTTTCTAGGACTTAATGCAAATCATCTTTTAATTCACAAGTTTAGTAGTATTACAATATCATCTCTCATTATTTCATTAGTTCAAACAGAATATCACACTAGCATGGTTTCTTCAGTCCTAAGTGTAGTACTAAAATCCCATATATGAACTCCTTGGTTTTTTTAAATTCTGCAGATATTGCCCAGAAAAAACTTGAAGGAACAAGTTACAAAAGAATGAAGCAAAATGGGAAGTGTTCGGGATACAACCTGAGGTGTATGACTGAACATTAAAACCCGCTGAAAGAATTTGAATCTAAAAAACTAGATAAGACACTGCTATGAACGGCTTCTGGGATTTCCATGAATCTGATGGCAATTCACCTCTGAGCTGCAATGACGCTTTCATGGACAAGAAACACAAAGCTACCAGGTAATGGAAAGGTTTGTCTTCATAGCAAGTAAGATAGGGGGAAGAAACTCACGTCTCTAAAATATCTCATTACATTAATGCTATTAGTCTCTGTTCCAAGTGATTACTGCTCTCGAGCATCATTTTGGATATCAGTACGTGCAAAGAAGACAATTCTACTTAAAGCAGTCTTTCATTTAATTCACCATGACATAATTCAATGTGATCAACCTACAAACACATAGAAATACACATAGAAAGTATTACAATCATAAATATATGTACTAAAAGAACCCCAACCTAGTCTGACTCTTGCCTGAAAAGGAAACAGATATTTCCAACTTTGTGAAATAAATTACAGCAAATACAGAAGCACAACTGCATGTTTTCTTTTGAAGCTACTGTAGATTCAAAGCTGAAGACCAGAAATTGGAAAAAAAATCTGGAAGCGTAAAAATTGGACTGTTCATGTTAGGACCCTTTATTTATTCATCAAAGTAATTTTAAGCACACTACAGCTTTATACTGCAAGTCTGGCAAAGATCAAAGACTACTAGAAACTAGAACATATCTAAGACACTAAAAATGAATTGTGAATTAAAAATAAATGTTGCATTAAAAGAGGATAAAACTGGAAACAAACTAATGTTCTATAAAGAGCACTAGTGCTACACTGATGCCTCTGGAAGTTTTGCTAGTATAACATCTGTTCAGTCTGTGTTTGACAAAAGGAAAATACTTTTCTCTGGGACACAAAGGGGCCTTAGGGTATATAAGCAGATAAGAAAGGAAAAAGGAAAAAAGAAAGATCTTATACCTTTTTTGAGGTTTAATGGAAGTCCTAGAAATGTTCAGGGTGTTGTTTTCAAGTGGACTTGTTGACGAGCAAAATTAGATACCAGGTTACATGTTGCGTTATTTATTTTTCTTTTTAAGAAATATATGTTAAATGTCTAAATTTGTCTATTTTAGAAGACATATGAAAACTTAATAAAAATGACTCAAAAGTCAAGGTTATATTTCTATCATTTAGACAAAGTCGTCTTGTCTTCATAAAAATATGTTTCACAGCTGCTATGTAAAAAATAACTGATTTTGATGTCTGTTGCTTCAGTAAAAATCATCAAACAGGAAGCTCTATGATCCTTAAGTGTGCCTGCCCTGAGATGTGCTTAAATCACAATTTTTGCTATTGAACATCTGCCCTGAAAACTGTTAGAAAAGAGTGAAAGAATTCTGACCTACAAAGATCCCAGAGATGCTTCAAAGCCTCATATGTTAAAAAGCAGCAATGTAACCATCGTCACTCTGTGAGATTATGAGCCGACAAATCAATAAAGTAAATCACTCCCAGAGATCTCTGCTTTGGGGAATGAGTCCAGTGAAACAATGCTGGAAAACTGTGCAGAGTGGAGACCAGGAGTATTTTTTTCATCTATGCCACACTGTGCATTATGGTACCAGGCTGGGATAGAAAATAGGATAGAGCTTGTGATTTCAGGTATTATATTACACAGTACTGTTGTGCTGCTTCAATAATTTGGTAGATATTGTCCTGTCTAAAGCTGTCAGCCTGCTGAGGTACTGCCCTGCCTCACAGAGACATGCCCTTAGTCACACTAATCTTTTACTACTCATCATCCTCAACTCCTAAGGGATAAAAGACTCAAGTTATCAAAGAATTTAAACAATCACATACAAACAATTTCTCTTAGATGTGTTTCTAGAAACATGATTTAAAATTACAAATCCTCTGACAAACTTCTTGCTTTCATAAGCAAGATTCCAAAACACAAAGCTGATTCTTTAACGCTTCTTTAAAATATCTTTTTTTCTGTCAAAGCACTTCCAAATGTACTATTCCAGGTCACTAACTCTTTGGAATGAATGCTTACATCTGGTTGCAGAATAAAAATGCAATGAATTATACGCTTCCAATACACTTAAGAAGATTGAACTAACTTCCTAACATATTTATCTGAGAATAGAAAATGCATGAAATGATGTGAACATGCAGTTGAACATTTGTTTGTCCCTTCTATGTAAACTGTTTTTGAGAAATGATGCTTCCACTGAAAATTTCTATTTTATAATTGTCTCAGTCTTAGTTTACTTGGAGATATGCTTATGTCATGGGGTTAAATTCAGACCTACAAAAACCTTCTTTGAAACAATGCCTCAAAAGGTGGAAAGTGCTCTTTCAGATTCTGCATTCAGTTCAGCAAATATAAATACAAAGTTATCCTGCTCTGGGAAGTAAAGCTGCCATAAAAGCTAATCTTCCTTTCTTTCTTGACAAGTAATACTGTATTTCACAGTACCTCCACTGATTTCCTCTAAAGCTCTAGTGACTAAGGTAATACTCCCCTGACTCTTTAGTCAGACCAGACATTTAATTGACACAAATACAATGTTTAGTAACAGTTCACAGGTCAACAATAGGAGCAAGGAGTTTAAAACTGCATCCCTCATTAAATAAAGGCCATTGCCTCTGTGCTGCTATGTGGGACCAAAGTCTTCTGAATGTGCATTTTGCTGGATTTAATAAAGAAAAATTATTTGAAATAAACAAAATACAAGGATTCAAATAAAAAAAATAAAA
The DNA here is from genome assembly GCA_025345505.1 of Todiramphus chloris collaris. Lineage (NCBI taxonomy): Eukaryota > Metazoa > Chordata > Aves > Coraciiformes > Alcedinidae > Todiramphus > Todiramphus chloris. Next base: position 9,981,806 of record JANVCC010000048.1, read on the forward strand.
GGTAAGCTACTGAATATATACCTATATATGTTCGTGTATCTATTTTACCAATAAACAAATACTAGAATAGTTTATTCTTCTGCATTAGATTTGAAAAATGTCTCTAAAATATTTGTGGCTTAAGAGGGCAAGTGAAAAATCTACACATTTTCTACAGTGCTTGGAGCATGCTTTGAAGTTCAGCGGACACTTCAGGTAAAACATTCTAACAAACCTTTGAAAATTTTTTCTTCCTCTAGCTGCACAAATGTCAGATAATCTGCTTTGAGGCTACATGAACACAATGAAATCTGTAACTTCTACATTAATGTGAGGAGTTGAGTGTTTTTCATGCAGTCAGTGAGAAGAATCAATGTAGAAATACATGGTCTATTCTAAGCTGTGAAGTAGAATAAGCTGTTTTCTCAGACTTTATTCTTGAGTGACTTCCTATGGAAGTAGGGTCAATTATATTGATTTGTGAAAATTTCATTTTAAACTACTCGATCCTAGAAATACAAATGTCCAGAAGATATCAGCTGCATCTGTAGCATCTCTGCTGCAGGCTTTCCTGTCGACAGGTTGGGACAGTAGGATGCATGGCTAAAAACAACCAGGGAATTATAAAAATGATCGTGAGCTGTGGCACCTGCTAAATTATACATTTCTACAGTACTATCCCTCTCTTTTCTCCTGTACCTTTAGGCTAGCTAAAAAGAATAATGATACCAAGGGAACAACTGTGACAGCTTTCAGCCTTTGCTGAGAAGCCACAGCAACCAGGTCACACAGAGTCTGCACTACATCAGCCCTGAGCAGCTGGAGAATGCTGGCTGCTAGCTCCAGTTGCCTGTTGCCCTGGCCAGGTTAGCCTGTTGCTATAGTGGTGTCAATGGGGCCTCGCTTCTCCTGCCATAAGCCAGCCAGGACTTCTTGTCCTTCTGAATACCATTATGTCTTTGCTTATTTCTACTGGATTGGATATAATTAAATGCTTGAGTAAGGTCCACTGGAACTTCCTAATGAGATCCTGTGTATACTGGCCTTGTCACAGCCAGTAGAGGTACCTGACAGGTTTCACCTTCCTTATACATCTGCATGTTTCTTTTTAGAAAGAATTTTTTTTAATCCTTGAAAGACACATGCCCTCCGCTCCAGATATATTAAATCCTAAATTATCTTTTTTAACGACAATGTCTATATGCAGGGCAATTAACACTGATTTCACCCCCCCAAATTAAGTTCAACAAATGTTTTTATCCTTTGATCGTTGTTCCTTTCCCACAATTATATCTAAGACTTGCTTCATTTTATGACAGAAAGCACTTAAGCAGCAGTAGGAAACTTACGTCCAGGTAAGTAAAACAATAGAAGGTATCATTCTTCTCACCTAAGAATTTTTTCTTGCCCATCTCTAGATGGGTTGAAAATAACACTGTCTAGCACAGTTGATAATAACACTGTTTCTTCTGAGTCATAAAAGAAACTAGTACTGAGTGCCAATGAGGAGCCCCACCATCACTGCTAAAACAGGAATAGTGAATATGCTGCAGTTTAGCTTCTGAATAGCTCCCATAATGGATTGTATTGTCTTCAAACTGCCACAGAGAAGATTAGATGTATCTCAAAATCTCACTAGAATAGAAAAGTTTTGACTAGTGATATCCAGATCTCTTCTGGTAATATTTTATTTGCCTGGTGAGCTGTTGCACTGCTATTAAACACTTTGTAATTCCAGTTTAGATGGATGGTGAGTTGGATATTGCAGGCTCCATAAAAAGCTGTAATGTCAGCACCTTTCATTTACAGGGGGTTTGATTTGAAAAATACAGTACTTTTGCAAATAGTTCAATCATTCTGATTGGATTATTCCATATACAGAGAAATTTATATGAAGAATATGTAGTAAAATTTGAGGAGAAAAAAACCACAAAACAAACAGTAACTGCAGAGAAATTCCCTTAGAAAATGAATTTGTTTTCTCTAACTGAAAACCTGAACATATAAGTTCATACTTGGCTATAGTATCCCTTTTATGACCCTTCAGTTTTATTGGTTATGTCATAATCTGAGATAATACTTTAGCAGTATTACAGGCAATATTCTTAAGCTTCCTGAATGTGGACAAGCAATGTGAATATTAAGAGACACCAATAAATACCCTGAACTATGATTTTTTTTTTTAAATATCTTTTTACTCTTAATTACCATTTTTCTTCCACTGATATTCCTCCTGATATTCAGGAGGAGGAGAAATGTCTTCCTCATTCTGCCTCCATATGATATTTCCTCATTATATTGTTTATTACTATGCCATTGGTGTGTACAGTGTTCACTCTCAGTTCAACCTTGGATACACATGATGACTTTAGCTGCACATAGTTTACTAATTTGTCAAACTTGAGATGGTCAATTCCTTCCCAGGTCATCTCTTCCTCGCACTTTCAACTAATCACAATTCACTGATCTTCCTTTACTGACATTAACTTTAAATCAAGAGATACTCGAACAGGATGGAAATATACTGGTATCAAAGTTTGAACTAGCAGGGGAAACTTCATCTTGACTTCCCATGACTATGCATTTTCTCATTAGATTTAATTCATACAGACTTTGCTAAACAGAAAATCATAATGCTGACTTACAAATCCCTATAGGCAACATAACAGGTAAAGTAGGCTGATCCACAAAACAATCCTGGAGACAACAGCAGTAATTTTTCCTATCTGCATGTAGAATTTGTGACTTCGTTAAAAAAAAAAAACAACAACAAAAAAGAATAAGGATAATAAATCACTATTCAGATATCTTCTATTTACTCTGCTTTTAAAAACATGTTGAAGACCCCTGGAGACAAGGATTTGAAGTAACATAAAAATAATATCTGAAAAGTTTATTAGGATAGTAAAATTAGGTGAAATGAAGACGAGTGCAATGTCTCACTATAATAAGAATAAAAGAAAGAGAAAACAAAGTATATTCCCAAAACCTAAAGAAAATAAATATTACTGATCGTGATGTAGAAAATTCCATAAAAGTCATATATTTGAATGTTCTGTTTCAAATATTAAAAATTACAGTAGAAAAGAATCTCTACAGGCTCTTATCAAGAAGGATAACTATCACAGAGGTAACAGAACAGGGATAACCAATGGCTGCCAAAGGGCTGCTCCTTGTTTTTGTATTTCAAACAGACTTAGCCTAGGTTGTGTCTTTAGATATTATTAGCTATTGAAGTGTTTTACCTTCCAGACTTTTGAGTTAGTCTTATAATATCCAGAATATTCAATAAACAATTTTTAGCAATTTATTTTCAAGGACAAATTATGATCTATTGTTAAAAGTTAGGGCAGTTGACATGTGCATTGGAAATAAAACTGAAATTTTAATGCAGTTCACCAAAACAATTTCTATCACAAAATTTTATTAGAGATACTGAAGGAAGAGAAGTTAACAGGCATGTGACAAATAAACTGCACCAAGATTTATACTTGAAAAACTAGAACTCCCTGTACAAACACAAGTAAGCACAAATACACTATTTGAAAAGTTTCTACTGTGTCTAGAAGTGGTACCTTTGGTCATTGTATTGGAACATCACTAAAACATAGCATGCACAAGGAGGTGAAATATATGCTTCTCCTACACTGACTATTAATTTCTACATTTTACTTAAAATCATACTATGATTTAAAGCTTCAGTTTACAAGAATTAAACATTTTTATTTCTTTTTAAACATCAAATGGAACAGCTGATTTTCAAGGAATGTACCAGTTCATACTTGTAACTGAATAACTAGTTTTTTTCTTATTCTTTGGAATTCTTTGGTGATCCCATATTTAGTGAAGCAATTGCCATTTCTAAAGAAATTTGATTATATATTCTGTACCTGTCTACATAAAAAGCTAAATAATTTAATACGGACATATTTTTGAATTTTATTCTCACTTTGTGCAGGTTGCTAATTCATTTTTTTTGTTTCATGTCAGACAATCAGAACAAGAGGGTTGTATACTAATAGCTACCAATAGGGATGGTAGCAAAATATGAAAATAGCTCTCTCATGGTGAACATCAAAGAGAAAGGTACTTTATGTGAAGAGGTTAAATGAAAAGAAGTTTAAAAATATTATCTGTGGCTTTTCAGAGAAAAGGTCTTTTGGAAAAGAAATCATAAAAGCATTTTTAAGAAGCTAGAATAGTGAAAACCAGCAGTAAACTAGGAGGCACGTAGGAGCATTTCCAGTCTACAAGATAAACAACAGAACATCAGATTGCCATAGCACTGCTAAAGCACACACACGATTACAGGTATCAGATATTCAAAAGAAAAAGTGTTTGGTTTTGTGGAGTTTTTTTTTACCTTAATCAGAACCTGAATATGTCCCATGGCCTTTGGTGACTTGAAGTACCAGAAGCTCATCACACAAGTTCCACTTGATTCTTTCCATTTGGAACTCTTCACATGGGCTTTTCCATTTTTCAGTCCTATTACAGTGGGCTCGAGATACAGGAACTGTCCTGAAATTAAATGAGATATTACTGAAAAATTGTTCTGGACTTTCAGATTAGGTCCCAAAACACAATGGAGTAAATGCAGAAACATATGAAGTATACTTTCCATATAGGTCCTAAAGTAGTGAAACTCAGCTTTGGGTAAAAAATTACTAGATCACATTCCTCATGTTCTTGTTATATTGGGAATAAACTGGGAGCAGTTTAAGATTTGGATAGGCCTGTGTAGAAGAGTGAGAATACTTCCATGTTTCCCAGCTACAGCATTAGTTTTTATTTTGAAAGGACATCATACAATAACCACACCATGATAAATTTCAGGATGTAGTTTTATGAAAGTTAACCTCCAATATAGAGAGTTGCACTATACAAAAACTTGAGAATCAGGCAAAAAAACCTTCATAAATTTATAAATCATTAGGTATCCCTAATGATTCATATTACCTTTGGCCATCTGTACTCTTTCACGCATGAATATTAACTCATGTTTAAATTATTTAGTCAAAGGAAAATTGCAAACATAGATGCCCACAGATAATGTTTTCTGACACTGATATGACCCTTGAGTTTTCCTTTTTTGTTTTCAATCAGAAGTATAATAAATTCTGCAAGATTTCAAATTCATCTTTTTCCTTTGTACAAGAAACAAATGTGTAGTTCTTATAAATGTAGTACAAATATCACACTGTTAAATTTTAATTGCACATCTCCTAAAGTTCATACATGAATTAGAGTAATATAATTACTTCATTAGAGGTATAATAAAATGGGTTCACGTTAACTTTGACACTTCTTTGGCTAAATTACAACCATAGGTGTTTGTCATAATATGAGATGAGAATTTTGTGTTTTTCCTGAGGTCAACCATAAATTTAACGAGTGTAGTGACATATATATGATAATATTTAAAATATAAAATTAGAAAATTCAAATGAACTTACTGTTTCTACATCTGCCATTTTGCATTAAAAATCATATATATAATCACTACAAGATATCAAAATCTTGCCATATCATGGCATCAATGTCTGCTAGGAAAATGTGGCTAGACTAGATTGAATGCTGGGCCTGTCAACATTGGCTAATGCCTGTTTAATACTAGGAAAATTACTTCAATTTTGAGGAAACCAAACCAAATCAACCCAACCCATTCCAAAAAACTTTCACAGTCTTCGGAAAGAAACTTGACTGATTAGGGTGGCAGAGAAGGAACACTCTGAAAGGCCCCTTCACTGGGATTGGCACTGTGGGACAGTGAACTGCACACAGCTAGTCAAGCATGGCTACGAGCTAATGGGACAAATCACTTAATTCCCATCAGAATGATGGAGTTCTAGTTATGAGCAAATTTTTAACATTTTAACATTTAAAATGAAGGTGCTGATAGGGGAGTTAGAATAAAGCAATTGCTAGATCTAAGCTCCGAAGCTCTGGTTTTGGAAGTAAGTGTTTAAATTCATCTTTGTTCAAGGACCAATCACTGAATACTGTGGTATTCTCTAGCGTATATGACAAAATTTTAACAGCTGAGTTGAATTTTATTTTCCTTCTCTTATGATGAATACAACTGATGAGTGCTATCAGTTTTAACTAAATGGCCAGATATTACCTTCATCTTTAAAAATTTTACATCAAAAATTTGAAAAGTGAAATTAATTCTAAATATCTTTATTTAACAATAAGATTTCAAGACTATAGAGCATCTCTTGAGTAAGAAGTGGAGAATTTGACCTGTTTGATCACTTACCACAACAAAAGCACTTAACTTTCAGATTATAGGGTAAATTTTCAAGCTTGAGAATTAGATCAGCAGTAATTTTATTCACATGTGCCACAGATCAACATATATACCACAGAGATGCATAAATCCATGTTCTACCAGAACTGGCTATTTTGAAAGCCAGATGAAAGATAAGGAAACACTAGAGGACAGTTCTTTTGCACTGCATCTTAGTTTAAGAACAGTGAAATGAAGCTAGGCTGGACTATCTCAAAATTTAAAAACATATGAACATTAATTTTTGTGATTATTTGTTCCTGTTTCACCCTCAGTCACCTTGGCAAGCCTTCATTAGCCCCTGCGTTATCTTCAAGTAAACTTTGGCTTTACTGGGTTCTTCATCCTTCAGCAGTTGCTGTAAACATTGAACAAATACTAAATACAAGTCCCATGCCTTTGGGCAACTCTGCTGTGGAATATTTCAATTTAAGATCAGTTCTGAACCCAGCTTTGGTAATATCTTTGCCTGAGCTATTGGACCTTCAAAGGCAGAGAATGAAGGCATAGAGATTGTAGAAATAACAAGAACAGATAACTGGGCTCTTTGGACAAAACAAATCAGGAGCTGCACTGCTACTAACAGAGAAGTTTTATTTATGTAAAATTACCTAAAATTAAACTTTAAGCTTCCTGGAAACGAGATCAAGGCCTGGAGGAGTGAGACCCAGTGAATGTCAGAGCTGAGCTAACTCTGCAAGCTGCAGCCAGACTAGCATGCCTCTTTCCTAATAAATTACAAATACTCTTACTTCATTCATAGAGCAATACTTAAAGGAGACACAACCAAGAATCATTTTTTCCTAACTTAAAGTCTTTTTACAACAGTAATTAATATTTTGATGTTGTTAGACACCTAACTAATTAAAAATGACACCCTGATTAGACATGTTAGAACTCCCCAGCTGCCTATAAAGGCAGGTATGAGAAGCTCCATGAAAACAATTGCATCTCATTTGTGAACTGACAACATACCAGTTCTATTTCCAAGCGTGTGGTCCCCAGGAGGTCTTAGACTGTGAGGCAAGCTGACCCCTCGCACCCAGTTCAAATTGTCGGCCAGGGAATTTTGCCAGCCACATCTGCCATTCTCAAAGGTGCAGGAAGTTCCACATTCACTCTCATCTGTATTATCCCCACAGTTGTCTTCAAAATCACAGCTTTGTTCTGGTCTGTAACACTTGCCATTCTGACATGGCCAATAGCCATGTGAGCAGGAGCCTGAAAAGAGAAGAATGGGGGTGTCCTGGTGAATCACACTGCCACACATCCCAGCAAGGTTACTGGAAGGTTACATCTGAGAGTTTGATATTTAGGAAGAGGAGGGTGGTCCAGAACAGTTTTATTAAAAGCTTTTGGTTCCCCTGAAGTGCCAATCCATTATCAGTTTATTTCTTTTGTATTTTGTCAAGAGATTGCCTAAATAAATGACTGTTTCCCTTGTAAAGCCTTTGAGAGCAAGTTCCAGCCAGGCATTCCTTCACTAACAAAGCTTTCTAGTCTGACTTAATTGCTGACATTCTCCTTTCATGTGGTGTAGGATTAACCCGTTTCATTTTAGCTGTTAAATTGAGCTTAGTTTAGCAGCCCCGATTTGGAAGAAAAAGCTTTTCTATTTTAACTGCAGACGTTTGCCTTTTAATGGATTCCTCCTTCTTTTTTTTTTTTTTTTTTTTTTTTTTGCAGATGAGTTCAGTGGATTGATGCTGTCCTTTTTGTGTAGTGTTCCTGGCATTATTGAGGGATAATTCTGCTATTGTACAGCCTGAAAACTGTAGGACTCATTTCACAGGATCCATTTCCAAGCTTCATGTTTTCATTTCAGATCACTTTCTGCAGGGCTCCGAATAAAACGCAGCCCCTTCAGTACCTTCTCTAGTCTGGAAGGGAGACAAAATTCTGAAATGTACCCTCTCCTAATTCCTTCATCCATTCTACTCTGCCAGTAGCAAATGCACAAGCATAATTTTATTTGAAAATAGGAGTATCACTATATTATCTCAGTAGAGGTAATTCTTTTATAAAATTGTTTTTTTATAAAAATAAAACATGGACACGTATGAAAGCTGTACAAGTATGGGGAAAATTTGAACTGATAGTGAAAATCACATGGTGCTAAAAACATGTACCCATTACCACTACCTTAATTTTAAAGTGGACTCGATGAAGCTAAATGAAATTCACATAAGTCTGGGTTTTATTAAGGGGTCAAAATAACTAATTTATTAACAAAGACAATAAGGCACAGGGTATTCAGTTGAGGTGTTGGTAACCTCCATCCCTAGGACCTTTTTTATACCAAACTAAGTGAAAAAGCATTGACACACACCTTTGCTGTGGGCTTTGGGTAAAGTGAAACTAGCCTTGAATGTTAGCTAAAGAAAACAAACATTAACACTGTTTTTTTAAGTGCAAATTCCTCCTAACACATACGTATTATAAATAAGTAAATACAAATAACTACTGTAACCCCATAGAAATATCTAGCAAGTTTTCTAAGTAAATGATTAATTTTTAATTCCTGATTTCTTAATAACATAAAAGTATGCATCATGTTTGCTCTAGAAGACTATGTACGATTTGTCTTTCACAGTTGCTGAGAGAAAGGAAGAAAAAGTCCTTAACAGAAAGAAGCAAACCAGAGTAAAAGTGTGACTTGGACAGTCAAGAACATCAGGCAAAGGTTTTGGAGCTGGAGACAAGGAAAGTGGGTAGGGGTTCTGACTAAAAGAAAAAAGTTGGTTTGAAGAACACAGTTACAAGTTTATGAAAGCATCAGTGTGATTCTTATTAGTGTACAATCTCTGAAAATGGCCCTAGCCAAAAAAATTGAATAATTTTATCAATTTATCAGTCAAAATCTAATTACTGCAACTTGCAAGACAGATGGAGTCCATCATAAACAACTTCCCTCTATCAATCTGCTTTAGAATTTCAATCATCTGCATTGTTTTCCAAAGGGTGACAGAGATTTGTTATAAAAGTGCTGCCTAAATTAAATAGCATCTATTTTTAGGAGATAGCTATTAAAATCCTACATTCCTTTTATGTGATTGCACTAAGACTTTAAGAAAGAATAAATTATTTTGTCACTAAAGTAGGAATTTAAATTTCAGGATACAGTCCATACTTGGAAATAATTTTCTTTGCCACTCATCATGATCAATAATTCAAAAAAGTATTGCATTTTCAGATCCCTTTGTAGCATTGCTTCCAATTTCAGGTTGAGAAAAAAGTGGAGCCTAAAGTGGTAGTCTGTTTTCTTAGTAAAACAAAAACAACAACAATAAATAAATAAATAAACAATCCATCTTGAGTCCTGGCATGAATGAATCTTTTCAAGCATGTGTAATGAATGAATGATATTACACTGAGTCTGTAACGTGACTTGTTTCTGGATGCACTTTCATAGTATCTTTTCTCTTTAAATTATATATATCTAAGGCTTTGTAACTGGAAGGAAAAAAAAAACAAACAAACAAAAAAAAACAACCCAAAAGAAACAAACAAGAAAAAGCCAAAACCAACCAACCAAAAAAAAAACCCCAAACCAAACAAAACAAAACCAAAAGACACAACAAACCCACAAAACAATCCAACAGTACAAACACTCTGTTAAGATGCTTGTGGGTATAATAGGGATTTTAATTGAGAGGAACTTCTCCTTCACAAGGTTCAGTAACTTTTTCCTCCAAGCTGTGTTCCTAAAAGAATATTAGCAAGTAGACTTGTTGCCTGACATGGTAACTGCATAAATAGTCTAGGCTGCAGTGGGCCCAAAGGAATTGTTAGAATGTCTTTCAGATCAATAATCTCTGAATTGAAGAGGATTCACACAACAGAGGAAAACAGCTGTACCAGTCAATAATCCCCTTGTTTTATATATCCTGAACAAAATCAACAGATGGAATATTTATATTTGAAAATATGTAATTAGGACAAGGATTATTCACCTTTATGAAATAAAGATGTTTCTCTTAAATGTATTTTGTTAAAAAAATATACCTGCAAACATCAAGAAGGAAAACAATCCTACTAACAGAACTGATACATGGTTTATCTTCCACATCAATGAACTCTGAATATTATTAAAGGTAACATGGTATATAGGTTGCAGCATTGAGACAGAACAGCAATAAATTATACAATCACAGAATGGTTTTGGTTGGAACAGACCTTTAAGATCATCAAGTCCAACCATGAACCTCACACTGCCAGGTCACCACAAAACCCTGTCTCTCAGGGCCACATCTACATATCTCTAAATACCTCCAGGGATGATGACTCACGACTTCCCTGGGCAGTCTGCTCCAATGCTTGGCATCACTTTTGGTGAATAAGTTGTTCCTAATATCCAACCTAAATGTGCCATGGAGCAACTCTTATACTACTGCTTGTTACTTGGGAGAAAAGACTCACACCCACCTTGCTACAACCTACTTTCAGGCAGTTGTACAGAGTGATAAGTTCTCCACTGAGCCTCCTTTTCCTCAATCTAAACAACCACAGTTTCTGCAGCCATTCCACATAAGACTTGTTCTCAAGACCCTTCACCAGCTTTGTTGCCCTTCTTTGGATATGCTCCAGTGTCTTTATAATAAGAAACTGTTCATGTGTGTTAATCATGTAAACTTCAAACTCTGGCAAGAACAGTTGTTTTCTCAAAGTTATAATTTCAGAGGGGGAATAATTATTCGTAAATCTTTGAAACCATAGCCTGCATCACAACGGGACTTTTCTATGAGGTAGCTAGTTTTTATATCACTCTATATCATAGTAATACTTTCATTGGTTGCTTAGTTCCTCTCTGAAAATGTATTAAAATAACATTTTTGATCCTAATAAATAAATCAATTCTGTTAACATATAAGACTATACAGAAGCACCCTTTTATTTATTCTTTTATTTCACTTTAGCAGATGGAGGTATTTGAGAAGGACTGTCAATTAAAAACTCAAGATTTTTTTCTCTGTTGAGAAATACCTTAAAGTTACTACTTTTTTTTTTTTTTTAATCACTCAAATTCTTTATCATTTGTTTATTTTCTCCACAATAATCAGCTTGCCTTTTGTGTCAGGATGAAGATCCGTCATGCTCCCTTTGCTGTTTTTGTTTGGTTGGTTTTGGTTTTTTTGTTTTTTTTTTTTAAATATCACTTTGTATTTTACTATTAAAATCCATTACAAGTTCTCACAGGGTGTTTGGATTTATATCTGAGTATGCAGTCATTTCATTTTCAGCAATTAAACAAATTTGCTTAGACTAACCATGACAGATTCCTTTCAGGAATTATCTGATTGCACACTTAAATTGAATGACCAAAAGGAGCCCAAATAATGTAATTTGTAAGAGATAAACTTTAGAGATAGATTTATCATGTTCTGTAATTACCTGTAAGAAGACTAAAACTGATAGCAAAAACCTCTAATCTAGTAGAAAAAAACCTGCCATATTACATGCTGGAAAATTGAAGTTAGTGAAGTTCAAATTAAAATAAAATTATCGAATAATTAACCATTGAACAGATAATCAAACACAGTGATAAATTCTCTATCAGTTAAGAACTTTAAATAGAGACTGAATTATTTTCCAAGAGATTTGCCTTAACTTAAAACTATTTGGTAAAACAAGGAAAATTCTAGATGAAAACCTGTTTAATGTTATATAGGAGCTTAAATTAAATATTAATAATAGTGCTTTTTGGTTTTAAAAATCCAAGTGCAGTTGCAGACCTTAATTTGCTTATATGAGAATGCATAACAGATAACTAAATGTTTATCCATGCCTATTGTAACTACAAAATAGAGATGAAATTAACAAATTTCTCCATGAGATTCCAATCTTCTTGAGGCTAGTCCTTTAAACATCTTTGCTTATTGGAAATAAATTAAGGACAATAACAAAACTAATAAAGATAAATAAGATGAGAACTTCTAGAATATTGCAAAACCATAATTGCTTATGGGATTACACTTATTATTCTATTCATAAGCACTAAACATTTAATTTTCATAATTTATACTTATTTCTTTTTCATCTCTTATATTAACATTGTTTTAAAATCACCAGGTAATTAATTTTTTAGAGTGACAGGAGACAGATTGGTGATAAGTATGTTCCAAAAGTTGTTAAACTTGTGCTTCTTATTATATTTAAAGTTATCATCATCTATATTTTCCAAACCTAAATCAACTGAATAGGATAGTTTAGAATTCTGTCAAGTATTAGAACAACACATCAGTAGGTTTGAAAAGATAGGGTTGCTTCAAAATATTTTCACAATATTTTATTTACAGTCACATAGCTAGAAGTATACTTGTTTCTAAATTAAACCTAGACTTCTGTAGAACCATAATCTAGTAGAGAAGCCAGAGTAATTAATCAGCAGGCTAAGAGTTTGACATCCCAGGGATAGGGACTGTCTAAATAATTTAGATCTGAGTTTTTCCCTGCAACAATTACTCCATTATCATTCTTGCTCTGAATTGACATTACTGTCTGACTGAAGTGTATGTGTCCTTAAAAAAAAAAAATTAACAAGAACATCTTTCCTGTAATATCTCACCAGTATAACCCAAGGACATGAAGTAAAGTGCTTTCATCTCAGTTGATGATGCATGGTAATAATGACTTGTCAGCAGAAGAATGTGAAAAATGCATCTCATTTCCAAAGAAAAGCTTTAGAAATGACAACAGTTTTTAAAGACAAGTTGAAGTGCTAGAAAGAAGACTCATGGTGAATAAGAAGAGATGTAGTCCTGGATTCAGTGACAGATATTCTTTCTATTGCAATTATATTCAAACTTTTTGTTCCTTGCCAGAAGCCCAAAACAAGATATGTGTTATAATGATTATTCCAGTGCTAATCAGATGGTTTAAGTCTCCAAAACAAAGTGGACAGACAAGGAAAACTGCTGTAGCAGGGCATGTGGATAATAGGAACAGAGATATATCAATTCTTACATACAGTCTTCCCTTTCCAAAGCCAAGTTGAAATTTACAACTCATCTTGTTGAGGATGGACAAAGAAATACTAGGACATAATTTAATCTACATTGACTTTTTAGGCAAAGCCTTTTTTGAAAACACTACTACTCATCATATGCATCAATTATAGTGAGAAAGATTAAATACTAACCAACCTGAAAAGCTTAACTCACTCACCTGAGTTTACTTTTAGTAAGCAGAATAAAATATAATGAAATAAAATTGTGCTTTGCCATGTTCTGGCTCAATCAAATTAAAGCTATATATTCACTGCCTGGACTCCTTAGCAAAGACACACAAAAAATTAAATGTTCCTTAGGAATAAAATCCACAATCCTAAAAATATATCAGACATTTAAAACATTGATTTTCTTTTTTTATTTCATTGGTGACTTTCATTACTAGTATGCATTTTTAGGTCAAAATGCTCAGACAATGAAAGAAAGAGATGGAAAAAATATACCTATCAAGTCAGCATAAGTGGTCTGAGGCAGCATTGTGCAACAGTTCCATTTGGAAGCTGTACGTTCCAATTTCACTTACACAGTTAATGTTTCCTAATATGATTAAGTAGTTCTGTACCTTATTTTTTTTCCAGACAGTATGAATGACTAAGACAAAAGCATTTTTTATTCATTATCTTAATTTACCTTTAGCCCAATCCCACACAACCAAAAGCAGTATTCCCCAAAGCAGTAATAGCTTTATCAGCTGTACCTCAATTCAGTATATGTCCATGTTCAGCAGGACTCGTTGAGGTAAGCAAATAGTAGCACATAAGCTTAGCAAGTGACTGAACAGGGAAACAGCAGAAAAGTTTATGGTTGGAAAGAGAGCCCTAATGAAATTGGTTTATCCCACTTCCTGGGAATCTGGATTTTAAAAGAAATTTCTCAAATCGCTATGTCTAGTTCACTTTTATGAAAGACAGCAACCTCAAGCAATTTTTCTGCCTTCAATATAATCAGTAACTTTCTCCATTGCTGTTACTGAAAGTTTATTTTTCAGTTTTCAGATAAGGGGCCCTTTTAAGATCTAGTCTAAAATTATTCATGACCAGTTCAGATACACTGATTCATATAGAAGCTCTGCTATTATGTAATGACATTTGATAAAAATATTAGTTCACAAAACTTTCTGTCAAACATGGCACATTCTAGTCTTTGACAAAATATGGAAATGATGCTTTACATATCCTTAAGTTTAGCTGTAATAACAACAAAGTAAAGCTATCATATATAAAGCTTTATGCAGCCAATTCATATACACTTTTATCAAATTAAAAAATTCTTGTCCTAAATGTCAGTAAAAAATGCCAGTACTGGATCAGTCACACAGAATATTAAAGCCTCTCATTAGTTCAATTACACCAAGGTTTTTAAAGGTCTTCAAAATAAACACAGACTAAACACAAAAGCATATTTGAAGGCCTTCTCCCGTAACAGATATTAGTTATTTCTAATCTCGTAATTTCTATTATTTTGAAGGCAATAGTCAGACCTTTTAAATTTTCCTCTGAAGCTGACTTGGTATTAGCCATAACCCTCAACCTCTGCTGTAAAACCTCTCCACAGTAATACTGGAAACATTAGTTTCCATAGTATTACCTGTCAGACACTAGTCAGTGTGCATCTAATGTCTTGAATCTAAATTAAGTGTCTTCTTAATGACTCAGTCTTGAATATCTGCGATATCCAGTTGTGAAATAATTTTACTGCAGTTCCATATGCAAAAATGGCAATGACCTGATCTGAGCAGAGACAAAAAAAGGAGCGCTGAGGACCTGAGTTGATACCTTGTGAAAGAGGTGAAAGCAAGAGGATTTCAAAGGGAGAAGATTTAGAATTGAACAGAAACATCTAACAAAGACAAAATCTCATCTCAGTAAGGTGCGTGCAAAAGGGAAATGTTAATAGGAGCACCTAGAGTGGCAGGTTGCAACCACTGACCACAATCAGAAGCAGATGTCATATAGAGAGGATGTGATGCACCACCATTCTACAATAACTACTCAGTCTACAATGTGTGTGTCACATCCCATAGATGAGATACTGTACCAGCATTATGGGAAACACTCTGTATCTTCCAGCACACTAAGTCTGTCAACGTAGCTGCGCAACACTTGATATTCATTTCTGCATAAGCTGCAGCAAGGCAACTCAAAAAACATTTCAAATAAAGTAAATCTAAATCAAACTAAGCAAAGAAAGAGACCTGTACGAGACAATGAAAATAAAACTATGCCAAAAAGAGTTCAAAAATATGAACTTAGATGACATTCAGTTCACAAAGAGACATATACCGTTATGTTTACATATAGGCAAGCTAAGTGCCATTAAAACTGATGGAAATGTGTTTGGAAACAATTGTTGGACTTCAAAGATTGATCACGTCCTGCTAAAATATAAACCTAGCATTTTATTTGGTTGTCCACACAAA
Source organism: Todiramphus chloris collaris (assembly GCA_025345505.1). Lineage (NCBI taxonomy): Eukaryota > Metazoa > Chordata > Aves > Coraciiformes > Alcedinidae > Todiramphus > Todiramphus chloris. The sequence continues at coordinate 9,997,503 of JANVCC010000048.1, forward strand.
TGGCATTCCAAAATGTTTAAGACATGACTCCTTGTCACCACCTGCTACCCCTGAAGGGCATATACTTTACATACATCCTTTTACACACCTGGCAGAAATGTGGGGATTTCTTAGACATTACAGCATCACAAACAACAATAGATGCCAGCATGTGTACAATTCAGTTGTGTTGAGTGACTGGGCAGCAAAAAAGCAATATAATACAACTACTGTAACTGCAATTTAGATACCTGACATATCCTGACTACACCTAGATGTACAGGACATCTGATTTGAGTCTTAAATTGGAGCTGAATCTTACACTAAATATTTTCAGGATTAGATAAATATGATAAAATCTGGATTTATTCTACCTAAAGATTGATTATGTACATTAAGATGGTTTTATTTATCTCTTCTCTTACCCCAAACTCCATTTTTCACTCAAGGTACCTAAAAATGCAGCACAGAAATACTAAGAAATACTAAGAGATTTCCTCGAACAAAGCATTTACTAAAATAGGTGGAGAAAAGAATCTTTGGTCTCTCCAGTTCATTGACGTATTCACTCTCCCCCCTAGCTGAAAGAGAAAGTCTGCTAGCTTTTTTTCCCCCCATGCTTGGTGAAGACTATGCATTCTCAGTCAATAACTACCCATCATTTTTTATTGAGGACAACTTCTGTAACTGGAAATACCCAAAGATCAAAAAAGCACTTTTTTGAATTTCCATTTCTTCAATCTCTTCTCATTGTACAGGGTACATGAGGTAATCTGACCAAGAGTGGTCCTTCCACACTCGGGAATGCTCTATACATTTTGATAGCTAACAGTCTTTTTATCACGTATTTATTAATTTTGTTTATCTTACTACTAAACCGCAATCCAGGCACATCTTGTGCTAATTAGTTTGTATCTTGTGAAAGCTACAATATCATTCTACTTGGCATATTCTGTTGAAAAGTTTGAGAACAAAATAAGTCACAGAATGAATATGAAGCTGTGCAGTGAATTGCCTCAAACGTTCCTTGACATAAAGCACAAAATATAAACTGAGCTTTCAAATAAAGTTTACTAATATCTTATGCAAAATAATGTTTTTCTTTGTCTAATGTATACCATAATGAAAATGTAAACTAGGAAAGTAAAATACAGTCCAAAGTGCCTACTGATAAATATATGCTGAAAAGTCACTTCAATTTCAGCTTGTTTCCTAGAGAAGGACATAAAAGCAGCACACACATGCTGGAATAGGCTGCACAGAGAGCTTGTGAAGTCTCCTCTAGAGACTTTCAAAACCCGCTCTGGCAGGGTGGTTGGACTCTATGATGTCCAGAGATCCCTTCCAATCCTTACCATTCTACAATACTATCCCTTCAGTCTTAGCCACACATGGAAATTTTGTTCCAGGATGTCTAGACAATTCAAATGCCCAGCAAATGTGTACTTCACTAAAGGCAAAATCAGACTAGATACTGTGAAATATAAATTTTTTCCAGATCACTTTTGCTATTGCAAGACTCAGTAATAACAACACTTGATATTTCTAAGAATGCCCTGTACTGCAGCATTATTTCTCTTCTTTTAGATGTGGGAGGAAAAAAAAAAAAAGTAATAATTACACTCAAGTAAAAATGATTTGCTAGCTAGTTCTTGGAATGAAAAGCAGGGTTGGAGGTCTCATGTTCTCAGTTCACTCGGGAAGAGGCAGGCTCTGTGTATGGAATATGTAACACATAGAGGAAGGTCCGAGCTAATAATGCCAGTAACACAGTCTCCTATGAAAGCTTAGATTTGGTAAAAGTCTTCTTACTTAATTCTACTATTAGGGAGAAAATAAAACAGAAAGACTATTTAACAAAGTTTTCCTTTATAAATATAGTACCAGGAATTCCTCTTGCAGTTTAAGGAACAACTTCCTTTGGTTAGAAAAGCTATTCTCTTATCCCATTTACCCATTGCCAAAAGGAACCACCAATTCATACAATGAATGTAGATATAAATACCTGCCCTCACCTGTTGCTCAGAGACTCACTTCAAAGTGCCAACACTGAAAATACATTTCTTCTGACCTGATACTTGTTTGGATGTCTGCTCTGGGACATGCTTGGGTCTGTGGAGACCCAAGGGCTATGGAAAGTTCTGGAGTTGTTAAACTGTTTAGAGAAACAGAAAAACAAGTGCTGACAATGCCCTACCTCCAAGGACCTTAGATGACATTAATCACTTTTTGTTGTCCAGTTTCTGGAGTTGTAATCAGTTACAGGCCCAGTTTAGGCTCTACTCTGACTGCTGATCCAGTCTTTGAGCTTTATTTCATATTCAAGGTATTAAGTCTAGGAATACCTAAGGAAAAACTTTTGTTTCTTTGAGACAAAATTAAAATAAAGTATGAGAATCTTCTGCAAATTATCTATACTTTACTGTACGTACAAATACTGAAATCAGTTGCAGACAGAAATGTATCCTACATCCCCGAAGAATGTTGGAAAAAAATAATTAAATTTCAATTTATCTTTAAAATTGCAAACCATTCTAAATTTTTGTAATTATTTTGCAAATCAGACTGGTATAAATTAACGGGAATTTTTTTTTTACTTTACTTTTTTGCAAAACATCATGCAATTTAGTAAGGCTAGCTCTCAAAAACAAATGAGGAAAATAAGAGTCCTATCTGTGAACAAACAAAAAGAAGAAACTGTGGAATGAAATAGGTGGACCAAGAGGAGATATTTCCAATTAAAGTACAGTGACAGAAGTACTGACAGAAGTTAGCTGGAGAAAGCTTCATTGGCTGAAAACATTAAATATGAGAATCCAGGCTATATATTTTGTCTGCTTCACTACCAATAAAAAGATAATTTTCTTCATAACAGTGAGACAATATATGTACAAGTTGAACTGAAGTCATCTGTATGCATGACTACTATTTGCTTTACATCCAGCTACTAAATAAATCTACTTATTCCACAGTATTTCCATCGTCTTTCTGAAATGTATGGAAAAATTGTATCTTGTGCCAAAAAGGAGAGAGAAAAATTTAAACGTGTCAACTTACTATTTATAAAAGTCTTGACTATAACCATAAACTTTTTTTTTTTATATTATTACATAGGTGAAATTTAATATTGCCACTTGCATAGAATTTCATTCTATATACATCTCAGACTTTATTTCCTTTCAGGTACTAATTAAGAAAAGAAAAAATTTCACAACCTGCTCTATGTGATTAAGACAACTATAAAGGTATATTCCATCTTCCAAAAGTTCAAGGATATATAAGAAATTATGTGTGCTCTTTATATTATTGTGGTTTTGTTGTCATTGCTGATTTTGGTGTTGGTTGGTTGGGTTTTTTTTCTCCCATAACTGATTTTACAGTGCTTTAAACATTCCAGTTTATTTGTTTTACATCCTGTTCTCTCAGCAATGGTCAATGGTGGTTGCTTCAAAGAAAGATGTAAATGTTTTGTTATTCAATTAGTTGTGCATGAGGAGACATTTTTTTCCTCTTTTCAGTAGAGGATCACATTATGCACTGAAGCATAAAATGCATTTGTTCTTGTAATTATATATGAAAATAACTGCCAAAGTTATTTCTATTTTTGTATCTGGAAATTTTTATAAATCTAATTATATCTGCAAAAGAGTAATTATCCTTTGGTCTTTAGAGTACACTTTAATGTTTTGGGTAATATTCCAAATTAAAATATTTTAGAATATCTATTTTACAATATTTCCTGACTATTATATTCCTTTGCCTTTAATTATTTTAATTTTAGCTATGCTGCTAAATTTTATATATATATATATTTTTCCTTTTTAATTAGACATTCATATTAAAATTATTAAAAAAACAGTGTGGAAAAAAAACCCCTAAACAACTAAAAGAAACAAAAACCCAACCAATGAACAAAAGAAAGTTGTAATAAGGCTGTATTATTTAATGTTTACTCATAAAAGACCACGGAAGTGCATAAGTAATAAGTTAAGAAACTCTGATAATGATATTAAGTTATTCAAGGTGATATGACCTAGGCATAATTATGAATAATAGGAAAAGTATATTGTGAAAATGCAGTTGCTTTAAGTGACAGTACCCAGTGCTTGTTTTACACTAGGCAGACTCCCTGACATCAGCTGCCATTACAGTGCACTGGACTTTCTTATAATCCCTCTAACACAGCTGCCAGCCCAAAGCAGGTATGTCAGGTATTTTTTACAACTAAATGGAGCTAAACTGCCACAGATAAGCAAATTAATTGTATTGTGAGTTACTGGCAATGAAATGCAATGTTAATTGAGTTATACAGAACAATGCAATCTTCACATATTGGTGATGAATTCCAATCATTATCACTACTAAAGAGCAATACAGCAGAGTACTGAAGATAACTCCAGGAACACATCAACCCAATGCCCAAAAAGGGCAAAGCAAGTAAGATTTCAGGGTTTATCAGGATGCTAAGCTAAGAGAAAAATAAAATTTTGCTACAGTATTATTCCGCTGTTGACTCGTTTCCTAAATACACAGATGTGATTTTATGATCTCAAAAGATTATAGCAGATTTTTTTAAAAGGTAAAAAAAAGGAAAACATACAAAATAGTTTCTGTGTAAGAAATAAGTTGGAACTCCTTCAGTGTGCAATGTTACTTAAGGATGATTGAATAGACATGGATATAGAGTAGGGGGTTTTGTCTGTTGTTAACCACCATTTTCAGTAAAGGATATTATCAAAGAGGAGACATGGTGAAAAGAGTCACTTTTTCTCAGCAACTGGCAGACATGTACATCTTGCTGCCAAAAATGAGGAGGGGCTTAAACTTTTGAATGTGTTCCCAGTAAAACTAGACTCTATACAGAAGGGAAGAACATTAAGGTTTATTACATATGCAAAACTACATTCAGTTCATAAGGTCTTCTAAGAAAGAATTATTAGGAACATTAGGAGGAGGCATATATGCCTGGTCTATTTGGTTCTTGCTCAGCATCTCTTTCATTGACAGAGATAGAGACAGGATACCAAATGAAATGGAACTTGATGTGAACTCCTGTGAATATTCCTATGTTCTTAAAGACATGCCTAACATTTCAGTGACTACCTTTTAATTTGTTAGAAATAACAGCTGTCTTTTCTACAAAACTGAAGTCAACAGTCACCAGTTCATTTGTATCTGTGAATAACTTTTCTCTGTTGTGGCCTGCTAATCTGACCAGGCAGCCCTTGGCAGGTGTTCTATTCCCAGGTAAGTGGCAGGCACACATGAATAGAAACTCTGATGGAGGATCTGCCTTTTTCATAGCCAGTGACAACACTTCAGGAGGCAAAGGAGGGAAAGAACAGAGAGAACGAGCAAATTTGTAGATCATGAAACTTTTTGTCAAATGAGTGGTTTTTTATGTAAAAAAAAAAAAAAAGTACATTCAAAATATAACTCATACCAATGGCCTCACATTTTGTGGGCAGAAACAGTATCTTAGTCTGCAAGCATTCTGGGGGGAGTCATATAAATACCTTTGAAAATACTGCTGCACAATGAGGAAAAATGTGTGAACATCTCCTGGAAAGGCCATGCCTTCAAAAAGTATTAACTCCCCTTCTATTGGGAAGAGCATATAGAAAATATCTATCACTGCATCTTTGAAGCATAATGGAGAGAAAGAGCGGTTGAGTGTGGGGACTTGTGCATAGGGGAATGCTACCTGATATATGCAATCCTTCCAGCCTGACAGGTCCATAGGAAGGTCTATGTTATTTCAGACAAAACTTTGGTGGATTGACCTTGGCTTGATGCCAGCTGTCCACCAAAGCTGCTCTATCACTCCCCTCCTCGGCTGAACAGGGGAGATAAAATATAAGGAAAGGCTTCTGATTAAGATAAAGACAGGGAGACAAGAAATGGTATCAGATGATTTTTTTAAAGCCATTTGTTCAGTTTGAAGAATACCAAATTTAGATTGGCATGTTGTAAAAATTACTAAATAAGCTCTTCAAATTGTGAGAGAAAAACACTGAAAAAGCAAACTTCATTTGGGTGAAGAGAAGGGGAGGAGAAGATTATGAGAGTTAATATTCACTGTGACATATTGAGTACCTAAAATGAAGGAAAAATTCCTTGCAAGTCCTGAGTAAAGGAAACATATGTCCTTAATAAAGGACCATATTAACCATCTAGAAAAATAATCATCTGAGTCGATTCTGCATTACCATATTATGAGAATAGACCTCAAAAGCTATGAATCTGTAGGAGAGAAAACACTTCAACTTTCTTAACAAATATTCTCTCTAGTTGGAAACTTAAAAATATTTGACTGATGGATACAAATATTTCATTTTTAGTTAAACTCTCTTTTTGTCTGCATATAAGCAGAGAAATCTAGGAGTCCAGATTTTTGCAGCTGATCATCAGAGGCATTCTAGCTGCTTCTAGTTTATAAAGGTACATCACAGACCACTTTTCACAGCCTTCAGCACGCTTTTTGCCACTGTTCGTAACATTTCTGTAGGCAGATTTCATACTCATGTTTCTAAACCTACATGCAATGATCCAAACAGATACCACTGCTAAATAGCAGCTCTAAGTTGGAACCCTCTGTGGTTGATGTAAACTCTTATCCAGGACAAGTGAAAATTGTTGAAATAGAAAAGATGGCTCACTCTATGGATTAATTTTATTTAGACCATTATCTCAAAGTATTATGAATCTACAAAGTTCAAAAAGTACCTCTTAGATGAGTTACACAAAAAAAAAAAAAAAAACAACCCACCAAAAGACCAAAACAACAAAACACCAACAAAATCAGTCTCTGTTGGCTTTTTCCTAAGATTTTAGTACGTTTTTTATTATATACATCATGAAGGCATTTTCAAACATCCTTTACTATCAAAGCCAAAGCTTTTAAAGTTTATAACATTGCCACAGGGACTCACATCTACCATTAAGAGGATAGGATCTGAAAACATGAAAGACAAAGAATGAGAAATCTCAGCTAGTGTTCCTCTTGGGGTAACATTCATGTAAAGCTGAACTTTAAAATACTAATATAATTTGCAATAAATTTCCATTACTGTTTTCACAGAAGCAGGAAGCCAATACTGGGTGCTGTAACTGGCAACTTATCAGAGGCATATCTGGAAAATATTGTCCATATCTTTCCTGCTTATCTTGAGCACAAAGTACAGAGTAATTTCTTGGGTTTGATGCAGTCTCATCAGTGTTACTTCCCAGTGCCTGAGCAGTGCTTAATGATATCCTAAAGGGGAAGGCTACTTATTAGCAGCAGTAACAAAGAAAAACAGCTCACATAAATTAATGACCCATTCTCCTAGTAGGCCTTAATACTAGAATACATTGTTTTATTGATCAGAAAGACACAGAAATGAGATAAAATTACTTGCTGCAGCCATGCAAGAAATTTATAGTATGCCCAGGAACAAAATGCATCTCCTGAAGTCTACATTGGGGGTTTACATTTCAGTAGCTATGGTGATAAATGTGGAAAGAAGAAAGAGATTTGTCCTGTTCTGTCAGAAAGCGTCTCCCCTTCATCACTTGTGTCCAAGCAAATCTCAGTAATGAACAACACCAGTGCTTTCAGGAGCAGCTCTTATCTTTGGATCCACCCCCATTAGAACTTTATTGGTTTTGGTAGGTTTTTTTTCATGAATCTTATTTCACAAATCTTACTTCCCTTGTGCAGTGACGATGGTGCAAATAGTTGCACCAATGCTGACACCACACCACAAAGGAAGAGATGGATATGGAGCCTTAATAGTACCAGTAGGAATTCCCACTAACCAAAAAGCATTAAATTCACTGGCCTTATGGCTATCTGTCCTTACCGGCTTTGTCCTACTCTTTGTTTTTCGTTTTACAGTAACTGTATTTTACAATTACTGATAAACAAATCCCACTAAATTAAGCAGGATATTGTCTAAGTATACATGGCTGGAAATAAGTCTTTCAGATTCACAAGAGTTGACTCAGTACCCAGACAAATGTATGATACAGTAATTTTAGAATTTTGAAGAACTATTTAAAAGCATGTTAGTTTCAATGTGTCTAGCGAGATATGTAATCTGTTGCTCTTTTGAAGGAAAGAAAAATAAATTAAAACAATGCTGCTATTCTTTTTTTCTAGACTTACACAGACTGCAGGAACATACCTGTTGGAGGCTGCATTGTGGGTTGTTGTCCTAAAAACTCCTGGGATGGCAAGCATTCCCTGGAAAATGTAAGGTCATCAAGTGCTATGCCATCTTTGGGACCTTTTCCAGCTATCCCTTCAAAGACAACTTGGAAATCTTCATCTCCATCTCCATCCAGGACCAGTGCCTTGTGCTTCCAGAAATTTCCCTGGTTTCCAGTAAGACTGAGGAGAATCTTTTCATGTTTCATTGTAGTCCTCTGGTAAACAACCAGTGATCCAACATGATCTCCATACATATGGTAGTAGAAAAGTATCTGCAAGCAAGAACAATAGCATCAAGTAAACAATAGGTGACTTCAGACACATTCTGCTATTGTACTTACCCTAAGTATTAAATTGACCTTTGCTAGTAGCATTCAGAATAGCCCTTAATTTCACTGATTCAAACCCAATATAAGTAAAACACACACTAAAAGACTTGCTAGTGAAAATTTTTGAACTGTTACATAAACCAAACTTTGATGTCAACATTACAGCATCGTGACAGCTGATCTTGTATCTGTTTGAATAACTCTTGCATGTAAGTGTGAAAGAATGAAAATATTTGATAAGGAAATAGAGGAATGAGGCAGTGCCATTTATAAGATGGAAAGTAACTTCAGTTTACTGAACACTTTTCTGATTATAAAATGTGTTTGTACTAGATTATAGAGTGTGTAATGAGAAAATCTTCTCTAATCTTATATTGAAGCAAAACTTCTACAGGGACTGCAGAGATACAAAACAATAATAGCTAAAATAAAACATAAGAGGTCCTTAGATTAGAAGGAAGTAATTTGTATTTTTAATTAAAAATGGGGGGAAAAATTATGAAGTACAAAAGTAAGATCAAGTACATACAGAAAATAAAGAAAATCACTGTGAAGAATCATAACCATTAACAGTTATGTCACTTATTTTCAGTTCAAGAACAACAAAAGAATAGTTGTACTGGATCAAATTAATATTTATTCCAAATCAATATCTTGTTACTGACAAAGATCAGAATATATATCCAAGAATGATGTAGAAAGCAATTCATGCTTCAATATATGAGAAAATGTCTACAGCTCAAATTTCTTCCTAGTCTAATGCATACCACAAGCCTTAAGGAATGAAAACTCAATCTTATTAATTATAGCTATAAAAACATAACAGCAAATATTATGATATCTATGTAAATGTAAAGTCACATTCCTTTGAGTTACCTGGTGCTATTGGGTTTCAAAGGCTTCTGCAGTCTATTGCATTGCATAATTACACATTTTTTTAAATAAAAAGCCACATCTGTATTTAACTGATTTTCTGTAATTATTGATTAGTAAACCCACCAAGGGCTTTTTGTTATACTTCTTTTGAAATTTTTATTGTCTTCAGTTTCAGAATGTCTCCTGTGCAATGATGTAGTCAACTAGAATTTTTATAAGTCAGTTTTCTTGTATGGAAATATTTCTATTCCACTGCCTATTACCTATCCTGCAACTACTCTGCTTCTCTTAAAATCCTTCTTTAAATGAGGTACGTCTATTCAATATATTTGTGTATCTTTAAACTTATAATCATTTTAACAATTTTAGGATTAATCTCTGTTTCTTTTTACTACAACTGAATTTTGTTGAATTTTGATTTTCTGACTGTCATTAAATTCTGAGCAGCTACTTTCGTGGAGCTGCCTTCTGCACTCCTCCTGATTGGCTAAAATTGTTTTCTAAACTACCAGACTGTATTGTGTATGTTGGCCTTACTTTCAGGATCATTGAAAACTCTCCCCATGCCCAGCCACCAACATTATTTTATGGGCTTCACATTTAATTGCAATACCCTTAATTACATGGAATAATTTTATATATTTGATTTAATAAACAGTTTTTCTAGTCTATTAACATTTTTTCTAGACATATCATATAGTAGTAATGTCATCTTGATAAGAGCTATGCACAAATTTAATTTTAAGCATGTATTCAAGAACTTATAGGGCTGGGGTCCCACATTACTCAGGCTTGAAGAATAATTGATGTGAAATATTCATTCCCATACTTAATTTGCTTTGCATCAGAATGTAAGCTAGCTGTCTAGTCTTAATTCGCCAAGGTTCTCTAGATATTGTCATTCATCAGTTGGTTACTCAATCTTTCCAGGTCTATCCTGAAGAATTTTTCATCAGTATTTGAAAACTAAAAATGAATAACAGCTGTTTCTATTTGTAATTAATTTTCTGATACTGAAATAAAATTGGAAAGGTTACAGTGAAAAAATATACAATACTTGCAAAACCAAACAAGCAGCTCCCCCCTGCCCCAGACACTGTGCCTATCATAAAGGAATTACTGATACTAATGACATCTTTCATATTTTTAATTAAAATTATTTTACTTCATTCTTAAATCCCCTCATAACCACAAATATGCCATATGCTTTTGTTTTCTTATTACAGCTAAATTTAAGACTTTGTTCCAACATTATCTCTTTCAGCACTACAGTGTGCAACAATGCTGCTTCAACACTGCTTATAAGGTACAGCTCTTGGTCTGGTGTCTCTACGTAACGTTCATCAGTAAATACTAATCCGAAGGTATTTAAGTTTCTTTTAAGAATTTTCAACATGATTTTCTATATTATTACACAATAGTATATATAGATTTCCTGGCTTTATTATGGGTAGACGTTTCCAGATAATACTACAATTATTTATCACTGGTGCCTTGAAGCAGAATACTCCCTCTTTCCTGGATTTATTTTGGCATAGTCTAACTTTCTACATAGACTGTTTTCATTGGACTTCTACCCTTTTTGAAGGTGCAGCTTGGTTTTTCAAAGTCTTGTATACAAACTTTTTTTTTTTTTATTTTAATCTATGTCCCTTTTTATTTGTTGATGTATACTTGTTTTCTCTGTATAAAACTCTTGTCCTACTGATGTAAATATACATTTCTAATTTACCTGAATGGACCCAACATCCCAATCATATGTTGTAACATATGATGTACCATTTGCTTCCCTAATAACCATAGAAAGGAGTAAAATACTTAAAGGGACTGTTTGATTTGCTAAGATGAAGCTCTGGGTATTGAAATAATTTTTTCATTAATACTAATTTCCTTTACAAGAAATTTCACTTCCCTTGGTGAAAGTTTCAACTGGTCAGAACCATCAAAAAAAAAACCCCATAAAATGTTATAAATATGACTGATTGTTTTGGACCATATCATTGATATAGAAGCTTTTTTTCTATAAAAGGAGCATACATCCCTTTTTTGTAAATAATTCTCAGTGTAACAAAAAAAGTAGTTTCCAATAGTTATGCTCCAGGAATTTCATTGCATTTAATGTGTGATACAGCATAAATATTCAGATTTTAACCTGTCATTCTAATTTATTCTGCGTTTCTTTGCATATATGTTTTCATAGATAGAAGTTAAATAGAGGAAAAAATAATTTTAAAGCATAAAAAAATCAGATAAGTTTAAAGAGATGTTTTCAGATGTGATGCTAGGGAAAGAAGCAAACACTTTCATCTCATGCGAGCAGAATTTTTTTATTAGTATATTTATTTTAGGCTATCTAGAAAGCTAACTTCGAAAACATGAAGAAGTTTTTATAATAAATAAAGTTTTACTACTAACATATTGAAATTAGTCAAGTTTTCTTTGGATCATAAAATCAAGCCACTTATGTTTAATACTCCCTGGCTTTCTTATCTTTAGAGAGTTTTGGGAGTTTTCAAATAGTTAGAAGCATATCAATCAAATGCTCTGCCTAGAAATCTCAGTCATGTGTACAGAGGATGAGATAAAAGAAATTAGAGGCAAATGAATGGATGTTGTGAACAGAGATGTCATCTACGTATAAAGTAAAACTTCGTAGGGCTGTTTCAGTCTAAGGCAACCTTCATTTGATGAGCATAATGCCATGATAACACAGTCAGTTTAATTCAAAGGCTTTTTAAAAGACAGCTCCTCTTCACCAATATTATCCTCCCGAGAGAGATAGTTATTAGGCAGATGTATAAAGGTAAGCAAAGTGAGACCACTGAGGACAAAAGTCTAATATAAAACAGTTACATATCCTACTTTACAGCAGGAACTCAATAAAATTTTACATCTTCCATAAATATAAATACACTGATATCATATCTCAGGCAAGTTACTAGACGAGTATCTACAACAAATTGAGTGAGAATTCCACGTGTGGCATCAGAGTGGAGTATGTTACAACTCCAAATGCTGGAGACTGAAATGGTTAGTTTATGAACAGATCATTAGGGAGCTCTTGAGCTTATTTTACTGGGTAAAGTTAGATAGCAAACAAACATTCCTGCTGCCAACTTAGACAGCTCTTCATGTATTAATAACAAAATACTTAGAAAATTAATAGCCTGAATGTTTTTTTTTTACTCACAGTAGTTCCAAAATTCTTTACCCTAGATTCTAGGCCGGCAAGCAACTTAGACCACTTTGCATTTGTTCTCTGTTCCTTTCAACCCTAGGAACTCACAGAATGACGTAAAATCTGTTAGCATCCTATTTGAGATATTAATACCTTTATCTCAAATCAATTGTTGAAATAACTTTATATACTAACACCTCCTTTTTCTCTTCACTAGGTCTATTTTTTATTCTTTTGTTTTTTTCTCTCCACAAATCACTTCTTCAATTCTGGAAATCTATTCCCAAATTTACCCTGAAAATGCTAAGACCTTTCTACCATTCTAATTTTCCAAGTCTTTATACATTTTCCTTTTCTAATTTTCCAAAATCTAAAAGTACCACTTTCCCTCCCACAGCAGTTCCCATTTATGCAAATATTTCTCTCCATGTAAATAATATTTTGATCGCATTAGCTCTAACTAGTACTTGAAAATTATTGTCAACTTCTTTAGCAATTAGAGTAATTAGGAGATTTTAATGTTGAAATTCAGCTATGTGTTTAACATACATCTTAGAAACTGAGCTACCATTCATTTATGCCTTGGCACTTAAAGACTACAACAATTAGAAACTGAGCTACCATTCATTTATGCCTTGGCACTTAAAGACTACAACAATTTGGAAACATACCATTTCAAAGTAATGCATAGTTCAACTTTCTGCAAAATTTACAACATGCTGTAGTGTTCTTGAAGATAAAGGTTAATTTTTCCCCATTCTCTAGAGGAAAGTCACTGACAAAGCCTTCTGTCACACATCTGGAAATCCATTTTTTATTGTATTTATAGACACTTTCTCCACAAAAATCACAAACTGCTACAGAGTTGCATGCTACTCAGGACAAGTGTCACATAAGACATCTTCTAAATCAGACACTGCATTCACTGCCAACTTCACCTGAATCTCCCAGAGTACTTAGCTACTTAGAGAAATCGTTCTACTCCCAAAACAATATAGATATTTTCATGTGATTTCAAGGAAATAAGACTTCTAAAACATGTTCTTTTTTTTTCTCAATAAATATTTCAGTGACCATCTTTATTCATTTTAGTATTATCTTGGTGCAATCAAATTCTGCATTCCTACTAGTACCAGACCCCCACACACCTTGCAGTTTTTATTCCTTCTGCTTAGGACGGGACTAGAAATCCTAGCTTTCTGTCCTGGCAGATGAAGAAATGAACTCTTTATAAAAATATAATATCCGTCAGGCTCTTGCAATGTATGATCAGTAGCTGGCGCAGTGCTTATTTGTGTAGGGCTGCCAGTTCTGAGATTCCAGTCAAAATCATCATTTTCATCTTGCTTCCATCCACAAAGATCAAACTCAAAATTGCAATGCCCAATAGATGTACCTGAAAGACATTTGCACACACATAAAAGCAGATTTGTTTCAAGAAGGTAATTAGGCATGTATACTAAAATCTAGTACTCAAATCTATTAAAAAAAAAAAAGCTTCAATTGAAAAATAATATACACATATACAAAATAATAGGATAGGACAAAACTGCATATATATGGGGTAGGTTTCTGTGCTCTTGATATTATAGTCCAGAGTCCTTGATATAAAAGTAACCAACTATAGCAATCTGTTCTAGGCGAAGCTGCATATCTCTTTAGGGTCTTACAGGCAGAGCACAATTGGTGCCCTCCATAGGGCATTCAAGATATCTGCAGAAAACTAGCTTCTTTTTGGAGGAACACATTAAAATCAGGTGAAAATGATAACAAATGCTTATATTTAGGAAACAGAAACCCATCCAAAAGAAAGTACTGAGCACCGTAAAGACATGGCATCCATACAGGCAGATAGAGATGTAACGTAAATGCAAATGGTGTTAACTTTGTTCTGAATCACACCCATAGTTTAATTTTGCATGTTTCCAGAAGAGTTCACACATGTATTTTCTTAGACAAAATTTAAACACAGATGATTATTTACTTTTCTCCTTAAATTGTATTTAATGCATAGAAAAAGAGAAAGCTGTCAACATTTTGGTTGGTCTTTATATTGAACAACATACATGTTCTTTACTGATTTTTCCCATCTTGAATGTAAAAACAGCCAGCATGTTGAATCAACTGTCCTCATAAATTAACTCCGTTGTATCTCTCCAGATGTTAAAACTGTGTATAATTTTCCTCTATTCATCTGTAACTTTATTATAATGATTACCAAGCTTTCTGAGATACGCTGGAATTTTAACAAAGCTTTTAAGATACTTTTGACTATGCCCTGAATATTTTTACTATTATTGCTGGAAAGCGCTTTGAAGATGGATTGGGAAATCGTACAGATCATTTGGCCTACCAATATAAAAATTGACAACAGTACTTTTGTAAAATGTAAACAGAATCTGAGTCTCTTCTGGGGTCTGATAAACTTCAGCCACTTCAAAGTAGTTTTATTTAATAGGCAGCTGGTCAGAAGCCTTAGCAATGAGGCCAAGTACTTAAAAATCACAGAACTGTCACAGTTCAAAAAGATCTCTAAAATCACCATATTCAACAGTTAACCCAAAACCAAACAAACAAAACAAAACAAAAAAAACCAAAACAAAAATACCAAACAGACAAAACAAACCCAGACAACCTGGGGGGGGGGGGGGACGGGACAACACAGTACAGACAGCTACCTGTAAAGTTTCAGGCTGAAAAGAGATGAAAGACTTCTAACTTGTATTATTCTTTGTGGAGGTCATAAGGGTGAAAAAGATGCTAGAAGTTTTTTCTTACAAATATGGACTACTTAGCGAAAATAGCTTCACTGTCTTTTACTTTTTTTCTGTAAATATAATGCCATCTGAAGTAACAATAAAAAAACAAACCTTATGTGCTAAATTATATGATTATCATTTATGCAAAATATAGATTGTAGTTTACCTCAAGAGAATGTAACTGCTCATAAAATTTGTTACTCCTCACCTTTTGCTATATAATCATTTAGTTACTTAGTATTTCATGATCCTAACTAAATTCATTCAATTACTTATAAATTCCATATCTAGTCAATGAAATTCATGCGTGCAACTGACTGCTTTATTTTAAAGGCAGTTTTCAAGAAGCTAGACCTTAAAGCTTGTGAATTAAACATCCCTGCTAATGCTGTTCATATTGTGTGTAGCTAATCTAAATTTAGATGGCCTCATGGGATCTCTATAGTCAACAAAGAAAAATACTCATATCTATAGGACAATTTATCTAATCTAACTCAAACAACCAATTTTAAATTTCATAACCTTCAGCCTGGAAGTGAGTCACTCCACTGATGAAAAAGAGAACTCTGGCAGCCTGCTCAGAAGCACAAGTTACAGCAGACGACTGTGCACTTGCATATTAAAGCTTTGGTAGTACACATTTCTATGAAGAACTATGAACTCTTAGTAATGAAGTACAAAAGCAAAGCTAATCCTTTTTTTTTTCTGTGGAGCAGTTAATACAGGGCTACTGAATTAGTCTACTGGATGAGAGCTTAATAATTCAGAAAAACACTTAACACTAGACATATGAATAGTATTATATTGATAACAAAAGATGTAATGAATCTTTTTAATAAACTATGTTATTAAATGCAGCAAAATTTGAACTGTTTTAAGTCACATTATTCCAAACAGCTATTCCTAGATGAACAAGTACAGACCTATAGGTGCAGATCTGTAGAACAAAACACGTGTGGCTGAAGACCTGATGACATTTAGAGGGGCAGCAGAATAAAGAGGGCTGAAGCGCTACAGACTGATCCTGCAAGCTAAATGACTACTAGCTGTTAGAATACATTTGATGCCCTCTTGGATCTCATGTTTCAACTTATCTTCTAATGAAAGGAGCCTAATTCATATGCTTGGGCACACTCTACAGTGCAAACCAAAATGCACTAAGTAGGAATAACTGAGAGATATAACTTCAAGAGGCATAAGGCAAATCCCAGCAGTTTCTGAGCAAGGTTGAAGGTGTGCTACCACCCATTACTACTCCAGCAGTACTGTGGTTTATCGTGTTCTCATATCCTTGTAGGAAGAAAGCAGTACTAGTGGCATTATACTTAAAACTCTGAGCATGGTTCACTCATTCAACACCTATTGGAATAATTTCTAAACGTTTGACAAGTCAGTATATCTGTTAAAATGTGTAATTGACTTATTTTATGGCACTGACATCATGTAACTAGCTAGAAAGAGCCCTCTACAAAGCAAACAAAACCAAGGCACAAATCTCTCAATAGCAATTAAACAGCTCTATGAGGCATAGTTTATATCTCCACAGAACTGGCTTTGTCTAGACATTGCTAATTAGGCTTGGTGAGTATCATTGTATGATATAGTCCTGTTAACATTCTGGAGTTTCAGGAATATAACCGAGATTAGGGACTAGTTTCTTTCAGCATGGTGCAGAAAGATTTCAATAACTAAGATAAGATGACTCTTTGGCAGATAGCAAACCACATCTACAGTTAGAGCCAGAAATCCAGAAAGGCCTACTGCTAAAAGTTCCTTTAGATGTGTCTGAAAGCTGCACAGTTTTCATGTTTTTTAAACAAAATTGCCATGCCTGGGCAAAATTGCCCATTCCTATTTCCTTTGTTTTGATCTATCATGCCTTGCCCTACTAAAGCCTTCCCCAGGCTTCTGAGTTTGAGGTTTTCAAGCTACCATTCTCTGCTTCAGTAGTGAGGAAACAGCTCTTCACCAATGACTTCAAGAAAGAAAAAAAAAAAAAGCCCACAGAGTGGGAAATACATGTTCCGTATCTTTGGAGGCAACCTGCCTCAATAAAAAGCTGGGAAAACAGAACTAGCATTTTTCTGTTATATACTTTCAGCTAGTGCTATATTATATATTTCTGTTTTATTAAATACATAAGGCAGAAGCAGCACCAATAAAAGAAACCCCAAATTCTCCAGCAGATAGTGAAAATTAAAAGCAGCATAGCTATTTCAAAACTGAAAATGTAAAAGGAAAAAAAAAGAAAGCAAAAATCTAATTCCTGACACAGTTACTGAAAATGCTATTGAACAAAGCACTCTCAGACCTAATAAAAACATAATAGATCACCAAGCATTTTACAGCACAATTAGACATTATGAAATGGGATTAATTATCTGAGGCAAAATCCATGCTGATATAGAAGTTCCACTCCAGTAATGACCCCTGTGCTCTTAAGGTGCTATAATACTTCATTGTAAAGCTTCACGTTAAAATTCAGTCAGGAAAGATATTTTCTTGGGTTTTTTTTTTTAAAGCACCCTTTGCCCCCCCTTACAAATAATACTTTTAATACAATAATTAGTTTTTAGGAAAGCATTTTATTTTGGGGCCCATTTCAGTTCATCTCTTTTCCAATGGGGAAGCAGTATGTAACAGCTTAGGAGGCTGCAAAACCTAAATCCCATCAAGCCTGTTTGAACCATCTTGACCCTATTATTTCAATCTTTACCTGGCTTTACTTCCCATGTTTCATGGGAAATACAGAGAATCCAGAAAACTCAATGTTGTTGAGTAAACAGCTTTTAAATATTTCATAAAATAAAAGCCAAAATACAAGAAGCTTTTTCAACAGAGTAATTCCAACTTGACATACACTTTATTTTTAGTTGCAGAAGATCTGAACTGGTCCCCATATAGCTTAGTGGCATGTTATTCCTTGTTTGAAAATCACCGAGAAGTTCAATAGTATGAAGACAATTTGCAAAGCACAGTCCCTTTGCCATTTATCTTAGCTTTTATCAGCACACCTTTTCTTCATTGAATTCTATTAACTGAGAATTTGATACACTGTATTCATAATTTCAATAAAAATGAGGCAGCAGTTCATATGGTACCAAATAATGCAGATTTGATTGTGTGAGCATTTCCCATAATTATACTAGGGGGGAAAAAAAAAGAGTGTTAGCACTGTACATTGTGATCCATTTCTCCAGAGAAGAACCCATCTGATACGAAACATCATTCTTTGAATCTGAAACTACAGATGCTGTTTCTTGATATCTCTTATAAAGCCAAAATTGTTCAGCACTCAGGTTAAAATGATTTACTAAGAGACCTGACAATCCCTGAAATATCAAAGGAGGTAGGTCCCTCATATCCCATAGGTATTACACTTGAAGTATTTTTTCAACCTTAATACATTCTTTTCATACATAAAGCAGGAAACTTTTATTCGGCTTTGAAAGACAACTGCTTTCTGAATTATTTTAAGATACTCACTAACAGCTCTTTTAATTTTCTATCATATGTTTTCAAAATAAATAATAATAATTTAAAATCCTTAAAAGCCAAGGAATATAATTAAATTATAACCTTTTTTGCTTACTTAGCTGGTGAGCTGCAAAAGTATTCAAATAATAACAATTTACAGGAGGTATACTTATTTATGATAATTATATTTTAAAATATTACTATACTTACTGCAAATAGCAGGGTTCTCATCTGAGTTATCTGCACAGTCATTTACAAAATCACACAGATTATCCTTTGGGATGCAGTACTTGTTGGCACATGTGAATTCCTCTGATGTGCAAGGTCTGCCTGGGATGAGCAAAGGGGAACAGTCTTCAAAGGTAATATCATCTACTGCCACGTCTCCCATGTAACTGACACCACGTTTTGCCCTGAAAACAACCTAATAAAAATTACAGAGCTATTACAGTGAGCCAGTGTTAAGATATACAAAAGCTTATATGTGCAACATGAATGGAACAGAGACTATGATAGTCCTTACAGATCTTGGAATATGAAGTGCCAGAGTACAGTCCTATGAAAGCTTGTACTACTGCTTGTACAGATTTCTCACTAGAGTTATTGAAGGACCATCTTCTAAAATCAACCAAGAAAATAAAAAAAAAGGAAACAAAATGAGTAACACAAATCAATACAAGAACCCACTCATCCTGAATTAATAGCAAGGGTTCCACCTACTTTTGGAAAGTAAGCATGAAAAAAAGAGCTAGACTGAGTTATTCATCCGTTATTCCCACAGATATAGAAAGAATGTTAAAGTTTCATTAAAAGTCATCCAAGACAGAAGTACCAGAGAATGTAACACATTTTAAAATATCTTCCTGTCTGTGTCTCATTTTTTTATAAGGATACAACAAAGTATGGCATACTCATGACTAAGTACCTCTAAGAGGCTTAGGAATCAGCTTATATTTCAAAATTAACATCATGCTCAAGACTTTTTTCAAAAAACAGATCTAATATTACTATACACTAAGGGAAAGGAAGTGGAATAATTTAATCTGAGTTGTATTCAAGGATAAAGGGAATTCTCCATCTTAAAATGGATATCAGTCTGAAATTGGAGTGAGAAATCTCCATAAACTTGTGTCCAGCTGAGATAACAATTCAGACACCCAAAAGTATGACTTTTGCTGTGCAGAAAGGAAAGCACAGTATGTGTATGGGGCAAAAAGGGAGAAGGTGAAGAATGCATAATATAAAAGTACCTAAAGCCACCTGTCTATGAAGCACATAATACTTACTTGAAAATTTGAATGAATTCCTAAGAACACTTCTGCTCTGTTCCACTGGGGACCCTGACTGCCACTTTGAGTCCACAGTTTAGAAGTCCTGTTACCGGTTTTACAGAGTACCTAAAAAAATAAATAAAATTCTAGGTCACAAAAAAATCTTTATATTACCAACTCACTTTAGGTCCCTTAATTGTATACAAGGATGCCTTGTGCAACTTTTCTCTATAGCACTATTAAATAACATAGAATCATAGAGTATCTGGGGCTTAAAAGGGACCCAGAAGAATCCAGTCCAACTCCCTGCTCCTCATAGGGCTACCTAAATCATATGACTAAGAGGGTCATCCAGAGAATAATTGAACTCTTGACAGGCTTGGTGCCATGACCAGTGCCCTCAGGAGCCTGTTCCAGTGACCAACCACTCCATCAGTGAAGAACCTCTTCCTAATGAACTACCTGATACAAAGGGATTTGCTAGTATACATGACTATTCTAAGGAAGTACTGCTTTAATATTTTCTGATCTCCTCATAAACATGCACAGTCCAGATGCATACATGGACCAATTTATCCCATTAATTTATCCAGACTGGGTAGCCACAAATAAAAGTTGCTCATTAATGGGTTGGGCTCCATCTGTAAAACATGGACACAGCATTAACAAGAGTTACTGAAAAATATATTAGTTCATGCATCCATTAGATTATTCCATTCTGGGGTAGATTTTTTTTTGTCCTGATACTTATGAAATATTTTTTGTCCTATAAATAAAAACTTGTTATTCTAAAGACTGTGTGGGCAATGGAAGACTCCTAAACACCCTAGCACCTGTAAATAGTCATTGAATTGGGGAAAGCTGTCAATAACAACAAGACGGGTGTTTGATGAAGTGTGTCAAGCTGTCTCTCCAACTAGTACTCGCAGAGCTAAACGTCAGTTCACCAGGTGTCTAAAACACTTCTGCTTTCAAGGATTTATTGTTATTGTGTGTAATCTTCTTAGGGCAGCCCAGACATTTTTCATCTCAATGAAAGAAACAAAAAAGGGGTTTTTTTAAATTTATGGATTCCCATGAGAGTATATGATATTTCATAATAGGTAAGTTCTGCCAAGCAAACAGCAGATCCTCACACGAAGGAGCTTTCATTCCAGGGGAACAAAGGAACAGGTGTAATATATTAAATTGAATAGCAAAACAAAGTGACACCTGGCTGTATAGACAAGAACTGCCTGCAGAAAATGGGAATTTTAAGGAAAAAAAAAATTCAGTTTGAGAGAAAAAGGATTAGAGATACTATTTGTGAGAATAAAGGGTGCCAGATAAACAAAGGTTTTTCTTACACTCAAGTACAAAATATGTATTTATATGCATATAGATATACGTGTGACTATATTATATAGACACATAGACAAATGTTTTACATACACTGTAAATTACCTACTAAATTATAAATCCAAGTCCTTTATCAGAAATGCTTATTTTCTATCATATCTTTCTGAAGGTTAATTTTAGACCTCCATATGGCCATGAATTCATGTGCTATTAAAATACAAGACTTTCCTGTACCCTACCGCACTTTGAAGAACTGCACATTTCAAGGACATTACAAGTTACTGATATAGCACATCTAATACTTTAGTAGAGTTACCCATACCACGTCAGAGGGTAGAAACCAGACAAAAATGGTTCAACAAATATTCAAAACAAGGCTACACAATAAAGTGACAGCCAACCAATGTTTAAGAAAGTCACAGAAGCACAGGAAGACAGCCATTCATGCAAACAGCAGTAAAGTCTTTAGCATGTCTTAGATGTCATTTGATGGTATAGTTGCAGCGTAACATGCAAAAATTCAACCTTTTGAATTAAACAAAAATGTAGTAGCCTTGGGCGAAGAGCTAGATAACAGGTATTTAATGATTTTTTTTTTTCAGCACAGAAAAGATTCACATTAATATAATGCTTAAAAACTTTAGAAGAAAATAATGAGAAATTTGCTAAATTATTTTATATTCTAAGTTATTCCTACTATCATTATTAAATGCTTAATTAAGCAATTTAAACCAGGTAACAATTTACAATGTTTAAAATGCAAAGGTTTTATAATTTGCCTTTGGTAGCTCTTACAATCAATTAAACTGGGGGTAGAGGGCAAAATCTGTTAAGGATCAGAGGGAAATTGAAGTTCCTATATTGAAATTGAGGAAAGAAAACTCTATATATATTTGCTTTTTTGTGTTGGTAATACTGGGCATGACTCTATAGAATTTTACATTAATTTCTGCAAAATTCTCTGTGGAGTTTATTCCAACTAGCATGGGTTCCTACACTGTGAAAAGCCCTGGAATCTGGACTAAATGCAAAGAAGTCTCAGAACAAATTAACCTGTCCCAAATCATAAAACTGAGGACAAGCCATCTTTATCCTCAGATTTCCTACTAATTCTGACGAATTAATATTTGTCTGCTTGCCAAGCAGCCTAGCAAGATCATTACTTACATGGGAGGAATTCTGCAGTATTTTTAAAAATTGTTTAAGATAAATTTGAGAAAACACAGAATCTTCAACACAGTTGAATTCTGCTAGCTTTTTATTATAACTTGTTATTCAGAGTAATAGTGAGAGAATTTATTTGTACAATTACTGTCGCAGAAATAGTTCAGTGCTACTTACCGTAATATAATTAACCTCCGAAAGATATATGTTAAACTGTTTCAAGGAATAAGCTGTTTCTACAATATTTTATAGCAAATTTTAATAAAATTACTTCTTTTTTTCATGTTCCCACACTCAAAGACCTCAATGTCCAAATATCTACTGATGCTTTTCAATATCAAAGGATATTGTGCAGTACAATGTTTTTTCTTCTATGGAAGTTCCAACCACTGTATGTTTAGAAAGGTCATAATTTTTCTTTTTTTTTTTTTTTTGTATAAAATTACATTTCCCACAGCTTACTCAAGCTACTACTCCTTTCAGATCATAACATATTGAATGCAGTGGAGTACTAGTAATTGTTTTCATTTACTAGAAACCTAGGTTTGAATGAAACTAAATTACAAGGTATGAATTTTCTCACAGTGATTTCAAGCAGTAAAAGAAAATTTAAAAAACCAACAACCAACATAAAACAAAGAACATCTCCGTACCTCCAGAGAACCTATTGTTGAACCATTCATGTGGTTCCAGAATATGATTTTGCACTTGGGCCCTGTAAGAGAGATGACTGGTGTGGCAATGTCAGCTGTGTGACCAAATTCTCCATTTGAGCTGTCTGCAAACAGATACCAGCCTTCTGCAGTACACCTGCTCAGAGAGAAAGGTTTTTCTTTATTAAAACAAAACATGTGATCATAATTAAGTTCTAGCTAAAGTTATACAGATATACATACAGATATAGCATCTTTTTGTTTATCAGTGTGTAGCCAGAATCCAAAAAGCCCTTGAAAAGGCAGCAGTAGTATTTTTACATCAGACAAACGAAAAATACAGAGCTGATGTCAGCCTTTACTGACAAGGCCATATAGATGAGTGCTAGAGGGCCTCTGATTTCCTCCTCACCTTCCTCTTTCCTCAGGGAAATTAGAGGGTTTGATCCTGGCTTGAAGTCAAGAAAATTCAAGATACTGGGTGAAATTCTTTCTCCTGAGCTTCTGGGAAAGATGAGGCTGGCTTTGCAGTAGGCATCAGACCCTGAGTGTACAGAGAGACCAGAAGTCCAGTTCTAGTGTTCTGAGGATATAAGATTTGGCTCCTAAACCACTTGCTTTTCAAAATAAAAAGCATCCGTAGACCAAAGATACGATTCTGTTGTCTTCAGTGGAGCTGCACATCTGCTACATTCCAACAAGGGCTTACAATCTTGACATTGTGACCTATGTTTTTAAAAACATCCTTCTGTTAGGTTTTTCTTGTTTTTCACTTTTCCTTTTTGGCAACTCTGAAAACTGCTCCATAAAGTTGCACCACTGCAACTGAGAGACCAGCAAGCACTGATGAGAGAAATGCAGGGTGCCCAGAGGGCATTCACAGACTGAAAGCCCTGCCAAATGGGAATAATCAGGAAGTCAATGTTACAGATCCAAGAACTGTTGTGGGGTGTTTTTTCACTAGCCCTCCTAATTTTTAATAGTTATAGAAGTTTAAATGACTAAAAGACTTTGGTGCCTGTGGTAAGAACTGTTTGATGCAGTCTTTGCTGCAGTAGCCCTACAGTATTAAACAGACACTAAAAAAAAAGCTACTTTTTCAATGATCTAGTGGAATGTTTTTTAAAATCTTGTAAGAAATTGTTTAAAATGTGTTATAAAAGAAAAATGTTCACTATTTAACTAAACACAATTTTCTTCAGATCACCGCACCTATATTGAATTCAACATGTATTGATCTGTGTGATAACTGAATTTAGCACATACAGGTCTATCACTGTGAAGTCCCAAAACTACTAGTTTACATTTACCGTAGAGAATGATTTAAACTCAATAACCACAAAATGCCATAAAATGATAAAAGCATTTTGGTTGGAAAAAACCTTCAAGATCATTGAGTCCAACTATTACCTCATACTGCCAAGTCCAACACTAAACCATGTCTCTGAGCACCTAATCTACCTGTCTTTTAAATACCTCCAGGGATGGTGGCCGCACCATTTCCCTGGGCAGCCTGTTCTACTGCTTAACAACATTTTCACTGCAGATTTTCCAAATGTCCAACCATATATCAATTAAGGCCTGTCATGTACTCTAGAGGTCAAGGAGAGTCTGAATTCCACTGTATACTCAGTCACATTAGGACCAGCACATTCTGCCTACTGTAGTACATAGTATAAAGTAGGCTAGAAAATGGAAAATTCTATCTCTGTACTCACATAGCAATTTCCTCTGAGGATCCGAAGTCCTTTAATCAATTCACTCATCCTTAGAATCAGGTATGCAGTAACTTCTTTCTCAAATGACTAGTGACATGTTGATAGACTGAAAACAGCCTGATCTTCCTTTTGCCCAGGGCAAAGAATTTCACAGAGTATCTCCTTCCTGTAACCTGTGGTTGATCTTATGGCTATATTTAAATGAAAATAATTTTCCATCTCTTTCTCAATAGTTAAGACCATTAAATTTTTCTTCATAGGAAAAGTAAAACCTAGTAATAGTCACTGACACAAAACAGCCCTTCAAAATCCTTGCAAATCGGTGTCTGGTTCATTGATTACTATGCAGAGTACTACTTCTAACTCCCCTGGTGTCAGATCAGAGGGAAAAAAAGAAAGAAAGATTAAAAAGACAACAGCTATAGCCATGGGAAACTATGTAAAATATTTTAGTAGATGAAAATAATAGACAATTCTGACAATTATAAAACATTTTGGTACAGAAATCCCAGACTGTTTCTTTCAGCAGGGCCAGGTGTAATTATTACACTTCCATGTGTCAGAGGCGGGGGGAGAACTTTTACCAGTTAATCAGCTACAGTTCAATCCCATAGTCATTAAACACTTCTCAGAAGTTTCTCAAAACCTTATTTAACATGCAAGAATGAAAGAATCATTGTATTTGTAGATATTGGTAAGGATTTGTATGTAAAATACCTGCAAATGTCAAGAGGCACAAAAGTGAATTATTCCTGTAATTTCTATTCAGCTAGGAAAGATGATTCTCAGACCTAAATTATTAACACATTTGTTTTATTTGGAGTACTAAAAGATTCTGTAAAAAGAAGGAACTTAAGCAGGAAAAGATAACTTTTTGCAGATTGTTTCTTACACATCAATCGTATGTCAAGGGAAGTCATCTTTCTACTCTATTCTACCGTGATGAGGCCACATCTGGGATACTGTGTCCAGTTCTTGGCTCCCCAGTTCAAGAGAGACAGGGAACTACTGGAGAGAGTCCAGTGGAGGGCAATGAAGATGACTGGAGGACTCTTATGAAGAACAGTTGAGAGAGCTGGGACTATTTAGCCTGGAGAAGAGAAGACTGAGAGGAGACCTTACCAATATCTATAAATAAAGGTTGGGTGCAAGGAGGATGGAGCCAGACTCTTTTCAGTAGTGCCCAGTGACAGGACAAGGGGTAACAGGCACAAGCTTGAACACAGGAGGCTCCAACCAAGTATGAGGAAAAACTTCTTTACTGTGAGCATGCTGAAGCCCCGCAACAGGCTGCTCAGGGTGGGTGGGGAGTCTCCTTCTCTGGAGATATTCAAAACCCGCCTGAATGCAATTCTGTGTAATGTGCTCTAGGCAAACCTGCTTTGTGGGGCTGGGGTGGAATAGATGATCTCTAGAGGTCCCTTCCAACTCCAATGATTCTGTGACTCTGTGTAACTGGAGACCATGAAGTACACATAATTCATAAGTGAAACATGAAGACTTTTACATATCAAAAAATCATCAGTGTGTGGGGTGGGTTGCCATATACATAGTTATAGATAGAAATCAAATACATGCAGGAAAGAAGTGGTCATGATCAGAGTTAACATTTCTACTGACACCCATAAAAGAGGAATGACTACTATTCAGCAGTGTTATCTTCCTTTCTTATAAAAGAAATGCCCAGTAGTTTATAGTAAAATTCTCCTCCTAAGTCACAAACAAGTAGATATTTTTGAAGGAGGAGCAGTATATGTTTTAAAAATACATCTTAAAAAGTCAGTTGAATCTTTTTGTTGTAGGTCAGACACGTTACAGGTGAAATCACTGAGGACTGCTGATAAAGCCAACAGGCACCAAAGTCATTCTAGTGGGATTCTAGGGGGCAAGAGTAACAATCTGGGGAAATCTGGATCTTCTCCACAGTCTTAGTTCTCTTTTCATTCAAAAGCAGCGAGAAGTGTCAGTGATCTTTTTCTGGTCCCCCGTCCCCCCCCCCGTATGCTGGCAATTCAGACATCTTTATAATTGTATCATCCTTGAGCAGTGTAATTATTTGAAAGTGAACTACTGCAGAAAATAAGCACAAAATAGTGTAACATACCTGCAAACCTAAGGATATTTAGGTAAAAATAAACCCCCAAAAAGTAATACAGCAGGTTTGTTGAAACATCTCCTAATAAACTGTGTACTATAAGTGATAATTGAGAACTTTGAAAACTATATTGTTAAGTATCAACTTTTGGCTTCTTTATTTCCTTTATTTCCTTGGCACTGAGTGTTCTACCAAGGTCTTGCCTGGAGGTAAAATATCCAGTTCTCTTAAGGTCTGCAAAAACTTTCAAGAATTCAGAATTTACTCTGCTGCTGGGAACTCATGCCTTCAGTCATGCAAGAATGTCAGCACTGTATTAACAATAGCATTCAAAAGGGTTGTAAGAAGCAGAATGATAAAGAGCTCTGAAAAGCAATAGTACCTACAGCCCTCATACTTCCCAGAGTATTCAGTATTACATCCAGGCCTCTCAGTGAGATTAGTCTGAAACTGTGGTAGGGTACAATCAGTACCATGATGAAATTCAACCACCCAGCTCTTATTCAGTTTGTCTGTCCTGAATGCAGATGAAAATCGCATCTCTGCCTAGATATTACTAGTCCCATAGTGCACCCTAAAAAGGTAGGTGCCACTGAAATATTTTTGCCCATGTTTTAATGTTTGCTGTAATGTTACATTTAAAATTAGCAAACCAGAAGAAAGACCTCTGTATGATACACTTCACGGAGTGCTAGCAATTAAACATGGTGACCATATGTGATCACCAGAATATTAAGGATGTGTGGGAAAGGGGAAGTGAAAGGATCAGAAGAGGTTATATGAGCATGTGTAGAGCATCCTTATTCACCTTCACTCCCATCACGGAACTATTTACACTTGTGACTACAAGACTGATGCACTTGTGACTTATCCATGTTGTTCAAAAGGAAAGATTTCTTCTAGTGTCTATAGCTGACATTAACTTGCACCACATTTATTCACAGAGCAAAGCAATCTCTCTGTCTTGAATTCTTTAAGCCATCTGGTATAGCAACCTACAACTCTGAAATTTACAGGAAGTTGCACATTCTATAGGGAGAAGAGTTTGAAGAAACTAACATGAAACCATTCTGTTTGCATAGTTTACACACTAGAGGACCTGCACCTTCTATCTTTTGTAGCAGAGCCTGTTATTATACAATCATCTATTCAGTTTGTCAAGCTGTGACTTTTGAGAAAAAATTTCTACATGTAATTTAAACTAGTAATATACAACCACAAGGTATTCCAAAACTTTCCATAAAACTAAATTATCAGTCTCTCTTATTCTGCTCAGAAATTGTTCTCCTCCTCACCCCCCATCTTTGTTCTTTGAGCAATCTTCAACCAAGGTAGTGTGATTTTATCATCTGACCACTCCTTAAATTCTCTTTTTTTCCTACTCCGTAGAAGCACTCTACTTTTTTTTCTTTTATTTTTTAAATGAGACCTCAAGAAGTCAACGGTAACAAGTGTCAAACAAGATATTATTCAACATGTATAAAAGTGAATAAGTCTGTCTTTCAATGAAGACCTTACGTAAGTGCTGAAATTCAGCAGAGTACATGCAGTTTCCCCTGCCAGCAGGTGCAAGATCTCAGGCTCATTTGGAAAATTATCTCATGGAAAACCTCTTAGTTGGCAGCTACAATACGCGTCATTAAAATCTTTATATTTACCCTTTGAAAATAATTAATTTTACCTCTATACTGCAAGCATTCCCCATATACGCTTCTATGCCAGTGCAATAATCCTAATTAGTTTCAGAGGGAAATTCACAACATTTTACTGCATATAAAAAATTCAACATAAGCATACTTGACTTTGTTAATAGCTTAATATTTCAAGTGTCTTTTAAATGGTAGTTAGTAAAGGATGGGCATACATAGAAGAATCTTCATCGTGTTTTCTCCTTCAAAGCATTCAGAAGAATACAGAACTGAATATACTAAATGCAAATTATTACTGAGGGAAAGATTAAGTGTGTTGAAAAAAGTTGGAGGCCCATCTTAAATTTGGTATTGTTATCAAGTCTCACGCTGTAAATTACTCATTTCACAGTAGTCACTGTCTATTGATGTAATGTTTGAAAGTGGATGAAAAATTAACCAGCTGAACTTTTCCATACAGAAAGTTCAATCTCCAATTTAATTAGTTGCTGGATATCTCTCAGCTTTTAAAGTGTTAATTTATCTATTTATCTTCTCCAAATTGTTTGAGAATCCTTGATTAAGCACTTAGATGGACTTATAAAACATCCTTTGCTCTTTATTTTTCATTTAGAGTGAAAATGAAATCTGGTTCAAAAACCACAGAGGGAAATACCAGTTTCCTTAGAGGGATAAGCATCCCAATGATAGGCACACAATATTAAAATTTGAAATTCAGAAAGCAGCAGCTCCCACATTCCTTTCCATTTCTCCTGGATATATAAGTCCATAAACAACATGCAGCACCTACATAGCAAGTCAGAGCACCATAGACA
Source organism: Todiramphus chloris collaris (assembly GCA_025345505.1). NCBI lineage: Eukaryota > Metazoa > Chordata > Aves > Coraciiformes > Alcedinidae > Todiramphus > Todiramphus chloris. The sequence goes on from JANVCC010000048.1 coordinate 10,026,998, forward strand.
CAGACTCATTATGCAGGTAAAGCATTATTCTTCATCTTTCCAACAACACCCAACCAGCATCTGCCAAGTCAGTGACCTGTTTTTACTTCACATGAGTTTCCACGTAGACAGAAACTCCAAAATAGTGGTCAAAAAACAGTAGGGCACTAGATGACATTCCAAAGAAGTGCTGTCTTGACCAAAGGGGAAGGATTGTGGGATACTAGACATATCAGGACATTGTGGGCCAATAAAGTTCAAGCTGATGGTTTGAATCATCTAAGACAGTAGCTTTAGTCGGTTTGCATTTATCGCATTTATCCTATGCATATTAACAGGATGGTGGGGCTATGGGACATTAGTCTCTATCTATTCTCTTTCCTCCAAGAGCATAGGTAACCAGGTGGCAAAAGTTTTGCCAAAGTTATTTGCAGGAGAATTTTAGCGTTAGAGTAGCTAGGATTTCCTAGTTAGAAAACATTTCATCAAAATATTTCTGAGAAAATTTTTTAGATTATTAGTTTATTAGCTAAAATGGAGTAAAATTCTCCCCTTTTTCTTCGTAACAACCATATTTATGAGAAAATATTTATACTGGTGTATTTTTTTTCTTGTATTATGGCATCAGAGTATAATATTGGTATTTTAATGCCTTACCTATTTGACATGAGACTGTTGTAAACTGTGATACTTTGACCTTTTCATCACACTAGCTTCATTTTACTCTGATTCCTACTACTGAATCGGGGGGGGGGAGACAGAGACTACTTGCTTATAGTGTCAGAAACAAGATGATACAAAGGTTCTGGTAAAAAATTAAGTACATTTCATATTTTCTGGCATTGGCAACAAAGGTTGCCATAGGAATATACAGCATCCAAAAGTCATTATTATTACAGTATTCCTAAGAAAACAGGCAAAGATAAAAAATTAAGCCTTCGTTGTATCTCTGTATACATCCACATAGAATCCAATGTAACTTCAATAAATTAACCATAAAATGGGAAAGCCATATGCATATTGTGCCTATAGGACTGTATACTTGAACTTTGGCTTTAAGGTGGGAGACTGCTGAAAGGTGAGTAGAAGCAATATAGAAATATTACAGAATTACAGATATATCCAGGAAGAGTAAGCCTTCTGTTAAAAAAAAAAAAGTAAACCCTACCAGTTCCATCAACACCTCATCTGCTTTTAGAAATCATAACAAGATGCTAAAAAAGTCAGAAGTGAAAGAGACCATAATATTCAAGCACTCGTTCAAGAAAAAGTTTATCACCTCATTTATACTCTGGGTAACACCTACTCAAAGCACTGCCCATTATGCCTATTATTTCAGCCAGAAGGCAACACATGATGTAGGAAGGAGAAGGGTAGTCTGTGGACACTGGCCAAGGTTTAACTCCAGGTGTATAATGACCACCGAATTTGAAAGAAAAGCAGCAGAGCATGCTGTTCTAGGAAGCATGAGGTTATGCAAGAAAGGCGAATGGGAAAAAATTACCTTGTTTCTTTAGTATCTGTATTAGTTAGATACTCAGCATCTGCACCAGAAATCGTTTGACTATTTATCCTTCTATAGATAATATAGAATGGCCTATTACAGGTCGTAACATATGAACAGATCTTTTACAGCCTCTGTCTTGCAGTAACTTACACATAACATACTCATTTGCTTCAACAGGTTTCTTTTCTGAAGAAAGGATTGCAGCTCTGAGGATATTATTGCAGAAAATAATCTATATGCAAAATTAAAAGGTCATAAAATGTATATAACATTCAGTAATTGTAAGGATAATAATTCAAATAACCCAATTAATTCTACTACATATCGCAGAAATATTTTCTCTACTGAACACTACTAGCCACTTAACTATTAATAGGGTTTAAATAGTAACACCAGTCTGTATTTAACAATAAGAAAAAAAAAAAAAAAAAATTAGGCATTTCTTCAAATAAATTTAAACAATTTTTTAAAAATTTAAAAAAATTTTAAAATTTATTTAAATAAAAAAAAAAAAAAAAAAAAAGAATTAGGCTTTTCTTCAATTAAATTTAAGCATTTCTGTAAACATTTCAAAAAATTTTAAAAGCAATTGAAAGCAAACAGAACTCAAGAATGCAGATCTTCACTTACAGGAATATGTGATAAATTTCTTTTCAAACAGTGATAATTCCAAAAAGAGTAAGTTCTTTTACCATTAATTTGAAACATATTTTTTATCTAGCAACTTCACAAGTCCATTAATATTTAACAGTAACACATAATAAACTCAGAGTCAAAACAAGTAATCTGATTGTCATGCCATAACAAAGTAGGCATACATTTTTGTGACTGTTTTCCAAAAAGATATAATAGATCTATTTCCTACTGCAGAAGCCATCCTTCAGCTGTGTTTACACACAAGTATCTGTAAATTCCTGGATGCCAACAGACCTAGTTCTTTGCACAGTGCTAGAGACACAATTTTCTGTCCGAGGATCTAACTTTGGCACACGAATACAAGATTTAGCTTCAATGGTTTATTTAAAATAAACAGAAACAAAGGTGCTTAACACCCCAAAGCACTACCCACGTACTGAGACACACCACACTGACATTAGAAAAGTGCACCAAGGAAAACCACTACAAATACAAGAAGGAATTCTCACACTAAATCTGTGCTATATTTATTATCAGATTTTAACAGTCAAAATTCCAAAGGAAACTTTGACTGTGATACAAGTGTACCACATAAAGCTTTCAGTACAACTTTGGTGACATGTTTTACATAACAGATATGAGTTCTAGGAAGATAATAAGTTGGTAAAGTTTTGCACCCATACAATAATTAAATTCTTTACAGTTTAATCTGTTTTCATAATGAGATTAATCCCATGCTCCCGGATCCTAATATCCAGATCTAAAAAATACTTCAAGTACATTCTCTTTCTTTGTACAAAATTAAGTTTGATTAAATTCTGAATACTTGAGTTGGACTAGTTATTTGACATCATCTTGCAAATAATTTCTGATAATTATCTTATTCTTAGAAGTAATTACTACTCCACACTTATGTATTTAAATTGGACACCCAAATAATGAGAATAACTCCCCAAATGGATGCAAAACTTAGAATTACTTTCAGCACTTTTCAACCACCTTTTTTTTTTTTTCCTGAAAAAGTATTATTATATTCACTGCCATTTCATTAAATACACAGTACAGAAATTTCTCTTATAAAAATAGAAAATGTACAATGTTTAGTTTTTAATCAATGTATTGTTTCAGGCAATACTAATGTGTATTATCTATATTATTGTCGTGGCTACTTGAACTTCCAGATTATGTTTCAACACATAGCCCTCTGAACTTCACTACTAGAGTCGCAAGCAGACACTAATAAAGGGATTATAACAAAAATAAAGGGATTATAACAAAATCAAAAGACAATGTTAACCTGAAGTCTGATAAGACCGAAGGTGTCTCATTTCTTATAAACACTGGAGTCAGTTGCTATTCCAGATTGAATTTATGTCCCCAGTTCCAAAGGGACAAGAGGAGGGTGGAGAAACCTTATGCACAGTGTTACAGTGGGATTCTTCTCACACTGTACAGCAACCACACAATGTTCGCTTTTTTTACTGGGTGTAACAAGAGGAAATATTAAATATTCTCAGAAAGTGCTTTTGAAGTTGAGGGGAAATGAAGGCATGTGAATTAATAATTCTCCAAATATATAAAAGTTACATCTGGTTTTGTTCTTTATTGCTACCTTACTTTTCTAGATGACTGCAGGTATTTATTCTGATGAAATCTACACTGATTCAACTCGAGGATCACAAGAATTGCACCTATAAAAGCACAATACCCATCAGAGCCTGTGACAGATAGATACATTATAACACTCTAAATAAGCTCCTCTTTACAAGGCTTAAGTATCCCCCTCCTTTCATTTTCCGTTGTCTTTAAGCGTGCTTTAAGAATCTTCTTAGAGACAGCTGAGGAGCCTCTCAGGCTTAATGCTATGTGTTTCCCTTCACTGTGAATAAGGTTCTCAAGCAAGATCAATAGATACACACACATTTGTCTAAAGCAATTCTACAGACATCTATGGAGTGTAAAAGCATCACAAAGTTCATGCTTTTCCTCCACTTCTACATAAGTGTAACTAACTACATTACACTCAGGTATTATTTATACTCTCCATGTCTAAAAGGCTTGTTTAAAAGCATTGTCATTAATTTCAGTGTCTTCAAGTAATCCCTACTTAAATAACAATAGCAAACACAACCTAAACAGAATGAGACAGCAAGTCCAACATAAATATAAGGTAATGAAATATCAGGTGGCAACTCATATAAAATGACAAACACAGAATTGGTGTACTAAGCACTTCTGAAGGTGTATTGCAATAAGGCATGGTTTCTGCCTTCAGGAAGGTGTTTCATCTTAGGAGTTTGGGGTTTTTTTGTTTTTTTATCTTTTTGGTTGCAGTATTGGAGACAGCTTTTTCTTAATGTCCATCAAAAACCATTTCATAGATTTTAACCACATTTAAGCTGTTTTGGGAATAACCTCTATGAAGTAGAGGTTCTGATTATATGATAAAAACTTAGGTTTTTTTAAAGAAATTCATGGGGAAAAAGGTATACAGTAATTCCATTGCTCTGTTAATTAATATATCACTTGCTAAAAGTTCAAGAGAAGCAGAAATCTCCTTCATAAGAATTTTTATAAAGAAATTTAAAACAGAGAGCACATATAAACTGTCCAGAGTATTTTCTGAACAAGGCTGTACAGGAGAAACTGGAAGTTTCTAAATTAATCTTAATTACTTCTTGCAGATTCATCTGGCAGTATTATTCAATTATAGGAAAACGAATAAAAATGAGTAGGCAGACTTGGTTGGAGAACAGACTGGAAAACTGGTGCACATCAACTACACTGCCCAGTGCTTTAGAGATACAGTGTAATCAGAGCAGAACTTTCTTGACTGCTGAAAAAAACTGCTGGTCTTAAGTGTATTATAAAAAGCCTTTAATTTTCCCTAATTCTTCCTCCTAAATTCTGATAATGATTGTTTGAAAAGCAGGCACAAAAGCAAGACAGATGTGTTAAAAATATGCATGTCAAGGGTGCTATTTACACAGCAATAATTATCATGTAAGCTTAGAATTTTAGCTTCACATCCTTATTTGTTTTGATTCATTAGTTTTGATTACAGATCTGGGTATGAATTATCAATTAAGTGCCTACAAATAACAGTTGTACCCAAATAATGTTAATTATGTCAAAGAATTTGCTACTTTACTAACCACTTTCTCTAAAAAGGAAGTAAATTTATGGAGTTCTTCATTTGTTGATGTCTATTCTGTACACTTGTTTAAACCTACACAAATTGTTTCATTATTACAGTACTTAGAAACCTAACTGCAATAGAGAATTCCCATTTACTAAGTGTAGAAGTGTGCCACAAGAGCTCTACATTCAAATGCGTGCGGTAGTCTTTTCAGTGCACAATGCCAATGTCACCTACTGCTTTGCAAAACACATGCCAGTGTCTCTGCAGCTCAAGCCAATGATTGTCAGGCTGCCATAGCAGACTCCAATAATCACTTCTATTTCTCCATCCTTGGGCTTGTATATGTACATACAAGCTGTTCTGTCCTTCATTACATTAAATAATGTAATTATAGCTTCAAAGACTCACGTCCACATTACAATTCATCAGCCTAAATGAGGCTATCCCAAATGCATATTCTATGGGAAGGTGATGGCTTGATTCTCCAAATACTCACGGGTATTTCTGCTGAAAGAACTCACTGTAAACTGCACTGTCACCTGCTCTTGCATCGAGGTGAATCTGAACATTTCTATACATAATATTACATGCTTTATTTTAATTAGCAAACACACAGGATTACAGTAGTACAGCTTCTCTAACTCCATGGAAATACGGGGAAAATGGGTGAGAAAAAACCAAAACTTTGCAGGATTTGAAAAAAAAAAATAAAATCAAAACTGCTGCTCTGCATTTTCTGCTGTAATATGGAAGCATCACACTCCTGTCCTCTTCTATAGGTCAATAAAAAACAGGAGTGGGGGAACAGTAGAACCAAATTACATCTCATCTGAAACATTACAACAGCAATACATTTCAGTGTTGCCTGAAAACTGCAGTCTCTATGGATCATTTAGTTTTTCTTTTCACCAAGCCTTTACAGTGTACTGTTAGTTGCATTAAACCCTGAAAATATGTTGAAAAACAGTAATAAAATTTCATGTATCACTGTGTCAATGCAAATCTGTAGTGGAAAAGCTGTGAGATGATTTATTAAATACATGTACTGCTGATATCAGCTAATATATAACTATTAAATAGCATTGAAAGATTTGACAGCCAATTTATCATAAATGGTTCTCTTTTTTTTTTTACAGAATACACATCCTTTATATATATATATACATACATATATATATAAGAGACCTTGAAACAATTAAGTGACACTGTATCTTTTTCACTATTCCTGAATGAGGATTTTTTACATTTATTATGTTGTGGGTTTTTTTGGTAAAAAATACAGTGTTTTTAATGAAGTACACAGTAAAGCTAATATATTGATTCTTTCATAGCGATAGAAGTACACTAAGGTTAATTAAATGCAATATAGTCTCATTTTAAACTAGTAACAATATAGCAAAGTCTCTGATGCAGTGATTTTAATTTAAAGTCCATTTTTGCACACCATGGACTATTGTCATGGAAAGCAAACATGCATGTCACTAGACTTACGAAAGTATTTTTCTGTTCAGAAGAATGATGCTGTACAGAAATTTTCTTATTAGGTGAATAGAAGCTGTTTGCACTTCATAAATTTGTTATTTTCCTCTAAAGATTTTGTTTCAATAAATCTTAACTGTTATTTTAGACTGGAATATAAGTCGCATTAATGCATTTTTTAAATCACATTTCCTACTTAAAAAAAAAAAAAAAACACAAGAAATAAGTAAACCCAAATTCCATGACAAAAAAGCTAATATTTTCTCCTTGACACAAAGAGTATCTTTAGGAGGAGTTAGTAAGTATCATTAACAATCTACCTAAAATTTAAAATTAATTCAGAAATTTTCACTGAAAGAACAAAAATATTTTTCATTTTACCATGAAGTGACATAATTTATCAGAATATCGGTAAAGTAATAACTAAACTGAATTTAGCTCTAACTACAGTAGTTTTGAAATGCATTACTTAATTATTAAATGACAGTAGAATTTGCAAGACCCATTGTTGGGGTAACTTGTACTGCATACCCTTGGGCAAAATTGCGGGGATAACAGTAGCTAGCAAGGTAGAAAGGTTCCGAATAAAGACCATCTGAGAAGGTATACATCCAACACTGATCAAGATGATGACAACCATCAGCTAAAATAGTAGCCAGTGAATTGCAAAGACAGCTTTCAAACAAAGAAGTCATCTTGAAAAGAAGTGTACAAGTAAGACGAAAATTCATAATACAAGGGAGAGATTATGGAGTGGAAACAGCAGCAGCCAATGCAGCTTTGACATGCCAGAGGTCATCTTGCTGGTGCCATGATCATTGCATGTACTAGACAGAGCATCATCTCTGGTTGCATCCAGCTGGTTGGCTCATAGTTTGAGGTTCTACAAGGAGGGTTAATTTCTCATGGCATGTGTACTAACAGACTGTAGGCAGTAACGTGTACACACAAAGCTGGAGCAGCCATGTCTCCACACCTGCTTTCCTGTAAGGGGAAACACATTTGTACCCCACATGTCCTCTGGAAGAGTGAGTACACTTGTATTTCTTTTGATGGAGATGTACTAAAACCTTAGGGAATTAATTATAGAAGGGTGTTTAGCAGTTTCTTATCTATTTATTAACATTTTTCATTTTGATTCATCTATTGTACTAATGGTGTTGATCCTGCATATGTATTTCACTGACTGTCAGTTAATTACATGCCATTAATAAACCAAAAAACTGCTTAAATACTGCGAACTGAGCAGTTTTTCCCCTTAACAATCCATACATGGCTAAAGTCACACAGTCCAAGGAAGATTTAAGTACCAGAAAAACTGCACTCACGTAGTATGATCAATTAATGGGCAGTGTTTTTCTTGACCAGGGTAAATATTTGCTCCTCTTCCAAGTTCCCACTTGAATATGTTTGTGGTATGGATGGAATCAATTCCTGACATCTGTTCCAAGGCTGGCTGATACCATCCACACAGCTTTCTATCTTCGAAGTTGCAGACTTCCATAACTTTAGAGATGAACAATGAATAGGTTTATATAAAAACTGGAAATCATTCATTTATGTTATAATAAACATCATGGCAATATAAAGGATTTAATTTATAGTATTCATGAATACTTACACAGTACTAGCATACATATTTTTTCTCTGTAGAGAAAATATAACATATTGTCTATGTTCTTTTCTATTAGGCAGATTCTATATTTGGGGAATATACCAAATCTTTTGCACCTCAGTATCTATGTTCATGTATGTTCTGACCAGGTTTCAGGCCATTCTAATGCTCTGTCATGTGATATACACTGAAATGCCTGTAAAATTCATCAGCTATGAATCCACCAGCTGCTGCACAGTTTTTCCTTCAGTCCTGTAAGAATGATGATATTAGCAACATATTGCACATTGTGTACAAAGTCCATGACCAAAATTCTAAAATACACCCAAATCAATATTTCAAGCAATTGCCCTAAAGCTTGAAACACAAAGCAGCTATTTGGTATTGGTGTCAATTACTAAATTGTTACCTCACTAAATACATATACAGCTGCCTACGCCTCAGGTTTTGATTCCTGAGCAACCAGACAAGAAAAGTGAGCTCACTACCAACCCTCCCTTACAATATGCATCCCCCTGTAAGAATATTTAGGGGAAAGAAATCCACTTGTTTTCAGTTTCTGCTATGAATATTTATTCTCCAGTACATCTTCCTTAATATTTGGCAGAAACTTTGCCTACGTGATCCAAGGTGAGTCTTGCAATTCTTCACAACTTTGAAACAGATATTATTATACTCAAGCCTAAGTGACTACTGTGAGAATTGTGCAGAGAAACGAGACTTTACGTTAATCCATGAAGATCAAATATTAGTGTGGCTGAGGTAAGTTCTACATCAAGAAATCATAGTGCATTAGGAGAATGTGGCTGATGCTTATACATCCTTGGAAGCTAAAAATCATAGACGAAGAGAGAGAGTTCTGATTTATAGCTTGTATGCCTCCAGTAAGGAAGCAAAATGCTGTCTGTTTGATCTCATGAGTTACCCATAGAAAGATTTGTGATTTTTCTTGAGAACAATGAGTGGCATAGAATTAAGTGTTTATTCCCCCTTTTTAACATGTATTATAAACATTGTTTCATATGCCTCTGGAAAGCTAACTCCTTCCTGAGAACGTATTTCTGCCCTCAATCAGGACATACTTAAGTCCTGTTCCAGCACTGTCATTTGGGTAATAAATTTCCATCATTGTGGTGATGGGAGACTTCAGACAGAGCAAACTGGGTAAAGGTGCATTCTCCACAGTATTTATCTCTCTCAGAAGGAAAGGATGTTTTGCAAGATACTGTCAATTTCTGAGGAGGATAAAAAAAAAATTCTATCCAAAGGGCTCTGCATTTATTTTTTTAGGGCAGATTTTCAATGTCTGGCTATAGCAAATTACCCTGTGATATTTATATATCAGATGCATTTCTTCGAGAGTTATTCCCACATAAGAAGTAGGCAGAGGAAGTCTAATGTTACTTTTCCTCATTGAGTCCTCAAGCCGTGAGAGAGGTGATTGAGTTCTCTACACAATGTGTAATGAATGTAGAGTTTTGATCTTCAGTGACAATAGTTTAGCGCAATGTCTCTAGATGTCTGTCCCTCTCATTAATAAGCTTCAGTACAGCAGTATTTTCAAGTATTATGCTTTAAGGCAAAACAAAGTCACTGACGGTTTCTTCTAAAATGCTGTCGTGTGAACTGCTGCAACTTGGAAGCAGTCAACAAGCGTCTTAGTCCTCAAAGGCCAACATGTAGTGACCCTGCCCACTGTTCCCATCCTAGCATTCCCACCTGCCTATCAGAGCTTTAGATGTTTACAGGCTAGAACTCATTTCTGTGCAGAATAGGATGATATTCACAATCATTGCTGCTGATGAAAATACTTTGTATAAAAAAAACCCAACCCGAACACATATTCCTTCAACCCATAAGAAGTGTACCCAAGTCTCTGAGATGTGTACCCCAAACATGAGAACGTATTCTCTCTTCCAGTCTTTACTAGTGAACATGTGAAAAAATTAAGTATCTCATAGGTCATTTAATTTGAGAAAATGTGCTCACTTTTAAGAGTTGTCAAACATAGCTACCAACCACTGGGAGACTGAGGTTGAATTGGAATCTCAGGTCTGAATAAACCCATTGGAATGCAGAAAGTGCATAACATCTCAGATTCCCACATTAAAAGCAAAATACTCTTTTTCTGAGGAAAAGTCACATTAAAAGTAGCATCTGGGTTCTAATACCAAATGGTAAAGGTAAATGCAGAATATTTAATGCAATGTGTTTAACAGCCACAAATTAATAAGGTAGCAAAGTTTAAGACTTAGTACACTCACCACAAGCTGATTCATCGGACTTATCAAAGCAATCAGGTCTAAAATCACACTTCTGGATCATCTGGATGCAGTGGCCAGAGCCTCTACAGACAAACTCCTTCTCTGTGCAGTTGTTCATGGGGAGTGTGGTAGGAAGTGAAGTTCCAGAAGTAGTTGTAGAGATTGTTGGCAAGTTTCCTTTGAAAAAGAAATGAACAAAATGTTGAGTGATCGGAACAAGGCATTCTAGCTTTGTAAAGATTTCTCACTGTGCAACTTCCACCCTGTCAAGGGTTTAGCTTTACTGGAAATGTGCCTGGGTGGCCAAGTTGAATGACTTAAATGCTGCCCAGCAGGAACTGAATTCAACATTTCCTCAGCAGAAAGCACTTGTTTGGTCATGCTAGCCAACTACTATTCACATAATCCTTGACACTTGCAGGAATTCATTTACATCTCTTACCTGTCTTTCAAATTTGGATTAAGCCAGCATGTCATTTCAAAAAACTAATACCACAGAAACTGGCACAACAATAGCAAAAGCTTAATTTCCCTGCAAACTAAGGCTAACAGATTATTCTGAAGATAATGTGTTGTGGGTTTTTTTAAGATGTTGGTTACTTCAAGTGACTGTGAAAATCACTGTGTAACTTTCTTACCTTGTAATTCCACCACTGCGTAAAAAACACAACCCAACTTTTGCTCATTAGAAAAATTATTCTGAGGTCATCATGTCGTTCCACCACTTCCTTTATTTTTCATTCAAACTCATTACCATTTCTTTCAAATTAATTATATTTGCCTTTCCTCCTATTCTTTACTATGCACCTTTCTTCACGTTTACTCTCATTTCTTGAAAACCCTTGCTATTATTGTCCATAAAAAGAATTTTCATTATATAACTGTTTTCAATTTAATGATTAATGAAATTATTAGCTGTAGCATACAATACATGTGAGCAATACACCTGAGTTAATTGAAAAATATAGGTGAATATTTTCATATAGAATGTGTCTTGGGACAGCAAGGAATTTCTTTTTCCCCTGAGTCCTGGAGCACTAAGACTGATAATATATTCCCTATGAGCAAGTGGCATTTCTATTTCATAAGTTAGAAAGCACATCTATGACATCAAAAGAATTATACTCCAATAATACCCTAAGACTCAAACAAAAGACATAGGGGAATGAAACTTTAAGGAATAATTGCATGATATAATAAATATATTTACATCTCATAATCATAGTAAGGACCTTATTGGTCAGAAATTTTTAAATATGTATGTCACATTTCAAGTCTCTGCTCTTAATCCACTGGAACAGAAGAAAATCTGAAGTACAATAACCTTCATGAAACCTGAAAAGAAAGGAGAATCTGTTCCTTTCTCTCTTCATGAACAATTGATTTTCTATACCACTTATAAAATGCCATTTTGTCCAGAGTAAGCATCATTGAATAGCCTTTAGTTAGTGCATTCAAATGATGCATCAAAGCAATATTCTCAAGTTTCAACATCTCTAATATTATTTATGAAGGACTTTATTACCAAGCTGTCAACCCCAACTCTTCCTGGTCAGTACTTGATTATTTCAAGTTGAAAAAGATCAACTAAGTAGCTAGTGTTTAATTCTAGGGTGCAGAGGCATGGGAGCCCTGCTTTTTTTCCCCTGATCAAACTTCATTAAATATGGTGGAATATGCCATAGCTATTGACTATTTGGCAGGCTATTCTCACAATTTCTCTGATTCTTTTTCAGTTGTTGCAGTATTTTTATGGTGTAGAGGAAGTAAAATAGAGGCAGGATGCTGGAGTGTCTTTAAAATTGCTCTCCGTACTAAAAACATTTTAAAATGTGCAGAACACACAAGTTGTTTCCTATTCAACTCTGTCCAGCATTATACTTGAGTATCTGTTTTATCTTTCCACACAAACCGAGCTGTTTTTTTCTTACTGAAGAACTTCGAAACTCTGACCCTTTGTACTTTCCAACTTCCTCCTTCTTCATTTTAAAAACTTCTTTCATATCTCATTTGAAAACATGTACTGATTTTCTGGTTAGTTCTTTTAAGGTTTTCTTCCTTGAATATATGGCATTTAACATTAACTGAGTATTATAATAAATATTGTACACTGTATAGACATGGTAAAATCTGAGCATTTTCTGCAAAAGAAATGTGCCACATACACTTTGATATTTCTAGTAGACCTAATTTATCTACAAAAAATTTTTGGAGTAGCAGGAAAAATAATGCATATGGACTGGGTTATTTTAGAGTTAGTGATAGATTACTAATATTCAGACACTGTTCTAAATTGTTTGCAGTTCTACACTGTATTATACCGTACATTAACTATCATACCATATATAACACTGTAAATCCTGCTCCAGGTAACACTAGTCCCCTTAAAAATCATTCTGTGACGATGTGACAGGTCTGGACTCTGGTGCCTTGAAATACACTTTTTGAGGGATGTAATATTTTGCAATTCTGTAGACATTGTACTAGCCTAGATAACAAGGAGTTCTGAGGACAGGCTGCTCTATCAGCTGAATTGTTTGTGTGCAGTAATGTGGAAGCAATTGGCACAGTAAAACCATTATGAATTACTGGGGAGGAAGCAGACAACTGTATCAAACTGAGTTTGTTATATGAAAGGTCAGTTTGTTTACGCACAGTTAAGTTTCTTTTTCCTTCTAGGAATCAAGATCTCAAGGGGTTTGGAAGCTGACAACTTCTTACTTAGGTTCTCTTTTGGACCATATGCACACAGCAGAAACTATTTTGTGCTGATGTCTGGATATGAGGGTTTGAGAAGCAGAGAAAAAAGTCTGAATTTCCTTGTCAGGAATGAGTCATAGTTTGATCTAGTTTTTGCTTTTCCAGTAGCAATTTAGAAATGACAGCAAAGAATTAACTCATAGCTAGGAGATACACACTTAAACTCCATTCTTACCATTGTAAAGAGTACAGCCTAGGAAAGACATGTCATCAAGTCCAATGTCTCCAGTGAAACCATCTCCTACAGTACCTTTCACCAATACCTAGAGAAAGAAGAATTACAAAAGCATTCTTCCAGTGTATAGTAGATTTCCACTTTTTATTAAGTATTTAATATCAAGTGATAGAGGAGTCATTTACCACATTTCAGTTAAAATGGAATTAAATTTGTTCTAGGGGATATGTTCTATTTAGTGACAGTTTATGAAGGAGTAATTATCAGCTTTCACTCGTGGTCACATTAATCACAGTGAACCATAACATAATGGTTGGCTTCAAAACTGTGTAAATCCACTGAAACATCACTGTGATATTAAAAGATGGCAAGACATTATCGTAAGTGGCATATGATGACTAGCTCCTTCAGTACTTATTATAATAACATTAATCATGATTAATTATAATAACATTCATGTTACATTATATACCCTTATACAAATCCCACTGTGATGAAAACAATTAAGCTATGGAACCTTTTAAAGAAAAATACTATTTCTTTAGAGTTGACAGTGCTATATAAGCTTACTTTCTCATTATTCTCTACTGCCAAGGAATGGGAACGGTTCATATTTCATAGAATGTTTTGGGTTGGAAGAGATCTTTAAATGTCATTTAGTGCAACCCCACTGCAGTGAGCAGGGACATTTTCAACTAGATGAGAATGCTCAGGGCCCCATCCAACCTGACCTTGAATGTTTCCAGGAATGGGTCATCCAACAAAAATCTGGGCAACTTGTGTTAGTGTTTTACCACCTCATTGTAAAAAAAAAAATTTCTCCCTTATATCTAGTCTAAATCTAGACTCTTTTGGTTTAAACCCATCACTCATTGCCCTGTCACAACAGGCCTTGATAAAATGATTGTCCCCATCTTTCTTACAAGCTCCCTTTAAGAACTGAAAGGCTGCAATAAGGTCTCCCCAGAAATCTGTGAAATACTTTCTGGATGACTGAATAAACCTCATTTGTTCTGACTGCTGCTAAATGGCAAAAATCCAAGCAGGTGATTAGGGAAAGATTTAGTAAGAATTTTCTTTATTTAATTAATTTATAAAATCTCTATGTGTGTGTGTGTGTATATATATATATAAAAAAAAACCCTCCTCATACATTAAAAAAAAAAAATTTGTTATTGCTGATCCAATGCAGTTCAAATGTTAAAAGATATTTCTTTGTCATTTTTTAAAAAATACTTATGTCACATCTTACACGCACACTCTCAAGCTTCCAAATTATTACAGAATTCTACATAAAATTTCAGACACATTTTTCACCACTGTTCCTTAATTCAATAGGTAACATATACAAGTATAAATAGTGCAAAAACACTGCAATGCTGCTTTACAGTATTGTTAGTTCTAGAGCTGTATGGTTGTTGGGTTTTTTTGTTGTTGTAATTTACATATTTGCCATTTTATTTCAAAAAAAAGCTCATTTTCAACAAGTAATAAAGCACTGCTTTAAACTCAAAGATGCAAGACACATCTGTGTAGATGGGTGTCTCAATCCCTTTGATTAAATACCACTGATATTTTGGAAACATCCTTACAGCATATATCATTTCAAAAATAAATGCCTGCATTTTACATTCCAGTATTTCTTTTCATCTACAAGTAAATCAAGTCCTGTAAAGGAATTCCAGTTTCGGAAGTCAGCACTGTGTACTAAACAAGGTTCTCAAAATCTTGATGGCAGTAAGTAATTCATCTGCCCATTAATAACTGTTTTTCACTTGCAGACATTTTGCAAGTCACATTTTCAATTTTTTAACATGTAACAGTAGGAAAAAAAAACAAAACGTAAAAGGTGCAAGGAATGACCTTAATACTGATCAGTCCTAATAGATTAACAAGGAAAAATTTGTTTCTTCTATTCTGAAGCCGTACATAAATAGCAGATTTATTACTGATGTTGACAGCGCTAGAGTAATAAAAATGTTTACATGTTATAAATTATGTCCATTACACAAAATAAATGAGTATGGTAAAAGATGGCTTTATGTCCCTTACTATGCATATGTTGAAGATAAGTTATTTTAGCATAAAATGTACCTAATGTGAATGACAGCAGCTAATGACATCATTGCTTCTTACTGCTCTCATCTCAGTATGGGATTCTTATTTTTCCTTCATAATATCCATAAATATTCTTTACAATATTATCCCAGTCTTTTGTTTCCTGTTTAGGTTAAAAGGAGGACAATGCTACAGTATCATTACCAATACCATAAAAGTGTTTAGAAACAGGACAAATCAAGACATATTATTTGGAATGAAAATCTATGAAAGAAAATCTATTATTCCAAAGTGTAAAAACTCTCTTTGCTGTCATTTTGACTGGAGAAGACAGCAGTTTAATTAATATTTTGACTTTCCTTTTAAAGCATGAATAACTACTCATAATTAACTACTCATAAATAAGCTAAAATGCAGACAAAGCAGCAGAGAGTTTGTTAACTCCACTTACATAGTTATTACTAAGACAAACTGAAGCCCTCTCAAAACTACACTGTTTTCTTCTGGGATTTTTCTGAGATATGATGGATGTTAACCAGCAGTTCGTCACTTCTCTCCCCATAATTCCCTGTGCCCGTCTCTACAGCCACAACATTCACCCTGTCTGAGACCATCCTCATGTCTCATCTTCCATCAACCTTTCCTTGAATAAGGTTGCACTCCTGCACCTTTAGAAAGAATACTTTTATTAAGGGCATAAAAATACCCAAAGACAGAAGCGGCAAGACACAGTTCTGCAGAGATAATTCAATTCAGAATACCACTTTATTATGATAATGACTGTGTTACTTAAAATTTCCCTACCCAAGTTAATGTTTTTTATAATTTATCTACATACTTACTTGGGGAGCCTGACACTTTGGCATATAGTTTGAACTCAGTAAGTAACACAGAAAATGTAACAGAACTGTAGGTATAAGATTTAGAAGTGAAAATAGGAGCAATTTATGAGTTAGAGCTGCACTGTAGAAATTAGTCTCTGCAGCTGTGGTTAAACATTGACCACCAAAATTAATTTGCCAGCTGCAATTCTACAAACTTCATAAGCTATTATTAAACAACCTCCAGGGAACTCATCTACCATGAAGCTCATTTCACATCTCATTTATTATTTGAATGAGGAAAAATAATTCTGAATTCCTCCGATTTTCAGAACACTAGAGATCCAGTTTCAATGAAATCTGTAAAGTCAGTAAAAGATAGACTAAATAAAAAGGGAGGAAAAAGCCTCCCTGAAAAGCAAAATGAATTAGAATGAGACTCTGTATACACAAAAGTATTGATCTATTAAGATTTTGAGCAAAACAGGTTTTTGAAGGGTGAATGAACATTATGGCAAGGGCTAACAGAGGAATTACAATGGGTAATACTGTTCTGTACAAATGTTCCATTTTTTAAGTAATGCTCATTTCTGTCACTAGCCAATTCCCACTGAAGGTCAGAAAATAAAAATCTTCATTTCTATACAAGCACAGTTCAAAGTAATATGGAATTAGTTCCAAAACGTGCAAGGTATTCAAAATTACGAATATTTCTAAATGCTTAGGAAATAGTGTTGTTAGTTCTAATGTATTTACCTAGTAATATAGCCAAAGAGTATCTCAGGTTTACCACAGAAATTGTCAACTGTGTTATTTAGTGATTTCATTAGAAGTTAGAGCATGCTTATTTTGACTAGGTTCGCTATGATTATTTCTGTGAAAAAAAATGAATAACCCATGTGATTTGAAGAGGAAAGAACAACTACACAAGTGGAAAACAGCACAAATAAGGAACAGAACAATTTGTCATTAAAAACTTTTGTCATTTCTTACTAAAAGCAAATTCATGATTGAAAGTCACATACATTTCACAGCATATCTCTGAAGTAAACTACTCCTGTATTTTATACTATGTATAAATAAAGGAAAATGTCATAACTTTTCATCAAGAAAACTAACCAATTTTTTAATGAGATGATGGAACTTCTTTAATTACAGATAAAGGAAAAGGCCTAGAACCATGAATTGTGTGAAATCTCTATCAAAATTCCTTGCTTCAAAACTCAAGATAGCTTTGTCCGTTAAGCATGTCACAGTAAGTCTTCACTGTAGGACATTTTTTCAAGAACACATGAAGATATTCCTATATAATGATACCTCAAGAAGTACATAGGGAAACTGTTTACCAAGCAAGCAGAAAAATTGTGATTTTAAAAAATCTGAGAAATTTAGATTTAATTTTGACTTCAAGTTGTTAGTTCATATCAAATAAGTGTTATTGGCTTCTTTAATAAGTGAGTCAAAATATGGCAATTTATTCCTCCCTGATTTTGTTTCTCTGCTTCCTCAGCTGCTGCTAAAAGAGTAGGCAGTGTGGAACCTGAGACCATTTCCCACATCTCTTGTTTAGCCATCATGTAGCTGCATCCTGACTATATAGCTCTGAATTTTTCCTCTCTATGTTCTGCACCATGTTTTTTTCTCGGGATAAAAACCTGGGTGCACTGGCAGAAGGGGTGCCACAGTCTGTACCAGCTTTCCCCCTCATGGGGGAAATGACTAGGCAATCAGAACTATTATGTATATTGTGGAGTTCTTCTGACCTCAAAAAAAACCACCCACAACTGGACACAGACAATCAGTTCCTGGAAAAAACTGTCAATGTTAGATCACCACAACATTTTAGAAATACACATAAGAAAGCCTGAAATTTCACTGCCCAGCTTCAAAGCCTCTCCTTTTGTGTCCATCAAAAATTAGAAGTTCATGTCTCAAGACTTCAAAAGTTGAAATAAATCCTTTCATACATGTATCCAAATGAATTAATATCAATGATATTAAGGTTATGGAAATCAAATATGAAAAATCCTTCGTCAAATATTTGATGTTTTACAGTGCTTGCTTTTACAATATATTGAATAACGCTAGTTCTAGTTCAGTAAAGCACTTTATCACACCTCACTATAAGCCTGTGAACCCTCACACTGAATTATCATGTTTTTCTAAGCAATTGTCTAAAGTGAAGAGAAAAATCACATTTCTGTCCTGTTTCAGACTCGTCACTGATGTTGGTGGGACTGCTGGCAAGCATAATATAGATAACTGTTTACATATTCTGTAAGTATCTTGCTGTAATGAGGCCACAAAGCTTCACTCAAGAGAAAAGATCTTGTTTTCACTCTGTAATGTTAACTTTGGAAGAATTATTGCAGAAGCAGTGTACAATCAGTGTCTAAAAACTTCCTAGATTTTAGCTTTACAAAACACCATGGTTAGCCTGTCCACTTGGGAAGCATCTCTCTAGTAATTATAAGAATAAAGATATATTTTATCCAATTTAATGTCATGGTTAGCTTTTACTTCATCTCCAAAGATATACAGAAGTCCCCTCTATTTTGCAAGACCATGGCAGAACGACATTTTCAAAAGCAACTCAGACTGTAAATATGAAAAGTTAAAAGAAACCCCAGCACCAAAATCCAGAAAGCCCACAGAAAAATAGACAAAACTCCCTTTAAATCCGAGGATATTTTTCAATCTCAAATTTAATTTAATTTCTGTTCCGTTTGATACAGGGGCCTAAAAATGCGTATATATCCTTTAACGTTTCTACTTTTTGTAATATTAAAATTTAAATGTTTTTCTCTTCCTAAAGAGTATGGATGAAGTTTGTGGGGTTTTTCTTTATTACTTAAAAAAACAATAAGTAATGGAAATACTTGACTGATAAGAACATACTTACAGACTATATTAAAACATCCATGGTTAACTGGACAAGGCCCAATCTAGGCCAAAAAAAAAAAAAAAAACCCCAAAAAACAAAAAAACAAACAAAACAAAAGATGCTGTAAGTTTTGCCACAGGTCTAAAGTACAACTCCCTTTATTCTTCCTGTATGAATTTCAGGAGGGTGGGTTTAGAGCATCAGTAATTTCTGATAAACCCTGTGGCTCATTATGCAGACAGTTTAAGGATCCATAGGCTGGATCTAACTGATCGGTTGTTTAGACAAGGATACATACAAGGGAAAGTGGGTAATAATGGGAATAGCAAAGCAATGACAAAGCTGATGATGGTCTTTCATGATCAGTCTTTACTGATTCTAATGATATTATGGTACCCTCAACAACTTTCACCACTCCTTTACGATGTGTGTGGTTTTGCTGATAGGGTGACCTTCCATGACAGGCGTATGCAGGTTCAGCAGCTTACACACATATGCACTTCTTTCTCCTAACCACCGTTTCCCCAATTTTAAATAAATAAATAAGATTACAGGATTCAGGCTGAGTTAGCGTGTGAAGTGCTTGGAACTTATGGTCCTAAAAGATGTGTCCCGCATTGACTAGGATGGCTTGTTATGACCTGAGTACTTTTGTCCCTCCATCTTGTATCCAGGGAAGACTGAATAAAGCCTTCATGGTCAGACTTATAATCTAATCTATACAATGCATACTGCTAAAACAATTCTTCCATGCTGAGCTCAGGAGTAGCCTGAGAGAAGACATGAATTGCTTTCTTTTCAGTGTTTAGGAAAGCATTTGTCCCAGCAACTGAGCCAATTATCTCTTTAGCAATAAATCTAATGAGCAAGGGGATCACTATTATATCTTTTGCCTAAAGATGTAGCCCTTTCTTTATCCAAATGTTTCTGCCTGACTGAGACAGGAAGTTACACAGAATTGCTGCTTCTACATCCATACATATGGCCTTAACATCCCAAGGTAAGAAAGCAATAACATAGGGATATCATCAGAACAAATAACTTGCCATGAAATCCTGTTTTCATTAAAGATAATGAGGATTTTGCTTCATATATATAATTCAGTGTAGAATTTCTACAATGTTTCTTAGTTCTGATATAAGCATACTCAATAAACATAGAGAGATTATAAAAAATAATATTAAAAAGCACTGTGCTTGATGTAAAGCATAGAATTATGGAAGGAAACTTAAAACTTAAATGAAGTACTGCTTTCCTGTGATCTTGTTACCTTTTCAAAGATGGCTTCTAAATCCCGTAAAAAAAATAAGAAAAAAAAAAAAAAAGCATTTTCCTTCTCTTTCCAAAGTTATACAAGTCTCATTTTCTCATCCTGATAAGCAATATAGTAAAAACAGTAGCATGTTTAAAACACCATTTTTAATTTTCAGGAAAGTAAAATTCCTACTTTACATGAATCACTTCAAATTCAAATGACTCAACACAGTCTTTCAGTGGGATGTAAAAGGCAGTACAAACCTTTCCTTACTTCGGGTTTTCTTTTTTTAAGCATGGACAGTACTTGACAGTTCAATGGCAAGCAAGCATCAGGTATGAAAGAAGCCAAGACACAGATCCAAGATGAAGGAAAAAAGCACCCTGAAAGAGAGCTACCAAGCTGCAGTGAATATGTCTGGGTATCCATGTATTTGGAGCAGAATAAGAAGCAATAGAAGCATGTGGTAACCTTTAAAGGGGGAAAAAAGTAATAAAACTTAAAAATATAAATATATAATCCCTGAATACTAAATGCAAAGAAGAAGAGTAGGAAAAGGAAGATGAGGAATGACAAACTGAAAGTTAAAGGTGTTGCTAGAGTGGAAATCCATAATGATTAAATCTTTGTGTGAAAATTGCTAACAGGAATGGATCAAAAGCAGTAACAGAAGTGATCACATGAAGATCACAAGTGTATTTGAGAGGCGTAATAAATATCTTCAAGTCCCTGATAAATTCAGAGATACTTCAACACCTGATTTTAATGAAAGGTATGTATCTGACCAACTAAACATTAAAAAACTCCTACGGGTATGTCAGCACACACTGAAAATGAAGCCCTGAACAAGGAAGCAAGCAGAAAATCAAATCAAGGCAGAAGGCTAACAACAATTGACAACAATAAAACTGGTTCAATAAGGGCAAAAGCAACTGCAGGAAATCTGAAATCATAGTTAGAATATCAAAAAGGGTGAGCCTCTTGATGTACTGAGAGCTGTCTCTGCAGCACAATGCTTCACAGCATGAGGACAGATGTACCAGAGGTTAGGTCAGCTGCCCAGCTAACTGCAGTGTGTGTCTCCCAGTGGACTGCCCCCACATCCATAATGAGAACAAAACAGGCATGCAGTGATAGCTCCCAAACTCTCAGCACTATATCACAGGTGGGAGGTTATAGCCTCATTGTTCTGCTAGCAGCCCTTAACAGACTTCTTTCAGTAATTTACCAAGTTACTTATTGATCTCCTTCATACTTCCTTGTACCCAAAACATCTCTTGGTAACGAATTGTACAACAGACCAACCTAAAATAGTATTTCCTTTTGTTTTGATTCTGTTGTCTGATTTCACAGAGTTCCTCTCATTCTCTCTGTTCAGAGAAATCATTAACAATCATTCTCTATGCAGCTTCTCTACAGCACTGTTGATTTGATGTTTCACTGTTATATCTCAACCATCTCTCTTTCTCTGAGGAATACTCTTTACCCAAATATCCTAGAAAGGGTTAAACGTTTCTAATTCTTTTTTTTTTTTCAGCTTAATGTTCCTAACGTAAAAGGAAATAGTCATTACTTTAATTTGTTTTCTTATGATATACAGAAGAAAAAGCACAAACTGTTCAGAAACAGTTTCCTTTTAACAACAGTCTGAGTGCTAAGGTTAAGTCCTAGTTACATGTGCTGACAGGCAACTGTAACAGGCTTGAACAGGGTCTTCCAACATTGCTTTTCACAGTAGGAAATAGTATCTTTGGGTCAGTAAAAAGGTACATGCACTTTTCCCATGAACCTGCATGTAAGTAGTGTATGGTTAAGTTGGGTCAGCTCCATTTTCTAAAGTACGCCATCATAAATCCAGAATTTCAACCTGACATCTATCAGTTAATGACGAAAGGAGACCGAAAAGCTCCCATGCTGAAGTCAATAAGTCAATCTACAAAAGTATAAACATTATAAACCCCACTGAGGTGCTGTGAAATATGCTATGAGATCTAGAACCTGTAATTTCCATAGACCTGATGCTTGTTATGTAGGAAATGAAATTTTAAATTTTCTTTCTTCAGGGAAATTATGGGTGACAAGGAAGCCTAGCAAGCCATTATCTTCTCTTAAATTGATACAAGATGGTATTTAGTATACTATAACAAGTCCTGCTATATTATTCATGTATGAAATACAATTGTCACCACTAGAGACACATGAAATACAAACATTTAATTCTGAAACCTCACAATTTGCCATAGCTCAGACTTTTTCTTTAAAACAAAACTCAAAACTGCTTTAAAAATTGTTTGTATACTCAAATTTTGCTAAAAAGTCCATTTCCCACTAGAATCCTGATTTTTTCATTACAAAAATGATGGGGGGGGGGGAAGCTGATCAATCTGCTCTCTTCTTCAAAACATAATTCAAAGAAACAGCTAGAATTGCAGAAATAACTGAAGAGGGAGCTTTGCAATCCTATTTCACTTATTACAGAGCAAATCATCAGAATCACCACAGAAGAATCACTGTCTCATCTTACTGAGGAATGAAAAGGGAAGGAGTAGAGAGTGACAAAGTAGATATTGTCTATGTGATGGGCATGTACATATAGGATAATGGGTAATGGCTTTAAACTGAGAAAGGTCAGATGTATATTAGAGGTAAAAAAGTTCTTCACTGCAAGGTTGGCAAGGCACTGTAACCAGTTGCCCAGGGATTTTGTGAATGCCACAACCCTAAAAGTGTTTAAGACCCGGTTGGATGGGTCTTTGAGCAACCTGGTCTAGTGGGAGGTGTCCCTGCCTATAGCAGGCGTGTTGGAATTACATGATCTTCAAGGTCCTTTCCAAACCAAACCATTCTAACATTCTATGATTATTGTGACCAGCTATGTGGTAGTACTTCAAATACAGCTTTTGAACCTTCCTGTCTCTCTCTTGAGATGAATAGCAACAGCCTGGATGCAAATAATATATGTTTGCTACACATTTATTTGAAACCAAATTGATCTTACATCAAGGGCATATCAAAACCATAATACAAGAAGTAGATAAATATAATTAAGGAAAATTTAACAATCCTTGATCAAGGTTAAAAGCTTGACTGTAGCACTTGACTGCACTTCCACGAATTATGCTGTGGCTAAAAGATAGGAACAACTGAAAATAAAATGTGTTTGGAGTGAGCTAATTTGCCTTTGAATTCGAAAGTCTTTGTAAGAAAAGGTATAATATGGCCTATATCTGCCTAACAGAAATGAAAATATGAAAGATGAAGATTTAAATGAAGGTATTAAAATGCAAAACAATCACCTTAATCTAGTGTTTCAGAAAAGAAGAAAATGGCCTTTAGATTCTTATTTGTCTTCAGAAAAATTCTGCTTCTAAGAACAGAAGTCGACTATTGATTTAGTATGATTTGAAAAGTATATTTGAGAATTTATGTGTCAAAACTAATTATGACTAACACTTCACCTTTCCCATTTGATAGGCCATACAACTGACATTATTTTTTATTATTTTGTCACATATAACAAATACTAGATTATTAGGGCTGTGACTAAGTTAGCAAATAATTTCAGAAGTAATTTTCTCTTTCTTCTAAAGTATTGTGACATATATTAATTTACTGAGGTTTTCTTTGGAAGTGTCTCAAGGCTTCCTCTTCAGCAGACAACCAACAGATGTTAGGGGTTAAACTTCCAAGGTAGCTGTCTGTCTAATTTAGGTCTGATGATGTTTGCAATGCAATGAATATCCTGGTGTAACAAAGTATAACAAAACCTTTCTGAAGGCTGGCTTTCAGTGCTTCATGTCTGCAAGGGTAAGGGGACCCTAGTGATTCTCAAAGATGTTTTCTGCTATCTGATCTAGAAATGATGGTCAGTGATCATAAAAAGGAATGCCTCCACATTCAGCACTGAGTGGCTACATCAGATAGCTGAGGAACTTCTGAGAGAGATGGCATGTGGGAATGCCTAGAGGTTTTACAACAATAAAAAACCACCACTGACAAAAAAACCCACCAAACCAACCAGCTGTAGCTACAGTCATATTGAACATTTCTACCTTGAAGACGATGCAAGAGACAAGTCACATCATACTACATAACACCAAATGAGACAAAAGAATTTTACAAGACAGCTAAGATAATTCTTTTTCATGCACTTACAACAAACAATAAAATGCCAACATCAAAGTCCCTTGTGTAAGAATGTCTGAAATAGGACTGATCAGTGCTTATGCTTTGATAGCTCAGCCTGAATAAGGGACAGTTTTCAGGACATCAGAAAAATGCAACGACACAACTCACTTTTTGTTTTCATAAAACAGAAGTAGGTTTCAGGACAGAAAGTAATTTTTCCCCAACTGACGAAAATCTATATACAAAATTGTTGCAATGAGTAATGAATGATGCAACCACTATACCTGAAACCTGCATGCTACAATGTCAAATTTACAAAAAAAAAAAAATATAGGAAAACATAAAAATGAGAGAGAAAAACTGTGCTTCAGCTGTCTTCTCATGTTTGGTCACATTTCAAACCATTATATATAGTTTGAAATGTATCTCAGAAGCTTGAGAAATCTCATTTGCACCATTATTAACATACTCAGGCATATGTGTTTCAGAATCAGGTTCTTAATAGACAGTTTGGTACTAAAAACAGTAGCTGGAGAAAGTAGGTTGGCTTGTATTTGCATTTGTAAAACACAGTGCTATTCTACATACTTAGCAAATCATAGAATGGTTTGGGTTGGAAAGGACATGTATAATTCTAATTTTCAATCAATATTCCATTATTTTCCATGCTAATACCTAATTGATAAGAACAGGAAAATTATTACAGTGGATTTGGTTGTTTACTTTTCTTAACCACTTGTAAAATAGGAAAATACCACATGCATTTTCTATCTACTTATGTGTAATTTTATTTTGCACATAAACTTCCATAAGCTAATATTTTTCCACAAATTTTTATTACAGATAAGTAATTTTGGTCCCTTCCCTTCCCCCCCTGCACCACTTAAAGGAAGAAAGTTTTATATTTGAAGGGAGATATATGTTTTTATATATGACACTCAAAATACTAAAATTTGTAGTAATTATACTCAATATAACATTGATGATTAATCCTTTATTTAAACAGCATATTCACATTTTTAAGTTTCATGACAGCCAACTTAAAACTAGACTGTTATAAAATATAACAGAACATTAGAATCCTTCATGTATTATTTATGCTTTGGAGTATGAAAGACCTATGTTTACCATTTTTGTTTACAAACAAAATTATTTCAGTTGAGCAAATTTAATTAGATTGTGGTAAAGGTAATTATTTTTTCTTTTCTTTTTGTTGTCTTTTTTTCAATAATATGTTTTCAAAAGTAGAAAAGTTGCCCTAGATATCTTATGATGGATAAGGTAGATATGTGATTTATGTCATGACTAAAAGGAGACTACACTGCCCAGAAGGACCGAGACAGAATTTTGCCGTTGTTTACATAATATCACCATTTCCTTTCTCTATATGCATAGATACTTGAATGAATAAAGCAAACTAAGAAAGCTACTTTTATCTAAGTTGTTAAAATAGAATCTTTACACTTCTGAGCAGAAACTGGTTTAGGTATTACGATTATCCAAGGAAGATAAAAGCAAACACGGTTCTCATCTTCAATGTAAGTAGGCTACAATGGATGGATTCTTATTTTGCTACATTTTTTGCTACTTTTTCAAATGTACTTTTTAGGAAAAGACATGTAAATAAAATTCTTAGGGAGATTAAAATAAATGTAGATTAAGGAAAGGGACAAGTACGCTCAACAGCCTTTTCTTTTTCATGGTGAATTAAGTATCCTATAGAACAAAAAGGAGTATCTTGAAAAGGAATTATTTTAATTTAAACTTTAAATTATTAACAAAGAAATAATATAATTTCTTGCAGATTATTAAAAGCTTTGTTGATTTCTGTGTCATACCAGTTCTGAATTCAAAAGGAAACTCTAGATCACTGAAGCTGTAAAACTGAGTTGTATAAGCATACGTATTTTGGGCCAGGTTTGTTACTTGTCTGTAATAGCATTTGAGAAAGATGTGTTCCTTACACTTAAGTTACCTATAAATTTCCCTTTTCATTCATCTATCTACTCCCATTCTGCTCACCTATGTCATATTTAACACTCTGATGTAAAACATCTAATGAAACAGCAACAAACTTCAGCCACAGTTTGATGCCACCATAGTGACTGTTTCTTGGAATGTGGTAAACAAATAGCACTTACACAGGGAATGAAGGGAAGGTCTATCTACTATCTCAGATATACAATCATCTCTCTCATTTAGATTGAAAAAGCAAAACAAATATTTGTTACAAAGACTTAGGCTATCTTTGGTCCTAGAGTCTAACATTTTCTGTTCACTAGGAATCCCTGAAAATCCTGTAACAGCTGATGAGATGGTCTGGCTAGAGACAGAGAAGATTAGGAAGTAAAGACATGCATTTTGACCAGAAAGTGAGTAAAAAGTCCTATCTTATTTTTATACCTTCAAGAAATAAAAAATTCACTCCCACAGGAATCTAAACATTTCCTCTGAAGCACAAAGGTGACCTACAAGACTTACAAGTGGTGTGAAAACACTGAACCACTAACTTTATATATATACTAACTTTATATATATCTACATATAGATATATACACACACAGAGCCTGAAACTAATTGAGAGGCTGTTCTAGTACACATCTCAGTATAAAAACATCAGAGAAAAAGTGGTAATATACTGTGAAGATCTTTCCCATCAAACACTACTTCAGCCCTGGAAGTATCCAAACACTTCACACTTAGAAGGAAGACTGGAAAGAGGTGAGCATGTGGAAAGTTATTGGTAACATAATAACAGCTTGTTCTCTTCAAAATTATGCCTTTTGCAGGGTCAGAGGTTGTGGCACATCTTAAGAAATGCAGTACACAATAATGAACATCAGATCTTGATCTCTTTCTTCAGAATAAACTATCAAACTATATCTTATACCTCATGTCTCTCAAAAATTACTACAGTCAACAAAACTAAATAAAAATAATGTAATATGTTTGCATCCGTTGAACAGAGCTGGGCAACTACAACAGAAAATCCTACAACACTAACATATTAAAAATGTTTTCCATTACTGAACAGACCTTCTTAACGCTCAAGAACATCAAATATAAGACACATGGATTTATAGTTCTTTAGACAAACCTGCACAAATAGGATATATTTTCTTATTTTATAAATATATAGGATATATTTTTCTTATTTTTAAAAATAAAAAAAAGAAGGGAAAAAAAAAAAAAAAGGGACCTTGTTTGCATCGAGTTATCATGTTGATAATACTTTACATTTCCACAAACGTGTACAACAACAAACAATCACTCTCCTTCCAGATGCCTCAATGCAACCACAGTAACATTAAAGCCTTATTCACCAAAGAGGATAAAATTTCTGACCAACAAAATATACTATTTTGGGAAATAAATGTGAGACAATCTAAAGAAAATATTGAATTACATCAGATTTAAAAGGAAGATATTTCTTATAAAGTGTTTTGGGACTTCTTGAAGTCACTTTTATGACCAGTTGGCAGTCAAATGAACTAACATCTCCTAAAATCAACCTGCAGGTTCATTAACCTGATGGGAATAAAAAGATCACACATAGCAAAAGCTAAATAAGATATGCATTTTTTAAAAGGTGATGAAACAAATCAAGATTTGTAGCTGTAACTTACTACAATTATATCTTTCTCCAAATGACATTTGATGGTTGACCTAGCCTTGCACATAAATATTTTGAAAGGATATTTTTTCTAGCACCATATAATGAAAAAGTAGCATTTAAAACTTTGCCTTACTTTGCCAGAGTTTAGCATTCTTTTTGTCATGAATGAAGCAAAATTTTTGACAAACTGCTTTGTAGCAGATTCAGATAAATTTGTTTCACTGAATGATTAAAAAACAAAAATAGCATCTACTTTAAATACCAAATGTTCCTGTTCAAAACATTAAAATCAAGTGGTTTAGGTGAAAAAGTAAATTCAATAAAAAATAATTTTGATATATTTTGTCAAAAAGTCCCCTAGAAATGTATTTCAAAGTTAATTTGATCAGACAGTTACAAATAGCTTTCTGATTGCACAATCATTTACATACTCACGGTATTTTACAATGCATAAAATAACACTTCACAACCTAGAAGGTTCATACCTGAAATGGGTTAGAGCTGCGGATGTAGAGTGTCTGTTTGATCCATTTATTTCCTTGGTTACCAAACTTGTACCACAACAACCTTCCCTTGGTATTGCTCACAGTTCTCTGCAGGACTGATAGCTTGTAAACTTGCTTTCCAAACATATGGTAATGAAAGCGAAAAATACAAGTCCCATTGCCAGAAGGATTGAAGAGAGGGCTAAGTAAAACTGCTTTGTCTTGGAATTGGCTTGGTTCAGAGGATTCCATGTAGAGGTAGTATCCCCTGGCTGTGCCTGTAGTGTGATCCTTTAGTGGGCCTGTATTAACTGTGGGAGTTGGACCCTGGATTCTGATCCAGTCAAAGTCATCCTCAACATCCTGCTCCCAACGGCACAGCCCATTTTCAAAATCGCACTGTAGGTCAGGATCTGAAATGTACACAGAACAGACTGTCAAGTGAAAGCAGTATCAAAAGGTGACCATGCTTTAGCATCTTTTATCCTTGCAAAAATGTCTTTCTAATGTAGAGAAAAACGCATATCATCTTGTACTTGCAAAAATTCCCCTCTGAAGAATAAATATAAACTTGCCTTGGAAGAAAAAAAAAAAGGGGAAAAAGAAGTCCAATAAATATTTATCTCCTCTCTTAACATATATCTGGCAAATGGTATGTAATAAATTTATTGAATAACCAGAAATATGAATAACATTTGACTACTCACATTATTAAATTTGTGTAATTTTTATAACTGATTAGACCAATTACTTCTAATGTCAAGAAACAAAATGTATATCAGAGGTGGAGAACTTGTATTTCATCTTTGCATTTACCCTTCATAAATAGTAACTGACATAATAGCTAATACTTTTTTTTTAATCATGTTTAAAATGTCAAGTCATATAGTGCTTTCTTACTATAGACATCAAATGGGTTATAAAGAAGATAGACATTTTACAAGTGGGAAAACTGAGACAGGCTGGAAGCCTTCACTTTGTTTTAAATTCAGATCAGTTTTAAGTTGATATTCAGCAAATATCAGTGCAGGCTGGAATTCCCTCAAGCATGTAAGGTGTCCCCAGTTTCTCAAACTCATTGTGATTTGCATAATTTAGTTACCTCAGGATGTGATAAAGCAACTGCTAGTTAATTTTATTTTGTATTAATGTTCTCGAGCTCTTAAAACTGATGAACACGTGCTTTAGGGAGAAAATCACCAGCACCCTTCACCACTGCATGGTGAATGTCAAAAATGTGAACACCACACAGCTTTTCTCAGTACTTAAAGGTTCTTTCTTTGAAAGGGAAAATTATGCCCAGCACAACTAGTATCTTCCAGGATAGATATTTAATGTGATGTGGACAGTCAGTAACAATACTGTGCTTTCTTACTCCAGGGATGAATTTGGCAAGTAAATTTTGGGTTGATATAAAGCAAACAGTAACAGGAAGTACTTACTACAGTTGTCTTCATCCGATCCATCCCCACAGTCATCCACAAGATCACAGACCAATAAACTGTCAATACATGCTTTTGTGTCTCTGCACCAGAAATGACTGGGACCTTCACAACTTAATGCTGGAGGTGGAAGAGCACAATTTTCAAATACAATATCATCAATCGCTGAGACGTCGTCATAAACACCCAGACTGATTTTATCAAGTGATAATTGGAAAAGATGTGGAAGGCGTCCAAGCTGAATGACTGCCTTCAGCCATTGATTTCCCTCGCTGTAGTATGTCCTCCAAAGGACAGTAGGCTGTTTCCACCCATCCACAAGCAATTGCATCTCTGCTGCCCCAACTGACTGTCCATAATTATAATACCTAAAATGATTTAAAAAACAGAGTTAAGAGTGCAAAAGATGAGAATAGACAACATCATGCATAATGGCCAGTATTTTTTTTTGTCATAGCTCTGTGAAATATCGGAAGTCCACAGTGCCTATGTCCAGTTTACCTGTAATTCAGTCACCTTTCTCTATGATGGTAGGGTAGGATGCTATATCAGTCTAGATCTCACTTCAAGAATTGAAAATTACGGAGAAGAAGCATACCTCAATTAAATTAGAACCCATAATTGAAAAGACTCATTTCCCTTCATATTAAGCAACAAATATTGCTCACTCAGATGTGCAGTATGCTTTTTATAAATTTAATTCAATACACGACTTTAAATTTTCAAGAAGGAAAAACAGAACACTTACTGAATGCGAAAGTATACCTTCTGTGTTATTAACATATTGCATTTTACAGCATTTCTGGAGGACCTCAAAGCATTTAAAAATCATAAACATTTAGATGAGCCATCACACAACAAAACTGGGAACAGAAGCAGCAGCTTGTAATTTCCAGACCTGTACTCCAAATGGGAGTCTTGAATCTTTGATAAAAAGACGTTTCCTCTTCCTATGGCAAACGTATTTGACATTACTGAGAAAAACAGCACTTAATAATGTCAAAATCAGGTCAATCATTTATTTAAACAGTACCACCACTTTTGACCTTAGTAAGCAAATTATCAGAGTTTACTTTTTCTGTCCCTCTTTAACATGATTTCACAAAGGCTAAGATAAGACAACAACTGAAAGAGAGGGATTTGTTTGGTTGGTTTTTTATACATATACTTAAAGGATTCGAGGCAAAGTCATATTTCTTGCATTGGAGCTTTCACTTAAAGATGCTACAATGTAATTTGGATACTGTACGAAACTCAATGAGCTACTAGATTTTTGGTTGGTTTCCCATTCTTGCGCAAAACTCCACAACATTTTCAAATTTCCTTAACCACAGTAAAAATGTTAGCAAAATTACTGTGCTATCTTACCTATGTATATGCAGAAACCAGTCATCCCCTGTTTTAGTTCTGTTCTACAAGTGGTTCCGCATAGTGTTCACAGTGAAGATTGATTAAAGAATAAAAAGAAATAAATCCTGTGAAGGAAGGTGTGTGTCTATTGTAAACTATAACCTCGATTTCAGTCCAAGAGAGGCAATGAGAGATGATCCATTAATTTTAAATCTAAATTACTTCATACCAAAATGACAACGTGCAATTTGATCCTGTTTCCCTGAACTTTGGGCTTCGTAGCCGAGCTACTTGTGAAATGCTGCTGCTCTTTTTCAGAATGAACATAAAATGACCTGTCAAAATAAAACAGAAAACAACTTTTCAGTCTGAAGATAGAAAATGTTTCTGGAGGTTTTTAAAGCATTCATGGACTTCACTTAAAATCTGATTAAAGAGCAGGTATATCTATTCCATTTCTCTATTTCTAGTCCTGGCCTGTCTTACCTTCAGATTTGTTCAAGGTGTGATCCCGCAGA
Organism: Todiramphus chloris collaris; assembly: GCA_025345505.1. Classification (NCBI taxonomy): domain Eukaryota; kingdom Metazoa; phylum Chordata; class Aves; order Coraciiformes; family Alcedinidae; genus Todiramphus; species Todiramphus chloris. Next base: position 10,059,112 of record JANVCC010000048.1, read on the forward strand.
GGAGCTTGCTTCTGAAATACAGGTGCAAGAGCACTACTGGAACTTCTTACCCAGTCAAATTCATCTCCATTTGCAGTTTCAATCCAACCACAGCTGTCTCTTTCAAGGTCACAGACAGCAGCTGAAATGAAGAGACATTTTACTATATCTCTGTACATGAGATTACTAAGCAAGCTTTGCAGTATGAAAATGAAATAAAATGTTTCTAATACATCACCAACATTCTAGAAAGAAGCCTCGGAAAGGGGCGTGGGGAGGCAGAGTGCAATATGAGGTATTTGTCTTGTAACAGTCAGGTAAGACAGCAGACCCACAGGAACAACCAAGCCATCGCTATATGTGCTGTATTTGGTGAAACAAATCCTTCCCTCTAAAGGCACTGCACCCAAAGCACTCAAAGCAGGTGAGAAGTCACTGAAAACACCTCACAACCCTCACATTACAGAGCAAGAACATGGAGCACACAAAGCAGTAGCAAGACATCTGCAAGCTCTTTTAGGGAATCGATTCTGGAGCCAGAAATCAAATCCCTTATTTTCTGAATGTCAGCAAGTATGCCAGTGATGGCAAAAACCTTTCCTCTAGTTATAATAGAATTAAGTTAACTATCAGGTGTTATTGAGACACTATGATATTGATAATCTTTGAAACACAAACGAATGTGGTGAAAAAGATTTGAAAAACATATTGTCCTGGTTTGAGCTAGAAAAAAGATTAATTCTCTACAGTGATTTTACTTTTCAGCTAAGTCTCTTAAGTAAATGCACTTCCTGAAGTTAAAGGCATATTTTTGTGTCTGCTACTTGAAGTGATGACACTTGAAGTTTAGAGTTACTCCCAAGGATTGGTGTGCAGACCAAGGCCACTGCTGGATCTTGTGTACCATGTTGGGGGTGCCATACAGCAAGAGATCTAACCTGCAGGGACGAAGGGACAGGACAGGTAACCCTATACTGACCAATGAGGCATTCCATCCCACATACTTCTTATTTAGTACAGAGCTAAGGGATCACAAGGGTCAACGTTTCTTCTTCGATGGCTGGCATCTGAGGAGAATTTGGTCAGTTCTGCCTTTGATACCAATCAGTGCATTCCTGAATCCAGTTCCAAAATGCAGCCCCTGAATCCAGTTCCTGTCTGCCACTAAGTCAAGTCTAGGACTTTCCCAGTGACTGCCTATATCACCAGACATAAGTGTCATCAGAGGATTGGATTTGATATTGATTTTGTATATATTTCATTTTACTGTTACTATTTTCATCAAAAGAGTCTGTTTTCTTTCCCCATCCATATCTCTCTCCTTTATTCCCTTTCTCTTCCCCTTCTGGGAAGGGAGAGAAATTAATAGAAAGCATCTGTCATTCATTTAGTGGCTGGCCCAGCCCTAACCCCTGACACATATTCAGCTGCATTCTTCATTTAAAAGAGCAGTGATATTTCAGAAATATGTATAATACAAAAGTAAAGAAAGAAGTGGAAGGGTTTCATATATGAAGAAATATAAATAAGCAAATATTTATTATGTTAAAATGAAGAAATATTGGGTTTTCCTCATCTGCACTTAAAAAAAATCCTCATTAAATCACAAAATTGTATTTTGAGTCCTGTAATTATCATAGTCCTTCAATGGAAAACATTAAGAAAATTATTTCAAGATCTTTTTAGGCAATACTTGATTAATTCTATACATACAATATATAAATTTTAAAAATATTCAGTCATGACTATCAGAATACTACCAGTATTTTATAACAACTTATCACAACTGACCAGGGCCATAGCATTATGGTCTAGAAAATGCACATTTCAGAATCAAATGAGGCCTCCTGGAGAAAAGGATTACACAAGTGTTTATTTATGGAAGATATGGGAGGCTTTCTGATACTATTTTTTCTTCTTTAAGAATTGTGTCACGATGAGTTATACATATTTTGGTAGACAGAATGAGAAAATTACTAACCAGACAAGTTAGTATTACTGTTGATTAGGGCTTCTATAAAGACAAGATTTTGTGGATTATTAAGCAAAACACATGGAAATTCACAGTTATTAATTCTGATTCAAAAATCATACAAAAATATGGGACACCAAATAACATTTAAGAGATTAAAGAAAATATGTGTTCACTGTACATATGGTGCATGCCAGAAATGTCAATGATAAAGTGATGTAGATCAAATATGACAAAAAAACAAAACAGAAGGAAGACATTTTTTGATAGAATGTTTTGATAGAGTAAAATGAAGACAAAAAAATATTTGCACACATTCAGGAACCTAGGCATGATGGGAATGACTGAAAATCCACTGTCAGAACATAACTATAAAGGAGTATGGAGAGCTATTTCTGATTTGCTTTTTGCTCAATAGAAGAAACTGTCCCATATTCCCAGAAGAACATCAACAAAGAATATGACAAACCTTGGACACAGATGGTTACACCAAAAGAGGCAAATAAGCAAGACAAAACTTTTAAGTCTGAGCCTAGACTTCTTACATCTGTAACTTGCAATAGACAGATCATAAAAGGAAAGATGCACCAGACCATACATTTAACGTAACCATGACTGAAACCATTGAGATAAAAACCAACACTGAAATCTTCTACTAAATCTCAAAGCAGATACTTAACAACTAGGGAAGATACAAGAACAGAGCAATCTGTTAGAGCCTGGGTGAAATGCACTTGGTTCTTGATGCTTGGTAACACTTCAATTAATTGATTGTTCCATAACATCTTTAACTAGCATTTCTGTTTCAGACACATTATACATAAAGAAAGGTTGTTTCTTGGGTACCTCTGTAGTTTCTTTCACAGTGAACACACAAACTAGTATGCCTTCTCTCCTCGTACTTTTTCTGCCTTTCTCCTACTTCTTGCTTTCTTACATGTTTTCTTTATACTCTAACCACCAAGTGTCCCTACGGATTCTGGCAGGCTGTCTTCTCATGTGATTGAGGAATTTATTTCTAGCTTTACTTAAAAAAATTTTGTCACCCTTACTATGTTTTGACATTTAATCCATCAAAATTTGCCATCTTTCCTACCTTTTTCATTTGGACATTACGTCATCTGTTTTTCTGATTTTTTTTTTTTTTTTTTTTTATACTAAGACTATTCATGCCACTTGTAAGGATTTCTGAGTCTCCTTTCAGCATTTTTTCAACAAGCTCCCTCAATAACTGTGAATGAACCAAAGTGGTACTGTGAGCGCAGCATTTAAGGGTAGTTGTCTTTATTGATGTTTTGAAAAACCTGCTTTTACATCTTCAGCAGATTTAGTTTTCTCTCAGCTGACCTGTTGCCTCTAAGAAAGATGGGGACAATCTTTTCAGAAGGGCCTATTGCAACAGGACAAGATGTAATGATTTTAAACTTAAGGAGGGTAGATTTAGATTACATAGAGGAAAGAAATTTTTTACAATAAAAGTGGTGAAACACTGGAACATGTTGCCCAGAGAGCTGGTGGATACTCCATTCCTGGAAGCATTCAAGGTCAGGGGGATAGGGGTCTGAGAAACCTGACCTACTTGAAGATATCCCTGCCCACTGCAGGGAGGTTTATGACCTTTAAAGGTCCCTTCCAATCTAAAATGTTATATGACTCTAAGAATAGACGAATATGACTTGTACATTACACATAGATCTATCTCTTATGAAATGAGGAAGAGTTTTGCATGTAGGACAGGCAAACTATGCAGAGGGAAAGGATTTTGTTATAATTAAATTTTACGATTTAATTTAGTGACTACATTTTTAACAATCTATCTGTACTATATGTCTGCTAATACTAACCTGGCTGTAGGGTTTGCAAATATTTGAGATTTTTATGGGTAGAAAATAAACTTCTGTGGATGCACACACAACCCTAATCAACCTACATGTAACCCAAATATTGTCCACAAAAAATAACTCTACTGTTACATGTAATTATTACAATTTCATTTTCTAAATAATGATATGAAAATAAACCTCACTAAACAGCTCTGATTTGGATGGCAGTCCATTTTGTGTAGTAAAGCAGATAAACCATCACCTAAATAAAGGCAGTTTAAGGGGCATTTCACACAGTGGTGCCACAAAATTTCCAAATTTGTACAAGTGTAACTTTTTTTTTGGTAGTGTAATACTGTGTTAGAGCATGGGTGCAAAAATGAGTGCACAAGCTGTGTTTGGTTTATTTTAGAAGGACTTCCTGAATCAGCTTCCATTATCTTGCATTACCTTCCATTATCTTACAGTTAAGATTTTATTCAGCATAACACTCTACCTGATATTTAGAAACTTAATTATAAAGTAAAAAACAATGCTTTCTACTAAATAAGTAAACAATTTTTCTAGTTTTAATACTAAGAGGGAAGTAGTTGTTGCAGAAAATATAAGGGGAAAAATTCAGAAGAGAATCAAAGTGAAGTGTTTCTCAGAAGCCTTAAATTAAATTACCATATTTATGAAGTCATGAAAGTTTGGCAAGTACCACAAACAAGGACAGTCACATAAGTCTAAAAACCTAAATTTTTTAAACTTTCACTTACGGCACGTGGCTTCATCACAGCTGTTTGTACAGTCAGGTGTAAAATCACAGAATTTGTCAGATGAAATACACTGTCCATCCCCACATGAAAAAAGTCCCGGTAGACAGTAAAAAGATGAAGAATTAGCATCTGCAGATTCTACTTCCCCTTAAAAGTTAGAAGAGAAAATACAAGTTAGACCACATATATGTAAAATTCTAAGAAATGTTTTTATCATCTTTGAATTTAGTAAGGTACTCAGGATAAGGCACATAGCATCACTGCGAAGTGAGCTAGGTTATATGACAACTGATAAAAAGCACGGCTGATTCTCATGTCTGATGCTGTAACACTATATATTATTCTCCACAGTATTCAAACTTTCATGTGAAAAATTATCAGAACCACTTTAAAGTTACATGGCCAGACTCCAGTTGAGAGGTGAGATTCTGTGTACAGCAGCCTGCTCTTTCCCCTGCAGTCAGGGGCAGGTCTTTCAGAAAAACTTCCTGCTGCAGAGGTGGTTTTGCTGTTTTTAGCTCACAATCAAAATTCCAAGAAAAGCCAAAAATTTGATGTTGCACTCCTACAAGCTTGCACTTCAATCTACACATTAGGAAACACCCCAGATTTTAATAAGTGGGGAAACAAAAAGCTGAGGAATACTGGTTTTACTTCAGTAGATTTCCAGAAAGACAAGAAGTGAGAGGAATGACATGCAGCCTCTCTTTTTTTTTTTTTTTAACTTAGCTGTTTTAGATGCTCACATTGTTATCCAGACAGAGCTTTTTTTATAAAACACTCCCTCCTAAAAATATTGTCTTTGTGATTGATGAGCAAACAGAGGAGCTATAGGGAAACTAATTAAAACAAATTAACACTTCTTCAAATATCTACCTACCATCAGTCATACTGTATAGAAGGCTTAGAGAAGCCTTAAAAGCACAATACTGAAGCTTTCTCTTATGCCTTTAAATTATCCAGTAAAGAATAAATTCAGATAACTGCTGGGCACAAGCCATCAGCATTACCACTTCCTGCTTATGTGCTCATGCCCTTTTAGAAAACTAGTCATTAATAGCCAAGATGACCAGAAGCAGCAGTCTGAAAGAAGGCTGCATTATTTTATTTTTCCATCCATTGGAATTTTAATATAACAAGTGCTAGAATACACAGAGAAGTTTGGTAGGCACCTACTATATCTGAGGTATTGAGAGTTATGATGGGGAAACATTGTTGCTCTGAAGATAATGCAGTCAAATTTGCACTGAAAGATATAAAGTGCTTTAATTCTGTCTCTGCATCCACTTGTGAATGTAGGCAGGTACTACCTACTAAGTGGCATCTGGAAATTTGTAACACAGCTCACTTTGCAGAACTAGTGCAAACTCCTTATAAGAGCTAGCATGGAACACAAGATGAGAATCTTCATTATAGATGATTAATTATAGCTAAGGACTTTTCCCTCAGATTATCTCCTACTTTCTTAAAATCTGTCAGTTGAATTGCAGTTATATGTAACAGATACTGGGGAAAATGTGCTGAAAACCACAGGACTTGCCTTTACTTTCTTGGCTGACACCTGGAAGTGATTTATTCACAAGTCTACATTCCTCTGTTATGCTGATGTTATCAACAGCAACAGTAGCATTTGTTGTTAGAATAGTAGCTCGTAAAACAATCTGTAATGAGAAAAAAGTTAGCTCATTAAAGGTGACATGATAAAAAGACATATATCTTTATAATTTACAACATCTGCAGAGGAAGTAAATTATCACCTACAACCAACTCCAAATACCAGCCAGCAAAGACTATGACTGAGATTTGATCAAAGTCAGAAATTTATTCTTCAACTGTCAAAGACATAACTACTTTAATTATGGAAAATTATGAAATCCAGGTAACTTGCTTCTATCTAAACTGATAAAAGCCATCATCACTCGTCAGGAATTGCCTTCCTGCTGGAACTGTTAAGTTTCACATCTTTTTAAATGAGATATTCATGGTTACCAAATATGATGTTTAACCACTCCATTTAGCTGTTCATTAATACTATGCCTGCAGAAGTCAACAACATGCAGTACAGTAAATATAGGGATTGTAAGGATGCATTTGTAAATACAAGGAAATATTCAGAGGATCATAAAAGGAGGTAAAGCTCAGTCATATCTTACCAACAGTGAGAACTGAGTGACCTTTCTTTTAGATCATTTTACAGACGAGACGTAAAATGAAGTGACCAAAACTGGAATTTTGATTTGCTGAATCTTTATATCTGAGTTGTTGATTCCCCTAAGAGTTACTTTCTAAGTTTTAGTAAAGTGTGGCACCCTGAGATTATGTAAAAATTAAATTAAACTTTTAAAATGCTGATTTGTTGTATGATCAATGCTGCATATTAAAGTATATGCACTTCTGCCCTTAGGCCAACACAATTAGGCCCTCACTCTGATCAGCAGTTTCTATAGCAAGTTCATTTCTTGAAAGTTACTACACTATTGCTACTTGATTTTTATTACAAAAAGGTGATTCTAATGCATGCAATACTGAAACAATGGGGATGTTCTTTAATAGCTACATCTATTGAAAGAGATAAAAGGCATTCTTTTTTATACAAGGATTAAGGAATAGAAATTCTTTTTTTTAAATTTCATTATAAAAGTAAATTAACCTTACAGAGTAAATTTTTGAAAGCAATATAAATGCAATTTCTAATTACCTGGAAAGGTAAGCCCTCAGTTGCACTTTCTACAGGTATATTCACTTTTTTCCACTGCATCTCAGGCAATCCTGAAATGTCATATAATTTTTCCAAACTTCCAACCAATGCAGTTCTCTTAAAGACAGAAAGCTGGGAATCCTGAGATAACCTGCACCAAAATCTTACCTGTTGAAAGAGTTTTTAATGAAATACTTTAAAAACTGTATCATCAATCTGCAATAAATTCTGCACCAAGCCATACACATACATTATAGCACATAATGACATGACAGGTTTAAACACAACCTTGGCATAAAGATACGTATGAAACTATGGCATGTTAAGGAGCAGTATTATGTCTAAAGATGAAACCATAATTAAAAGTAAAGTTTATTTTTAAAACATAGTTTTAACCTGTATCTATCAACTGATGATGGCTGACTGATTTGACCTCCCATTAACTGTTTTTAGCTTCGTAAGGGCTTAGAAACTTCTCAAAGATTATTTGTCTTCACAAATGCTGAATATAGGACAACTTCATAATTATGATAATTTCTGGAATGCAACAGTTGAGGTACTTAAATGAAAGAAATCTTATGATCTTCTATATCCATAAACAATAAAAATGAAAATTTTATGAAAGTTGATATTTAAAATAATCTCTTGGTCTCCTGAAACAAGTGGAATGATCAATATATGGGAAGAAAAAACAATGACTGTAGGTGGATGAGGCTATGTAAAATTGCTTGCCAGGCAGAAAAGATCAAAAAACACTGAGAATCCCTGTTCATTATGCCTCCCTTGCAATACAGAGTAAACTTGATGCAGTTCGTTTTGTTTGGTTTGGTTGTTTGGGTTTGTTTTTTTTAAAATACTATCCAGATAAAAATTCAGCCAAGAACTGCAGAGAAAAAGTGAGACTTCAAAGACTTTTTTTCCTTCCCCCAAGTCCTTCCTATTTTTCAAAGAGGGAAAGACTGACATTTCTTGAACTACAGACTCTTTACTTCCCTGCAAAAGGCTTGTTAGTATTTGAATCTTTGTGAACTTAAAACAATAGCACAAAAAATAGCTCTTTCTTTCCACTTCTCTGTCCTTATTCATATGATTTTACACCGTGAATCTTGGACCATCACACTACAGAGATAGTTTACATTTACTTTTTCATGCTATATCAATTTTTAAATACAGTTAAAGCATTAAGACCATTTTGGGACGGTAGTCAAATGAAACATGTATGTTTTTTTCAAGACAATAACAAACTTGAGGAAATCCATCTTTAGGCACAGAACAAAAACTGATGCATGAGTTAGCCAGACTTCACATAGATATGAGACAAAGTTTTTTATTTGAGCAAGACAGCTCAAATGTAGGTTGTACAGGTTGTGGGAAAGCATATTAGAAGCTGTAACAGACAGAACAGCTTTATGGTAGTGGTGTAATTTTTACTTAAATTATTGTGAATTAACACAAATTTCTAGTCAATGGTTGGGCTACTGAGAAAAAGATAAAAAAAAAGAAAAAAGAAAACAAGCAAACACAAACTTGAGCAAACACCTTTCCTCCCCCTTTCACAGGCCAGTTTAAATCAAACACTTTACCTGCCTCCTTCCTAGTCTTCCTCTAATTTTTGCTGCAGGTTAAACTCCTCCTGGACCAATTTCTTTAGTGAGACAACAGGTGGAGCAGGAGATTGGGCATGTGTGCAATGGTTTGTATCTGATGCTCTCTACACATTCCCCTCCTTTGCTCTTTGCTTCTTACTCTTCTTCCTCTGCTTCACTTCAGGGCTTTGACAGACCACAGTCCTGCTGGGGTGTCTGTGTCCCAGCATGGGTCACCCACAGCTGCAATCATCTCAGAGCCATACCTCCTCATTATGAACCACCTCCTTCTATATGTAAACCTCAGGCTGTGACCTCAATGTGCCTTTCCACACCTCTACTCCTTGTTTGTCCCTGAAACAGCTTTTTTTTTTTTTTTTTTTTTCCTTTTTAAAGGGAAGTAGTAGTTTAAGAGTAACCAGACTCTGAGAGGAGTCTTTCCTTCAATAAATTATCACATTAGTGTCTCTGTCAAAGCTCTAGACCCTTAGTGTGCCAAGGAGGCTGAAGAACAGGATTGATGAATTTGAGATCTCATTACGTTTAAATAATTGAGTAATAACCTGAAAATCACCATGCGTGTGGATTCACTGCCTTTCACCTTCTGACCTTGAATTTAATCCATAAAATTGTCAAACACACCAAAGACACGACATCTATGTATGAAGGGAGTTTGTCTTTGCTTGTGTTATACAGTACAAGATAATCAGTGGTTAGGAAATAGTCTTGTTACCACACACCGTTAAGTTTTAATCTCTTCTGGCTTCATGGCTGGTAGACTTGGTCTCTCAATTTCCTATTGAATATTTTTCCCCCCACTCATGAAAATCATGCATGATATAAAAGAATCTCATGATTTATTAATAAGTTGAAATACACTGTCGTGGAGGCACCCACAAACCAAACAGCAGCCGCTACCTAAAAGGGGTTTTTATTACAGCCAAAGTCACCCAGTGCTCCCTCTGATCAAACACAAGTTCGGATGTCTGTTGGGAATTAAATACAACCCAACTAATTCCTAAACCTTAAGAAAAGATGAACCAAAATGTGTGCACATTCAGTCATCAAGGGCAAACCTCCCACACCAGAGTGCCTGAGATACCACTCACCCAGAGGGAGTCAAAGCTCACTCAATCCACGGAGACTCCCCCAGTCCATGGAAGTGTCCTGGGATGGCATGTCCAAGGGGAAGGTCTGACTGCCAGACCCATTGCTCTGCCAAGAACCAGCTCCTCTGGCTCTTAGGCTGGACCCCAGTTATACCCCAAGTTGAGGGTGCTCTGTGGTCATTGTGGTTGGTTGAGGGGACCACCCCAGATAAAACACGGACAACCTGAGGCTCCAGTTAAGCACTGGGAGGTGCAGCTTAATGGCCAAGGTGCCAAACTGCTCCAGCACACCCTGTTTGCTTTGTCTGTTTTGGCTGGTGGGAAGGCCACACCTGACTCATATATTTATGTAACCTTTTTCCCCATCAGAAAGCTTTTCACAAATGCTTTTCAAAATGAGCCGTTCGTAGAACTGCACCTTAAATAACCTAAATTTAAGATTTGTATTTATCAAATAGCTTTTGAAACAAATTTGTCTGTTCATTACATAAGACAAAATTACCCTCTGTGTCCACAGGTACTATTTTACAATGACTACGGTGTCGATTAAAAAGCCACAAACAAGGGGTTAATGGCATCTACAAAATCTTGAGCTAAATGAAGATGTTTCTTAGCTGACGCCTACAGAAAAACTCAGCTACAAGAAGCTACAGAATTTTTTTCTAAGCTTCAATTAGCCAGCAAGGCACAATACAAAACTGTTGTCCCTCAACTCCAATTTTCTTTAGTTTGTTTTTTGTTGGTTTTTTTTTTTTTCCTTTTAACAGCTGAAGCCAAAGAACCTGTAAAGCTATTAATAAACATAGTTCTCTTTATGTAGATCCTTTAATCCTCTCCGTGGGACATCCAACAGAGTGCAATGTCTCACATTTGTAGGAAGAGAGCACAACACACCAATACACATCCTAATGAACAATCCCTACTCCTTGCCCTTTCCCAGAAATACAAGTCTTCAGGGAAAATGGCAGAATGCCAGGCTTCCCATCTTCAAAAACACTCCCTTTTCAGACATACATAGCTGGCTAAGAAGTTGCACTAGGTTTTGCTGAATCTGGGAACTTTAAATACATTAAATGCATGCATACTCAAAATTAAAAAGTCTTTCCTTTCTAACTTTGAACTAGAGAAATATATATGCATTCCCACTGCATTCTTATTTATTTTGAATGTAGACCAAATTCTACAATAGATTTAACCAGAATACTGCATTGATTCACATACCAGTTGTGTCCTGTTCGCCTTAAGGGCTCCTAAAATAAATTAATCTGAACATGAAAGGTGCCTGTCTACTCAGTATCAAACAGAGGTGATATAAAATTTGCTGAACAAATGCACTATGCGTACAAAGGCTGTTAGTATGCCAAGAGTAATGCTACACTCAGGGCTCCAATGGAATGCTGTGAGGCCTTCTGTGTTCCCTGTAGCCATATTCTACTTGATTTCATTCTGCATCTATTTCATTTCTGATTCTTTACAATACTAAAAATCCACATGAAGATTAAGAACTGAGAGCAAGCATTAAATCACAACAAAGTGCTGTTCTTAAATGTTTAAGAGGTTTCCACTTCTCAGCTGCAAGCTGCAGCTATTCAACTGAGATCTCATAACTCATTGATGTGCCAAGTTCAAGTCAGCTATATCTCAGGTAAAACAGGTTTATCTAAGCTAACACTTTTTTTTGGGTCCCTTACACTAGGGGGGAAAAAAAACCCAACAAAAAACCCTCAACAAAACAACAACTAAGAAGCCCAGGTCCTGCTGCAATAAAATTCTGCTATTTGTTGGGCCTTCTAAGTGCAGTTCTACCATGCATTGCTTTCAGACATTTTTAGTTCTTGAATAAAGTTTTCCTAAGTAAAATTACAGTTTCTGTTCTACATGGAGTCTGAAATAGTAAGCAACCACTCTGCACTTTATTTTGTCTCTCAAAAGTGTCTTTTTGACACTGAACACAGTAAAATGATTTTTGGTATACTTTCCCTATCTTTTCTTCTCTGTGACTTGTGTGGCTTTTTTCAAGTTGCTTTCTAGTTTCCCAGCTCAAATAACATCTTGTCTCATTCCTTTTTCCATCCTCTGCAGAGCTACAAGATATTTGACAATAAAAAGCATTTCAACATAAACTCTCAAATACTGCACTGATCGGCTTAAAAAGCATCCTCCTCAATTTAGTACATGTCTGAGGCATGTGTGTCTCTCATCATAGCAACATAGTTAAACTATATAGAGACCTTCAAACCACAGGTCTCCTGTTATGGGGCATGGGATGTGTGTCTATCCTGCCTACAGACAATAGTACGACACTGTCAGCTTTTGCTAGAAAGGCAGGCTGCTCTGACCCTGAGTTGGTGTGTTCCTGATGTTGTTGAGCTAGGTTTGTCATAGCATACAAAAACCTGAAACATAGCCTTAAATCTGAGTCACCTGGTGAATGCTTTAGAAAGAATATTAATCAGATGTAAAAATTTGTCAGCAAAGCAGTAAAAAGCCTGCTGCATCTCCCTCCTCCCAAAGAATTAGTTTACAACTCCTTCCACTACTACTGAAACAGAGACAGTTTTCCAGCAGCAACATTGAGAGCATGAAGAATACCGTATTTGCACATCAGGTAAGTGATAGCTTACAAAGTGGGGACAGTTAATATCAAACTGTTACCTGGCAGCAGGACAGGGCAGGGGACAGCTTGACAAGGAAAGGACTTCCCAGATGAGAGGTGGCCATCTTTGCATTCATCTGATGTGATCCACTGAAGTAAATGAATGCTCCTGTAAACAAAAATAAAAGAAATATGAGAAATATGTTATGCTCCAACGCCAAATAGGTGCCTCAGAGAGGTAACTATGTGCTCTGTGAGGCACATAAATCTTTTTCATAAATGCAAATAGATGAAATAGCTTTGCTGTTCGGTCTCCATGGATAACGAGGAGAGTCTTGTAACAGGTTGACACAGCCAGTGTCTATGTAAGCAAAGACAAAACAGAATTGCTAAATGCTCCTGACTCTTTGCTCTGCAGTAAAATTAACATGACTGAGTCCAAAGATGAGGAAAGAAGAAGGAAAAAAGAATATTTGGGCAGTCATTGCCAAGGCTACTCTGTCATGGTGCCTACTAACACTTAAATCTGAGCAAGTAAATACAGAGCCCTGCAAAGCAAGTTCAGATGTCGCTTCTGTGAGGACTTTACTGTGCAAACCAAGTGGATGTATTTTTTTATCTGCCCTCGTCAGGCAAAAACCTTAAGACTTCCATCTGCCAAATACTATGACTATTTCCATCACCTTCACATGGTGCCTGTCTGCACTCCGCACAGGCTGGGGAGAATGAAGGGAACGCAGAAACTGTAGCAGAGAGTACCCTAGAGATCAAAGAGCATAGACCTTAGCTGGTATCCCTAAAGGACACATTTTAATTGGCTTAAATAATGTTTCAAACATTATTTAGAACAAAAATTAATTATCTTTAGGGTACAGTATTCACTCTCAGTGCAGCCCAGCCAGTTTTAAGCATGCTAACAATGTTGCAGACCATGGGAGCCAATGGAATAAGCTATATTTTCTCATGGGGTCTACAGACTTGACATTGTTGTCTGTGCTAGTGGGGATGAAAGCTTAATTAAAGATCTAATCTGAACTCTGGCAAACGATCTGCCTTTGGATTTGAACTACAGCAGATGTGCTTCAGACAAAGGTAAGGAAGGATAAACATCTTCAAGGGGCCCTAAAGCAGCATATTTTGAATGCCGTCAGTGCTCCCTTCACTGAATACTGAGACTTTTTCATGAAAGTCTATGCAAAACAACACTAAAGGCTCAGTCTTGTTTGCACATTGATATTACACATATTGCCTTACATCTTGGAAAATCAGCTATTGTGCTGCCACGGTCATACTCCTTAGCCATTTATTTCCCATGGATACATAATGAAGCAGAGGGTTAGGTCCAGCCCCACGTGAATAATCGCATCACTTTAGCAAGGCTGGCACAAAGAGGTGACCGTTACAGCTCCTTGTATAAACAGGCGTGCTGAGCTCCCCAGCGTGAGGAAAGCTCCCCTCATTGGAATGCAAGGGTACTTCAAAGGATCCTCTTTTCATTTGCAGCTGAGACTCTACAGTATCCTTGTTAAGATCTTCATTAATCAACATTTGCTGCTGCCCTCCCCAGGAGAGAAGGGACAAACACTCTGCAATACCACCACAACAAGAGTTGCAACCTGAAGTAACTTGATTTAATGTGGGCAAAAACTTGCTCAAATTCCGGACGCCTGATTCTAAAGTTGTGATGTGGCTGTAGCAGGCACAGTGATAGATGGGTACAAAACCACCTCAGAAAAACTTTTGCACCAACTTAGATGGGGAATGTAGCATTACTGGGCTCAAGAGGTGCTGCATGATAATCTCAAGATCTGCTTAAGGCTTCAACCTGCAGCAACATAAAAAGGTGTTAACATAGCTTGTAATGATTCAGGTATCAAAGCAGCTTAAACACAGCAGCACATAGTTTCATATGAGCTAATTTAATATGCTGCTTAGATTGCAGAGCAGATGTTCCTACCAGCAAACTTCATTATGACCACATTACACCTTAGATCTCATCAGCACCTGGAATAACCCACATGGGAAAGACATGGACATATCAGTGCCCTTCTCTGGAGCTGTGGGAGTTTGGAAGCTGTGACACAGAAATGTTTGCAGACAGTAACACAAATCCAGGGCTACTCTTCAGAGAAAATAAAAAGAAATACCAAATAGCTGCTGAGAAAGTGAATAGCAGCTTTGGTACACTTCATCATTTGGAGACTAATGGGGAAAAAAAGGCACATGATAGTGCATTTAGTTATTATACAGCATGCACACATGTATTTGCACCCTACTAGGGTTAGTTCAAGCAATTTTAATCCTGGAATTCCTCTATCTTTGAATGCTCAAGGTGGAATATTTAATATTTCACATTCCTTTAACATGAATATGGGAGAGAAGTGTGGAAGTCTGGCTGTAAGATAAAACACACCACTAAAAAATTTTAACTTAAAGGGGTATTTGAATGTAACCCAGATTTTAAAGTAATCTAATCTCCACTGGAAGCAGCATAGTAAATAATAAGTAATAAAATTGAAGTCAGAATACTTGCAAATATTATTTGACAATGACAAACATGCCAGGCACTTTTAGTTTTTATGTAGTACACTGCAATAACATTTTCAGTTTGTAAAAATACTTTAAACCAGTCATCTACTTGAATAAACTTTTTCCAGCTGAATGAATTGTACTGCAAGTATGGACTGAAGGAAGAAAACTGTTCAAATGATATTATACTCTATTTTTCCCAGACTAAACTCATTGATTTACCTGCACTCTGCAAAAAGCTTCAGAGATATTTTGTCCAAATAAAACTTTAAAGAATGGCCTCTGTGTGAATACTGGGTGCAAATATGCATACAATATGCATGAACAAAGTTAGCTGAGTCAGTTTAAAGGTCAACATCTCAAAAAACTGAAAGCTTCAACAAGTTTCATACCTCACTGATTGTCCCAGCAGGAAATGAAGGTTACAAAGGCACAGTAACCAAATCACATCTAAGAAAGAGCATCCACAAAAGACTAGATTTCTTTAACGTGTTACCTATATTCTATAAATAATATGTATCATCCATTTCAAATCAGTTTTTATTATCAGTCTGTCACCATTTAAAAGTAGAAATACTCATCCCAAAAAGAGGAAAATAATAATAATAAAAGAAATCTCACCATGTCCAGTACTAGTTGCATGACCTCTGCCAGGGAGTCTCCTGTCAAAGGGAGCCTGTTCTTTCATTATGTTCCACTTCGCGTCACTTCTGCTTAGTGGCTTCCAGCCACAGAAGTCAGTCTCAAAATCACATATAGTATAATTAGCTGTTGTAAGAACAACAACAGTTAAAGGTCAATAATTTGAATTTGTTGCAACAGTTTAACACCAGAACTATGGCTATTTTGTAAGTGAATGTAAAAGGAGTCTTAAAGAAATTAGTTTTCACTGAAATCCAAATTGTACAGATAGAGAGAAAGTTCTATAATACAGGTAACAGATCAGTTCGGCACTTCTTAATGAAAATCAGAACCAACTACAAGAGAACAAACTATATCTTATTAAAGATGAGACATGTATCTAGGCTGCAGATACACTATGAAAGTAATATTTTATATTTTGAAAAGATGAATTCTACTGAAAGTTAATTATGAATGTGTGGGGAAAAAAATCAAATGTATTTAGTGCTTCATACACACTAAAAGTAGAGATGGATTAAACTTCCACTTAATTTATTTCTGAAAATGAGATTTAGATTTATGAATTATTTAGGTCTCCTAGAAGTTTTTATTGCAAAGTAAAAGACCATTTTCTCAGTTGGTATGGATTACACCAACTTAAACTGTTCAACAATCTGACATACTCCTGCATTTCTGGAGTGCAATTAATTGTTTTTATAATAAGATAGGATAATTTGAGAGTTTTCTTCCCTAGTCCAGAAGAGCTTCACAAAGCACTACACTTAACGCTCTACGTCATTTATCACAACTGTAAATCTCACTTTTGAACTGTACTTGACACTTTTCAGACTTCATGGCACATTTATGCTATCATTTTAGCCTCAAACATATTTATACATTTTACTCCAATTTTCAGATTGTATAGAACTAAAATGAAATTCAAGTTTGTTGAACGACCCTGACAGTAAAGCTCCATAGTAAAGGCTGTCCTGGTATAAAGAGGTTATTCAATCAGTTAACACACACAAAGAAAATCACAAATATCAGAATCTCTTCTTTGGATTCACTATATGCAATAAAATTCGATAGAACATGTTTTTCTGTTTAGTACACTATATTAGTTAAACAAGAAGCTTGGTTAACTTATTCAATTATATAATTTTCATGCTTTTAACAAGGTAATTTATTAGACTTCAATTGCTAATATATTAAAGTAGACTATGCAAACTGGTATCCAAGACAAAGTCGTTTTGCTACATGGTAATTAACACTATGTCTAGGCATTGTGCTTTCCTTAGCTAAGCAGTCTTGAGAGAACCAATATGACACAAAAATCCATCATTCTTTTCTTAATTGTCTCTTTCCTCTTGCCTCCCTAAATCCTGAGAAAGGTCTTCTAGGTAAGATGTTGACTACAGTGGCTACATAGTGATATCCAAAAAGACATCAATAAATGACAACATATACACAAGGTACTTACTCTGTTGTATACTAAGCAAACAAAAAACAGCTTCTGTACAGAAAATGCCAGGCCAAAGTTGAAATATTAATTTAAATATGAAAAAGTAATCAAGATGGTCCTAATTATTAATATTTTAGAGCTAAAAATGGCATTTATCATGGGTATTAATGAACTTTTTTTTTTTTTTTTTATTATTTTAACTAGAAGAGCTTAGGACCACGAGAAATGTTACCACAATAAGAAAAGCAATATCTTCCATGTGCTGATGATATCAGATCTGTTGTCATTTAATGTGGTTTAATACCAGGCTCAAGGTTTTTCACTTGCTCATAGTGAAAAGCTGACTCCTGAAGCTACATTTAGAAATCATATACTAAAAGAACTGACAAAGCAGGAAGACTGTGATCAGATAAAACCCATCATTGCCGTTGATAATAAAACTTTTTTTCATGTGGCCATATCAATATATCTCAACTAGTCAAGAAGTAAATTATTACAACAGTTCTGCAAAAACAACGACTCTGGGATGCAATTGGGAATAAAAGAAAAAAATGTTCCCCAAACACATCTCCTTTAGTTTCAAGAAATAAGTAGAGCTTACTAAAGCCATATAAGACACTGGAAAGATTTTTCAATTAATACAAACCATTTTCCAAAACAGGAAACAAAGCAAATATTCCAAGAGCACTGGGAGGTTAAATAGAAATGTTTTTACTTTGAGTAGCTTACTCTAGCTATCCTCCTGGGGGAAAAACAAAGCAGTCCTGTGAGCTAAGCTGGGTTACCAGCCAATTAACATTACTTCAACTTTTCTGGCCTGCAATTGGATAAAGCTTCTCAATCCTACTCTGACAGCTCAATCGAATGAACGCAACTGGGAACACACAGCCTGTCTCTCCATCAGGTTAGTGTTTCCCTGACATAGTGTTGCATGACGAGAGCTGCTCAGTGTGGCAGCACCAAGCTCCTATGGAACTTGGAGTATAAACTGTCTGTGTGATCAGCAATCAAAGCAGCTCTGATTACTTTGTCACTAATAATTTGTTATTTCTGGCTAACATTTAATATAACTTTGGGAACTGAGAAGAATTATACATATACCTTCTTACTAACTATATGTACATATCCCCTGCCAGTTTGTGATTAGTTTTATTTAGAGTTTGTTAAAGGATTCATACCAAAAGATTGCAGATGGCCATAGGTCATCTAGCCTGAGCTTCCAGATATCATAAGTCTTTAGACAGATATCTCATAGCACCCTAAGGCCACCTAGATGAGATGGCATCTTCTCCTTCTGAGGTGATTCCTTAGGGTTAAGTGGTGTTAAAAGAATCTCATGCTGATTCTAAGTCTGCAGAGGGTATGCTTACTTTTAGTTAACAGTTCTGGTATAACACAAAGGCAAGGCTATACAGTGTTCATTATTATATTTGCTATTTTGTTCATTGTGACTCTGCTTAAAGACTCATAGCTATTGCTATATTCTTCATTGCTACATTGCTATAAGCAATGAAGTCACCTGTGGAAATGAGTGCAGCTTCTTTTTCTCCACATGTACACACGAGAATGATGGACAGATACTGACAATTCCAGACAATTAACGTGTCACAAGAAACACATAAATGTGTGGTAGAAGTTTTCAAGGATTTGGAATTGTAAATTGCTATACTGTAAACGAAATGCAGTTAAAGGCACACAGCTTTAAAATTATACAGGTTTCCTTCATTCTACATATTTTCTATTCACAAATTATACAAATCCTATGAATGAGAATATTTAAGCTGATACTAGAGATGCAAAATTATAACCAGAACAATTAAAGACAAGTGTTTTAAAGAAGATTCTAAGCTAAATGGAAGGTGATGTTCTCTCAAAAACAGCTGTAGGATGTCCCACCCCACAATCATTTTCAATCTACATGAATGCTGATGAGTAGGCATTTTCCAGAAACACTACTGTATCAATGTGTGATATCACTTGAAAATAGGAAGCACTTCCGAGACCTTCTTGCCAAGTTTCCAGAACTCCTAGCTACAGATTCATTATGTTTTTATATATATTGTGCATGTTACATATAAATCATGTGTAATAATATTTATTATAATATTTGTTATTTGCTGTGGTAATTAGTGTAAGTCTTACTTCATATTAGGTAGGAAATAAAGAAAAAGGCACCACCATGAACTCATTAATCCTTCAAATTAAGTACTCTATCTCACTTTCTCTAATATATTAACTAGATTTTGATCATTTATTGTCAGTCATTGTGAAATAAGTAATTTAGAAGCGATCTCAAGTAAGTGGTGTCAAATACGACATAATGAAAATGTAGAATTCAATACTAAAAACATTAATTTCATAATTTGTCACTTCATTACATTCATTGATTTCAACAGAACTACTCAAAGGTGGTTGCTCACATGCATAAGTGTTTCCTAGGTAAGTTCCTAACATCTGAAGACTTTTAAGTCTCATATACTTAAATACCTGTATGTTTATGTAAACAGGCAGAAATGAAACAAAGCTTAAGAAACACTGTAAAACATATATGTATGTATTCTTGTGATAAATGTTATTATAAGATCATTCATGCCAAATTAATATGAGCAAGGAAAAACATTGTTTTTCCTTCCCCATTATAATGAAACAAAGAAAATCCTCAAAGAGGAAAATCCTTCACATTGCTCAGTGACAGCTGTCTGCCTTTGTTTTCATTCAGGAGAAGATCTGACAGCTCTTTCAGTACATGAGAGTACTTCATCAAAAGAAACTACTGAGGATATGTCCAAAGACAGATGCTAAAATACCTAATAGAATAGAGGTTAACATACGCAGTATTGTACCAGACAGGAATTTTTACTGAAAATTAATATGAATAAATGTAACACACTCTAAATGTCACGGAAGACAAGTTCAAGGTCATGTGGTAAATACACATAATGGGAGGAAAAGAACAAAGAACAGAAATAAAGGACAATTTTAGGTCTCTTTTGTTCAAGACTGCAGAAAGTGTCAGAAAAATGAATCTTCTATGCTGACCAAACTGCTGAAGAGCCAAACCCCACCTTTAGGGTCCTCTTTCCTGAAGAAGAGTGAGTGAAGTATCCCAGACAATATTAGCCATTAAAATGGGCCAACTTTAAAAACAGTTATTGTTTTCTCTTTTTTTTTAAATGGATACTTTTTCTTTTCTTTCTTCTCAGCCAGTAGTCACAGCAACATGCAAATGCTATGGGTTACTTGCATTTTAGAAAAGCACCATTTTTCACCCTTTTTTGAGGGGATGAATTTACTTTTGTGCACTGCCCAAACAAAACAATACATCTTCAACCTGTGAATACTGCAACATAGAGTGTAGCACACAATCCCTATGTCTCAGGTTCAACTGAGTGCAACATTTTCTTTTAATTGAAATACACTGGGAGATAGTGCAGAATTGGTGCCATGTGGTAAACCAAAGTTAACCACAGAGGCAGCAACATACAGTAGAGCACTAGGCAGAGCTATTGAAGAGTGTTTTGCTCTGACTGGGCTTCCTGTCAGTCCTTGCCCCGGCACATTAATTCTTGACATGCCACAAAGGACAGTTCTGAGATCCCCAGGCCATTCTGACTTTTCTTTCTTCTGCCCACTGGTCAGTTTTTCCAACACATCTACCCAAGCATGACAGAAGCAATATTCTCAAGACTGAATTCCACTGATCTTTCTTTAGAATACTGACTATAACTAGGTTATTTGTTATACTTTTGGTTATCCAATACCCATTTTCAGTGTCTGAGGCATGGGGCAAATATAAAATACTAAACTGTAATGCATTGCATGCAAAATACAATTGTCTGTAAGTGTTTAGAGCTGTCTTTATTTTCACTTTGTGTAGTACTATTATCAGATACCCTCCAACTGGGACAATAATTTTTCATCCTCCTTTTAATCCTTAAAAGTATTCTCCTCCATTACCAGTTATTATTCATCACAATCCTCTCACGTTGTTACTGAAGTGAGAACACTAAATTGCTGAGAAATTAAATCCAATTTATAAAGTACTATTCACTTTTATTCCATTCCTGCTCCTAAAGAGCATGAGAGTACTCCCTGCACTCCTGACAGCAAGCACACAGAGATAGCAGCATAGGGTCAAGTCTTGTAAAAAAATGAAAACAGATCTCAGAGTCAGAAGCCCTGTATTCTTTAATACTGGCTTAGATTCCACCCATATATAAAACATTATAAACCTTTGTATTAAAAAAATAATTTTTTTCAACATTTGCAGATATTGCTTATTTCAGAGGTGGCTCCTGCATGGTTATTTAAGTAATTAAAAAGATTAAAGGTTCAGATTGTGAGTTAAAAAAAAAAAAACTAATCATCACAAACAGTTCCTAAAGTCATCTCAAGAAATTTGAAAATAAAACATTATCAGTATTCTTCATGCTGCTATCTTGAGTGACACACAAAAAAAATTTAATTTGCACCTCCCAGCAGAAATCTACATAATCGCCAATATCTCAAATATGTGTGCAGTTTTCATCTGCAACACAGATTTAAGCGTTACTACCACAGGCAAACATACATAGATGTGCACTCTATAATATTCATTTTAGAAGTGATAGGGTCTCTAAAGGTACTTTCACATGAAGATCGAAAATATTTCAGAATTTTTATAGTCATCTTCCACTAATTTTAATTACTTGCTTTGATTCTTGATTGTACAGTGGAAATTGTGGCTTCTAAGCAAAGTTACCTTCAATTGAAAATATCATGAATAGGAGGTAGTTTCCAAGCTGCAGTCAGTTTGTATGGTGATTTGTATCACCATGAAATATGTCACTTAATGCATTTTCTGACAATAACTCAGTCTAAATTAGAAAAGTGTTAAAGCAACAAATCCCAAGGCAGATTTCAGTCCCTCTCAAAGTAGGGAAGTAGAGGTTATAGGCATTGTGTGTAGGGGATACATTTAAGCAAAAATATACAAGAAGTTGCATTTCTGCAGATACTTCAAAAATTACTAACTGTATCCAAAACATATTGCTAACACCAGACAAAGAAATAGAAAGCAATGCGAAGAAGAAAAATGTACAACAGAAAATTTTGTGAACATTGTCACTAACCTGTACATCATTATTCTGGGGAAAAGCAGACAGATAAATAATAAGATTTCTAGCAATTTGTTGGATAGGCCTGCTTAGGTTTCACAATACTCTTCAGCGCAGTTTCCCTCTAAAGCAAGGCAATTCACTTACAGCAGGCTGCTGGATCCTCATCACTGCTGTCAGAACAATCTGGGTGAGAGTCACAGGCTGATCCAGGCTCCATGGACCGACCATCAGCACAAGTGAATTCTTCTATGGAGCAGAAACCTGTTGGCTCTGATGGTGTAGTGTCCAAGAGCTGGATGCTATTCAGGCAGATGAAACCTGCCCTGCTCTGGAATGTTCCTTTAAACATAAGCTGTGGATTGTTACAGATAAATTATTTGTATTGACAGCAGAGAGAAAGGGATTTTTTATTATTATTTAATTATTTATTACATAAAACAGTAATGTTCTGCATATAAAAAGCACTGTATACTTTCAATTATAAAACCATGACAAGTCATAAAACCATTTCAAGTCAGAAGCTGAAATTTTGTATTACTACCTCAGTTTGAAACTTCAGAAATTTTTCAGCTAAAATGGTTTGAAAAATTCCAAGAATGAAATGAATTAAAAGCCTATTTTAAAGAAAGACTTCTAATCTCATAACCATTTCGCTAAAAAGTTGTAATACCCCCATGCTTTAGAAGAGTGACCTGAAACATAATATCCTAAATACTCCACCTTATGCTTTGAAGTCTCTTCAGAACCTCACTTCGAAGATGCCCATGAGAAAAATTTTCAGTTACACTCACAGGTGAATAAAATATGTAAGGGACTGCCCTTGGACAGCAGTTGACACAGAATAGTTTAACAACTCATACCTGTGGGATTGGTCCCTGCCTGCTAGTAACCCTTGAACTGTTCCAGGCACTGCTCTGGGAGATGGGCAATTTACTTGGGTAAAAATCTTGCTAGGGATACTCCCAGCTCAGCTGTGTCTCAAAGCAAGATTATCTCAGTTGTGCTCTCCAAGTTTTACCTGAGCTAAAACAGCAAGCAAAAGGAAGCAAGCTTGGATTCATCAGAAGTATAATGACTGCAGTGAAAGAAAGTACCGAGACAAGACATTTGTATTGATTTTCTTGCACGTTATTAAAGACCAGGAGCTTCAACACATAGTGTTTCTGTATTTGCTTTGGTGAGCTATAACCAGAGGTTTATTCATGTTGAAGCAATGAAGAACAGCAATACCTTCAGGATACGTATCATTTTAACAAATGCTTAAGTTTCCTAGAAGCTTTATGAACAGTACGGTAAAACATCTTCAAAAACTGTGCACATGCCTTTTTAATGCATACCTTTATTTTTTCTAGCCCTGTTGGTAGCTGTATATCCACTTTGACCCATTCTTCTTTAGTCATAATGTTGGTTTCCCACAAGACATATTCCTCCTGTAAAATGTAGAATATGGTGTTGTAAAACTAATTTTTGTTCTATAAATTATCAAGGCCATTTCTTTTGTCCTTGATCTTTTCATATCCTAGCTGAAAGACCACTATAAAATTGCTCTATGTGAGGAAATAAAGCTTCACATACTCATTTGCAATCTTTGCACTGAGCTCTATGTGAGAGAGGAGAAACAAGACATGTTTACTGTTATTAAATAGTGTAATTATCAGGAGTCATATTGGTGTAATTAAAGTGAATTAATACACAAATTAAGCCAAGTTATTGTTAAATTCAACAATACATTTCCATGGTGCCCTATACATTAGTTTATTTTTCATAGATAACCTCTTATGTTTTGATATTATTAGTTTTAGTTTTTCTAGAACTGATTTTGGGGTCTGTCAATATTACTTGACCAACTGTGCAAAAAATTTTTTTTTTTTTTTTTTTTAAATCTGTAAAGCAAGCAGGCAGAGGTTTACCTAACAATGTCCTGAGTTACCTCAATCCCCATTTTTACTCCACCTCCTACAGATAACAGCAAGAGTGACAAATATGGCAAGGCTCCCTTTATGCAAGCACTCCCAAGCCCTTTAGCTCATTAGGTACAATAATCTGACAAAACCAGCTCATTCTGCTTATGGTCATAATTCTAAGTGAAACATGCTGAGGCCAGTATAAAGAAATATAATAATGTGAATTTCATATCCCTAAAAATAAATTAAAAAAAGCAGCCTTTTCAAGAATTAGCTCCAAAATACAGCAAACCCAGAAAGATTAAAAAAAAAAAAAAAAGCAGGAAAAGGTAATATAGGCTATAGATACAAACAGACTTACCATTACAAATAGCAATAGTGAGACCCCTTTTAAGATAGTGTGCAAGGTCCTGGTCATACTTTTTCCACAAAGGATATTACAGAATTAGAGGCAGTTCAGAAAAAGATGAGAAGCAGGATAAAAGAAATGGAACATCCCTTTTGTGGAGAGAAATTGAAAGGGTAAGAACAGTTTACCTTACAGGAGATTAATAAAAGGGAATATGATACGTATGTGAAATGTTATCAATACTATAGACAAGGACAGTTATCTTTTTCCATGTCTCGCAATACAAGAAAAGAGGGGAAAATGCTGTCTACTGCTTGATAGACGGAGAGGACTGAACAGCAAAACAACACTGATAAGATCTGTGACAGGTAGCTCATCACTTATGCTCACTTCCTACCAAGGCTTCAACTGTTACGACATATTAACAAAGCTGGAAGACTAAATCTCTACTGAATATGTGTTTAAAGATTAGTTACAGAAAACTTGACGACAGGGTCAAGCCAATACCATAGTTTCAAACATTAAATGACATAAGAGATCAGATTTGGATGAACCATGTGACATACTTGATTTCAGATATAAAAGTCAGCTGTGAATTTCCACATCAGTATAGAATAGAAGTAGTTTTCAACTTTCTTGTATGGTGATATCCAGCAAAAGACTTTCATTGTCAAGGACACTTCGTTCTACTAAATAATTCAGCTTCCAAAGAAAATCTGTTTAATAATATTGGCCTACAATAGCCACATAAGACACAGAAAAGGATGATGTACTAGGGACCATACTGCATGGTAGGTTAAAACCATAGTCTGTGGTTGTGTCTGCTTTTAGAAATATTTTAATGTATTTCCCCTTGTGTGTGTATGTATATGTATATATGAACCATCCAAACATTTTTATACCTTGAGACAACACTCTACATTTGCCATTTATTTGATTGGGTGCACCTGGATATTATAATTTTGTTCACATTCAGCTTAGATACTCATCTCCACAACCATTTTTCTCCCAAATTAATTTTGATAAAAAACAGCTTGTAGCAGTAAACTTGAGTTTTCTGTTCATGTGCCAATATCCAGATCTTCTAGGGATGTTTTTTTACACTGAAAGCTGTGGATCACCTCAGATGCAACAACTTTAATTGGTTGGTGTTTCACAGAACAGATATCACCTGCTGATTTTATACAGCTCTAATAAGCCAATAATATTACTTCCCTTTCTCAGAATGTTTTCTCTGTAGTATTCATCCTGCTTGTCAGATCCTTTCATCTCTTTGGCACAAATGTTTAACCCCTCTAGCACATTCCTTGTGCCTCTAGCCTTCTTTTAAAATGTCAACTGTATTGCTTTTCCAGTACTTTCACTTGAGATTTATTTTGGTGATGCAGTTGCTCAAAATACCTTCACTCTATTCCCCTTACTATGATGTATTACTATCAAATAAAAATTTCTTGTGAAGTTAAAACAGGAAAGAATGTTTTGGTTTTTTTTTTCCTGCAGTGCTTTTCTTGAGATAATGCTACTCAGATTTATAAGAGAGAGACTATTACAACTTTTTCTTATCAACCTCATTTAGAAAAAAAAATATTTTTTTAATTTTTGACATTTCTCTACAGATACATTTACTGCTGTGAAACTGCATTCAGCATTTTGCCCCCCTCATTTCAGATAGTAATTTGAAACAGAAGTTTATTTGTTCTCCCTCAGTGGTTAATGGATCACCTTTAACTTCTGCAGAGAATGTACCTGAATGGCTTTTGCAAGTGTTGCTGAACAATTACAGAAATTTTAGTGCGTTATGGTACAAATATGCTTGCACATATAAACATCAGTTAAAATTATCTTTTCTTGTTTAATTTCCATTTGTTTTGTAAGCTATATGAAACGTAAAAATTAAGAAGATGAACAAAAGTGTAAGTATAGTACTTAACAGGAGGAATGAACAAGTAATGAATGGCAAATGATAGACTGAAGTCAACATTATCTTTGGTTTCACTTTTCACAGAAAAATTTAAAATTTATCAGACAGTTAATAGACAATTAATATTGTAAATATTTTATGTTAGTAAGATGGTTAATATTGCAAAGTGTGAATACAAACACAGACCAGAATAGAAGAACAATATTACAAAATATATATAAAGCCAGAAGTACTGAAACTGGAAAGGAATCAGGAAGTTTTAAGTAAAGGTTACATAATGTAAGGAACATCTTACTATCAACAACTAACTCTGAGAACCTGAGGAGAACATGTGGGAAACTAGAGAACTGGTAGAACAAAGAATATATAGTAAAGGGAAAAAATACAGAATATGCAATTATAGAAAATCACCTGAAAATTGACACCTCATAAGACACTGGAAAAAAACTCATAATAATAATCTTTTATGCAGCTAGAGAATGAGAAAGTGAAAAACCTATGTTAGCTACTTCTGATGAGGAGAAAGTCATTCAGTCAGTATAATTATTTAATTTTTTTTCCTGCTTGAAAATGTAGAAATTTATTAAGGCATCTAACAATCTCATAAGACATTCTTTAAGCAAATTGAGGAGATTTGGTGCAGATAGAATTACTGTAAAATAGGTGTACAAATAGGCGTGCCACTTTATTTAAAAGAGAAGCTGTCAATAGTTCAATATCAAACAAAAAGAAAATTATAATGAGGCTCTGCATAGGTCTGTTCCTGGGCCTGACATAATTATAATACTGTTTGGATAATGCAATGTAAAATAAATTTGAAAAAAAATGTGGATAACACTTAATTGGGAGGAATTATAAGCACTCTGAAGGACATAATTAGAAATTAAAATCATCTTGGCAAACAAAAAACTGTTTCACACCAATAACAAAGTTCAAAGACATATGAATCACATATGGAAAGAATAATCAAATGATCAAATGTAGTAGTATTGACTGAAAAGCAATATTGCTAAATCAGCAAGAACATGGGAAAAGCACAGGATTATCATGGACTGCAAGTTAAACATACGTAAACAACAGGTTACTGTTGATAAAGAGTCCTTTTCCCTATTCTTCTTCATATCCAAGAGCAATTTGAATTCCCTGTCTTCCAATTGATATCATAATGTCTATGTTAGAAAATACAGAATGATGGAATCATTTAGGTTGGAAAAGATCCTTGGGATCATCGTGTCCAACCATTAACCCTACTCTACAAATTCACCCCTAGATCATGTCCTCCAACATCACATCTAAGTGATGTTTAAACACATCCAGGGATGGAGACTCAACCGCCTCCCTGGGCAGCCCATTCCAATATCTCACCACTCTTTCCGTGAAGATTTTTTTCCTAATGTCTAGTCTAAACCTGCCTTGTTTCAGCTTTAGGCCATTCCCTCTGGTTCTATCCCTAATTACCTGAGAGAAGAGCCCAGCACCAGCCTCTCTACAATGTCCTTTCAGGTAGTTGCAGAGAGTGATAAGTCTCCTCTCAGCATCCTCTTCCTCAAACTAAACAGGCCCAGCTCCTTCAAATGGTCCTCATATGATCTCTTCTCCAATCCCTTGACCAGCTTCATTGCCCTCCTCTGCACCCACTCCAGCACCTCAATATCTCTCTTGTACTGAGGTGCCCAAAACTGGACACAGCACTCGAGGTGAGGCCTCCCCAGTGCTGGTACAGGGGGACAATCACCTCCCTACTTCTGCTGGCCACACTATTTCTAATCCAGGCCAGGAAGCCGTTGGCCTTCTTTGCCACCTGGGCACACTGCTGGCAAATATTCATACCCTTGTCAATTAGAACCCCCAGATCCCTCTTCGTGAGGCAGCTCTCCAACCACACTTCCCCCAGCCTGTAGCGTTGCATGGGGTTGTTGCAGTTGAAACTCACACCATTAACATCTGCCTAGAGATCCAGTCTACCTAAGTCTCTCTGGAGAGCCTCCTGAATACGTTCATTCATTTTTGGCCTCTAAAGAGTCAGGAAGGCTATGGATATATTTGCAATATCTGTGGTGTTTGCCCTCTAAGAACACTACTGAAAGTGTACTTTAAATGTAAACGAGTCTTTGTTTGCATCAGGTCTGTCAGTGCTGGGACATAGCAAGAGCTATTGAGAGATAAGAGGGTCTGAAATCAGTATGCCTCTTCTGTCTCAAGGTTGCCATGGACGTCATACCTGGAAATATATTGGTAAGTACTATGGCACAAATCTCCATGCATTCTGACTGGTTCACTGATTATGTTACAATTCCCTGATACAGTAATGGGTCTCATAAAAATAGAACTATTCCTTTTATAAATAAGAAATGAGCAAGAGCCTGGAGTTGTTTTCATGAATAGTTGAAGACACATTAGGAAAGAAATAAGATATTTCTGTGACCTGTTCCTATATTAAGACCCCTTGGTAGTATTACACTTCCTTTTTTTTTTTTTTTTTTTATCTTATCTTTGTGAATGAAGTGGATCTGTATTTGCAAATATTTATACTGTTGATTAAAAATAATTCAGCTTCAATATCAAGATATGAGATCCATTAAGCTAATGACACCAGCTGTACTACTCTTCCTTTCATTAACAGTCCAATAGCATCAACATTAAGTTATTAACCAAGACTTGCAAAAAGGGAATATTCTAACAGCAGAAAAGACTCCTTAAGGCAAGGAAGGTAAGAAAGATAAAAAAAGTTATTATTGCTAAACTGGCATTTGTGTTTCAGTTTGACATGGATATTTTATCTACTAATAAGTAGAAGAATAGGAAAATTACTGATCTAAAACACAAGCAAAGCAAATCATATGGTGAAGCAAGAGCTTTCCAGACATCCTAAACCAGCAACTTTCCTTTTTGCTGTGTCTCCATAGAGAAAAGCACTTATTTTTCCATTTTCAGAAAGAGAAGACGACTAGAAAAGCTGTTACTACAGATTTTTCCCCTGAAATCCCCAAATTATACAGTTCTGTAATAGTTAGGGTTTGTTCTTGAGGTCTTATTGCAGAACATTCACCCATCAAATTAGTTTATAGCTGAGATGGCAAATACCCAGGCTTTACAATTGCATAGGTCAGTGGAACAATACCAAGATACTGTTTTACACTAACTTGGGGACAGGCAGGTGCTAGCAGGGCAGATTTACTTGAATTTTGGCTGGTGATATCTGCACTGCTGTACCTTTACCTATTGAAAATGAATGCATGTTTCTTCTTACCTGATTAATAAGCAGTACCACTTTGAGAATGCTGCTATCTGCCACAGAGTAATGAAACTGAAAACGGCAGTTCTTGCTGGAGCAATGACACATGGAGCTGTTGAAATAACCGCTTTTATACAATGCGTTGTCATTAGCTTCTAACCGCTCAAAATGGCCTGAAAAATAAAATTTCTCAAAAGTGCATTTTCTTAACAAAACATTATTTTTCCCCTCAGTCTATGAAAATAAGGACTGCTTTCCTGGAACCGCCCTGGCAACAATGGAATCTGATCGTCATGCTGATGATGTGACTTGGATGTCATGTAAGTGTTTCTTATTAAGAAGATAGATAGACATATATCTTCATTTGTCTTGCAGATAGCCCCAGCAACCAAGAATTACATTATCTGATAGCATCTTGAAGTTGTTACTTTGCATGTTAAAAAGCTGAAAGCAGTCCCACATTCATCTCAGCCTCCCTACGTATATAACCATTCAATAACTAATATTTGGAAACTAGACTCTTCCTTCTTACACTATGGTTTCTAGAAAATATGCTTTTCACAGAAATACTTCTGTAGACTGTTCAAAGATTAAAAAAAAAAAAAAAAAAGGAAGGTTACAGTAGGAAGCATTCAGCCTTATTGCTACAGGAGACATTAGCATCTCCACCATGTAATCAAGGTCTTTATTACTTAGCCAGAATTTCTGCAAGAAAATGTTGGAAGCATATTGTCTTCCCATCTGAGGCAGAAAAGCAATTTGTGGTGTTCTTGACCTACTGCCCCTTATAAAAGCATCCTACAGAGTTGTAAAAGAGTACTCCATCCCCACAACAGTGAATTTTATTTGTCAGAAATAAAAAGGCTAAACACTTTTTACTAAATATACCAGGTCTTTTTTTCCCCCCTCCTAAGTCACTGAATATTTTACTGCCTTCTAATACAGCTATTAAAGTAATAAACAAGGACTGATTAAACCTCTTAAGTTTGCTGTTTCTGTGTTCATATCTCTAAATACAACTTATCTCAAATACAGTTTATTTCAAAGTGAAGGAAGAAAGTGTGGTTTAACAAAGAAAATGTTCGGTTCTGTAAGGGACCACATTCTTTTCCTTTTGTTGCCTATTTACTCTTTGTATGATGCAAATTTTTACACTGAAATATGTGATGGCAGTTTCATTGGAATTAGGTTTGTGATTTCATGCCACAGCAGCTAATCTTGATATAAGGAAACATATAGGTTTAACCCAGCATCCTATTTCACAGAGAACAACAAAACATCTACACTTCTGACTACTGCCTTGTGCAGAAGAGAAATATGCATCAACATTAGAATTTAGACTACCACTCCCTTATTTAACTTTTAACTTATTTAATTTTCTGATGTCGTTTTAAAACTATTTTTTTTTTTTTTTAGCCTAATAATAATTAACATTCCTTCTTTCAGTTTAAGTTCTGAATCTTTATAAACAGGGCAAGGTGGAGTTGACATGATTTTTAGATAAGAAAGCAAGTGAACAGCAGTAGATAAACACAAGCTCTAAGAAACATCTGAAATGATCATGTGTCCACAAGGGATACTGACTGGTTTTCAGGGAATAAGTTTTATGTCAGTATTGTGGATGCTTCTGAGACAAACTGAAACCTACTTCCAGAAAAGATGACTCCAGAAACACCTGTCCTGAAAATATTGATTTTTTTTATTATTGCTTTTTCCCTCTTTTCTATAGCCTGTAAAAGTAGAACCGTATCAGTTTAACCGGAGAGGCAATAAAACTATTCTGAAGTACTTATTTGTTTCCCCTCTTCTGGGAATTTATTATTATTACCACCTTTAGCCAACATTCACTGAGTAGCTTTCTAAAGATTATCAATATTGCAAATGTTATTTCTTTCAATTGTTACAAACTCTGCAGCTCTTCTCTATGCTCTGAATTTCCCTCAGTACAATACCACATAGCATATTTCCGTGTTTATGCTCTGACCTTCTTTACAGCTTCTTCTCTTGAATTTTCACAGCTTTCTGTTTCTGAAGTGCCAGAGTTCCCCATATTTTTAGAGTAGAACAGGAATCCCAGAAGAGCCACTTCATTACTGCCAATGTGGTAGTCATGCTACTGAGTCACAGAGATGTGTGTTTCCAGCAAGAGATGCTGGGATCGTTGCCAGAATAAGCTTTACTATCATTCCATAAACACTTTTATCCTCCCCATGTGGCTGCTTAGTCATGTTTTAGGTAGATGGTCATCTTTCTGTTTTGAAGAAAAATTTTCTCTGTTGTAAGGAAAATCTTGGAGTCCTGCTGAAAGATCAGCCACTGACTGCAACAGAGACTGACTAGAAGCAGAGTTTAAAACTTAGTGCTGATGTGGCCTGGTGTCGTCTTAGAGCTGGGATGGGCTACTGAACCTATCTCTATCCTGCTACACTGAAAACTCAAAACCTATAAATATTTAGCTGCTTGACTCCATCTTAATCATTTCCTGACTCAAATCTTTTGTCACTCCTTATGCTTTAATCCACCGGTTTTGATTTCACAAAATAGACAACTTTGCATCTATGCTATTAGTTTTAGAGTAACAATAGAGCTTTCCTTTAAAATTGGGACACAGAGTGAACCTGTCCTTTTCTGGCAAGTTCTCTTCCCCAGCAGAGAATTGTTCAGTCTCTGAACCAAACATCTGCAACCATCACACTCAACCATTTTGAGCAAAGAAAAGGTCAAGTCTGCCATTGTTTCTACTCTTTGAAGGTGAATTTTCATGAACTCACAAGACATGGATGAAATCTTGAAGAAGGAAGGAAAAAAAAAAGATATTAAAAAATAGTAATATAATAGAATCACATACTCTAATGATTTGGATAGGGTTTTTGTTTTAAACCTGAAAAATTTTTATCATTAGTTACCTGAAATATTTGGTTTAAAACCCATAGAACTTCCTTTATTTCTGTTTGCATCTCACAATTTTTATTTTATTATGCAGAGAAATGGTTTCATTAGTTCTTTATTAAAGAAGCCTTACTCCAGCTGTGGGAAACTAGATTAATCCAATGTAAGAAGAATGAACTATGGAAACTACATAGCATGCTGAAAATATCAATAAAGAAAACAACAACAGCAAAACCAAGTATTTTCTGAACAGTATTGCAGGAGAATATAAATCCTTTGTAAGAACTTTTGACACTAGAGAAATTAAGAGGAAAAGTTATGGAGAAAGTGCCTACGATACAAGACTGGAGAAAAGAAGCAATAAAAGAACAAAGAAAAAAGTCTGACAAGGACAGAAAATATTTTATTAAATTTAAGAATACCAGGAAAGGAGGATTATTCAAAGCCTATAAGCAATCCTTTCTTTATAAATACAACTGTCTAGACCTCTGCTTTATAATTTAGTTTCTTACCTCTTTTCTATTTATAGTAGTGAAAAGCTTTGATGAAAATCAGAAACTAAAGCTTAGTCAAGCTCTATTTGCATTGAAAGCTCAAGCCCTCAAGCATGGCATTTTTGTTTGCATACCAGTTCTTCAGATTTTAGAATTTTAGTTAATATTTGACCTCTTCATTTATGTCTCAACAAATGTGCATGAATAGAAATACTGAATGTATTGAGAGGTGAGAATAGTTCAGATTTTTCAATACATTCCAATGTTAATGATGAATTAAATTCTGTGTGTTGTTTTGATACTTATTTCTTCTCATATTTTCTTTTTCCATTATGACATGGAAGCACAGGGAATGTCCAGAAGAAGTTGTTTGAATTATATGTTCAGCCTACTCTGTTACCTCTACATATTTATACAATAATGCCGGAGCACATATACAACAAACATTTCAAAATGAGTTCTGTTTTGACAGATGTTGCTTGTGACCTGGCCCTGTAAAAGCCACTTATAGACTGTCAGTATCTTTTCTGTTAGTACAATATTGCCATAAACAAGAAATCCATATCCATTACTTGCCTTTGAGGTACAGTGTTAAGGTATGGCACAGATATAACACATTTCAGGGAGGTGTTTAAAATGAAATCAAATAAAAGTCTCATTCTTTTTTGACATCCCAGTGGAAACTGAAATATGGCATAACTTTTTTTTTTTTTTAATATGAGAAAAAATCTGCTTTACTAGTCTATGTGCTGTCGTACATAAATATTAAAATGCAAAAATTCATCTTACGAGTCTATATACTCAAGCACTTTTGCTTGCTATTGCATTATTTGATTTATAGTTACTAGATTGTTGAAATGCATGTTCAAATTTATTGTAAAAAATCTTTCTAAAATGAAAACAGTATCTAAGCATTCATTCTGATGCTATCAATAAGATATACTCCATTTCTGTGGGCTCAGAGTTCAAGCAGTTTCACACTATCGGTTCTTCAGAGCTACATCACAAATTGTACTATTACAACTAGTGCTACTTAACCCCTTTGAATAGTGATTCCATTTCACATTACAACACCAACGTAAAGCTTTCAAAAGCTTTTCCCATGAACACAGACAAACACTACACAGTGACTTCAAAAACAAGTGCTGCTCTTACTTCGGGAAATTGCAACAGGATTAACTTTACTGCTTTTAAGAGTAATAAACTATTTTGTATGATACATATTTCTCTACAGCTCCCCTAATTAAAGGTCTAAAGTTCAATTCCTGACTGTATGCTTATAGTAGTACTATACAAGTAAAATTACCAAGTGTCAAAACCAAATCAGAAAAAGCACACACAAGGTCTGTGAGCTTCCATGGATTTAATTTAATTTTACCAAATTGTTGCATATATCTCATACAAAAAATTAACCGGAGAATAAATCAGTTATTAGTTTATGTGGGAATACTTACATTAAAATCTTTCATGTTTCACTAACATGTGTTCATGCTGCTCTTACTAAATGGTCTAACCAAAAACTAATTTAAGTACAAAACACATAGAATTACTTTTCATGGTTGTGGTTCTATACTGGGTCACCACCTTGTCCTAAAAAGCTCTATATTCTTTATGACGACTAGTAATCATGCATTAACTGAAATTTCCCACCTTGAGTATTGTTGCTCCAGTCTTTCAGGAAGGACCAAGAGGCAATCTTGTGCCCAGCTTGCAGTCGTGCCCACGTAGCAGGCTCAGCTGGCTGATTTGAATGCCACTCACACACACGAAGCTCAAAACTGGAAATCTGCAGTTCTAGAAGACAAACAATCACTTTACTTCCTAAGAAGTCATTATTTATGAGACTACTTCCTACTAGAAACATATGGTTATTAAACAACTTGACAACATTTCTGCCTCTGGTTACTTCAGAAGCATTGTGTATCACCAAGTGCTGTCTAGCATTTCAGGCTGCCATCTTTAATGATACTATTTTAAAAAAATCATTCTCTGGAGATGGATGTTTCTTTCAGAGCAATGGAGTGCTATTTAAGTTAGCCAGTCATTGCAACCTTCATGAATTCACTTCCCTGGAAAGAGCTGCCAGAAAACATAAAAAATTACACGTCATAACAAGAAATACACATTTACTTTTCTGTATGATAGCTACAGAAAACTAACTTCTGAGAGGTTAAACTCAGCAACATCTACATAATAGTTGTAATAGAATGCTCCTTTTTTAGAACCAAAAAGTTCATAAATACATCACCACATATTTTCAATAAATTTTTATGGACAAGTCAGGCCTGACTAATCTACTGGCCTTCTACAATGGAGTGATTGCAGCAGTGAAAAAGGGAAGAGCTATGAATGTCATCCACCTGGACTTCTATAAGGCCTTTGATATGGTCTCTATCAACATCCTTATCTCTAATTTGGAGAGATGTGTTTGGTGGATGGACTGTGAAACTAATAAGAAATTGTCTGGATGGCCATGTCCAAAGAGTTCAATGTGCATTTGGAAACCAGTAATGAACAGCATCCTTCAAAGGTCCATACAGGGACTAATACTTTTAAATATCTTCATTATGACACAGATAGTGTGACTGAGTATACCTTCAGCAAGCCTGCAGACGACACCAAGCTGAGTGGTACATTTGATATGGTAGAAAGAAGGAATGTCATCTAGAGGGACAAGAACAGGCCTGAGGAGTGGGTCTGTGTGAACTTCATGAAGTTCAACATCTTGCATTTGAGTCAAGGTGATCACCACTAGCAGTAGAGACGGGGATATTAATTGATCAGGAACAGCCCTGCAGAGAAGGACCTCGGAATACTGGCGAGTGAAAAATTGGATGTGAGCTGGCAATGTGCACTTGCAGTTCAGAAATCCAATGACATCCTGGGCTGCATAAAAAGAAGTGTGATCAGCAGGTGGAACAATTTGTTAGAATGGGTCCAGAGAAGGGTGACAAAAATCTTCGGAGGGCTGGAACACCTCTCTTATGAAGAAGGCCTGAGAGCGTTGAAATTATTCATCCTGGAGCAGAGAAGGCTCTGGGGAGACTTTATTACAACCTTATTACATTATTATTATTAAATACATAACAGGGGCTTATAAGAATGACTGAGAGGGACTTTTTGCCAAGGTCTGTAGTGATAAGACAAGAGGCAATGGTTTTAAATTGAAAGGCAGTAGGTTTAGATGGCACACCAGAAAGAAATTTAAACAATGATGATGGTAAAACACTGGGACAGGTTGCCCAGAGGAGCTGTGAATGTTCCACCATTAGGAGTAGTCAAGGTTCGGTTGGACAGAGCTTTGAGCAACTTTGCATCCTCACACAAGATATCCCTGCCTATGTCAGTGGTGTCAGACCACACCGTTCTATGATTCCATGAAGTTTGAGATGCCAGATTGTAAGTGCCAAATTTTATGTAATTAACAGTATCTACAGAAAGTAATTATTTTAAGTGGGATTGCACTAGGATAATGGAAGTTCCGTTTTTCAATATTATTGCAGACTTATAAGTAGCAGAGTGTCTCAGAGGAAACATGGAGGTTCTTAACTGTATGGGGGAAACAAATTTATGTTGGTATACATAGACACTCCTGCCTGCTGGGTCTCAGAGTTAATATGTTATGCACAGTACTAAAATCCCAGTGAAATATCCTGTCCTGCTGATGATACAAATCTCTTCTTAAACATTTGAGAAAAGTTTTTAATTATTGTAACAAAATGTTTGATTCGTTCTGCATTTCTTAAAGTTAGTTGTAAATATTCTGAGGTCATTTGTCTGTTTTGACAACAATTTCTGTCTCTTGAGGCATAATACCCGTTTTCCATCTCTCAATTTTTCAGCATGGCAGACAACAGTAGATTAATATTTTGGATTTTCTGACTCCCATCCCTGTTCATTTGAAACACATGTATCTGTGACATTAAAGGCTACATCTTTGTATGATTAGAATTGAGTAAGGATTTAAGTTTGAGATTTTTTCAGTTGAAGCATTCATATTGGATTTTTGTAAAAATACATTTTAAGTAAAAAAAAATAAAATATATATATATACACACACACACTCCATTTTTCCAGAAGAAACAACTAGCTTTGCAGAGAAGTCATACTACTATTGCATTGCAAGTGATTTAAGGAAGACTAAACCCTCATTCTTCTTTACAGCATTCCACTTTCATGCCTTGGGTCTCTTTGCATTCACCCCTATGGCAAGATCAGAACGAATAGAGTTCTTCACATGTATAATTTGTCAGGAGTCAAGAGGGAGTTCTGCAGAGCAGTCAGACACTTGGTAAGTATATGAAGCTTTTGAATAGAAGGACTACTAAAAGTATAATTAAAGGAGATTGTGTATTACAAATGTTTTAGAGCATAACTTTAATTCTACTTCACAACTAAAGTTTGGTTTTTTTTTTCTCCAGTACATATGCAATTGTATAATAAAAAGCAGTGGTGATTGAGTGATAATTGAATCAATTTGGCAGATGTTGGGAAAACTACAAACTGTAGAGGATTTTAAATTGCTATACTGAAGATATGGTTTGGTGGGATTTTTTAAATTCATGAGTTTACTGTCAAGCAGAACTGGACAAGAGACTACTAAAGAGGGGTAGTTTGTGAGACAGGGGATTAAGAGAATGGAAGAAAAAACCTAAAACTTAATGAAATTACATTTATATTTAGCCATCAGAGTTTGCATCAAGAAACACCTGAAAGCACAAATACTGAAGCTGTTTTACTCATGACCCTAAAAGCACAATCATACTCATGAATACAAAAGCACACATCATTCCTTATGCGCATTTACACCAGGATTGATAATCATGAACAGCACATTAAAAAAACAAATTTTAAGTACAAATTTCACGCAAATAAAGAGGTCTTCATCTGAAGTCTTCTTAAACAGACATTCATAAGGACCAGAGGAAAAAATTACTTCAAGTTCACACAACCATTAATCTGATCTTTTAACTGTTGGAAAAGGTTCTGTAGTAGAATACCTCTTTCAGGGAGAAAATTAAAACCCTTTGACCCTGGATTTGGCTGCTGGGAGCAATTTAGATGTCACCTAATGAAGCTAACTTTTCCTAATGGGGAAGCACAGCATAAGAACTGGCTCTTATTAGAATATACCTGAGATACTTAACAGTGCAGTATCTCAATCTGTATACCACACTATGTATTTCAACAGCTGTCAAGTAAAGTAAGTTTAACACCTAGATTTCTAAGTTCTGGTGAGTACACCCTGCTTGTATTTGAATTTTTGAATTTTTCATCTCTCTGAGAGTATTTCTTCTCTATAGCGCCCCCCCCCCCCTTTTTTTTTTTCCTGCTTTGCTTTAGAAGCACTTTACAGAAAAAGCCAATATCATGTTCAGAGAGATTTATATATTCCTGAAGGATATGATATGTGTCACCAGAATCTAGCAATGCTTTTTCCCCCCCCCTTCTTTTCAAGAGGTTGAGAGAATCTCACATCTGTCCTCTTAGTCTCAGTTTCTAATTCTTTTTTTTCCAAAGAAAGCACATTGTAAACTTACCTGAGTTCATAAACAAGTACGCCCAAAGTTTTAAATTAGTGTCTTTGTTCATTTAAAGTACTACTGCTAGAAAACCTCTACAAAACAGAAAAGGAATATAGACCCTGACATGAAAATATTTATATAACATTTGCTTTTGCATTTCTCCATTGTAAGAGAGTTGAAACATGGAGAGGTTTACGTGATCAAGTTTAGTTCTCAAACTTCATTTCCCCAATATAGATCCCCTTTGAAATAAATATGTATATCTGTCTGAAATATTACACTAGGATTTTTATCTTGCTCTTACTGTGATCTGCCTACAGTTGTTCAGCACTCTAATATGTTAATAACCATGTACATTTGTCTTCAATATTTTTTCCTGCTAGGGAAATCTAGAGAGCTTTATTTTAGAACACAGTAAACAATAACAATCATGTAACCTAGAGTGGTCTGTGTCAAAAACTACATTCCATACCTCAAGTTAAAGACCGGATCCTCAGTGCCTGTTCTGACTCAGAGGCAGGAAGATGGTCTGGCTGCAGAGCTGACTAGACTGACATTACAGCTCATGGATGTAGCAGAGCAGAACAAAATAGTTCTACTACACAGCTGAGGATCAGGACCTTCATGCATTTAAAAATACATACAAGTGCCTTGGGAATCCCCCTAAAGTCAGCTCCAAAGCTTTTCCTGGGCTGGTTCATCACATCAGTTTTTTGGTCAACAACAGTACATCTTCCCTGTCCACTGGTACCTTAGTGCTCTCCTGGCTGCAGGAAGCTACATTTATACTGTATCGAAGAACCTTCCTAAGTTATTTATTGTCATTCCTTGTAACTGTTTAGATCTGATAAGACAGATGGTTTAGAGTAATGAAAATGAGCCAGATGAAACACTGATGGAGTTAAGAAAGCTTTTGAATACCAAAAGGTCTTCCTTTGTGTTTCTCTTTTATTCCAAGGGGAAGACAAAGAAAAATTATCTATCTCCTGAAAAACAGGTATTCTTACCAGAAGCCAGAGAACATCCTTCACTGAAAGTAATATCATCAATGGCAACAGTTTCATCTTGTCTCTGGGTCTCCACCATCCCCGAAAAGATAACCTGCAGAGATTAATAGAAAATGAGCAAGAAATGGCATTCACCAGTGTCACAAGCAAGATAAAAACACTTTTCAAGATATGCCACTCAAGTCCATAGAGTTCCTATTAGAAGTAGAATCATTTAGTTTTGAGAAAAACTTTTAGATCATCAAGTCCAGCCAATAGAATCATAAATTTGTGTAGGTTGGAGAAGACCTTTAAGATCATCAAGACCTTAAAATGAGAACTCAAATAATGCACTTAATTCTGGAGGATTATCAC
The DNA here is from genome assembly GCA_025345505.1 of Todiramphus chloris collaris. Lineage (NCBI taxonomy): Eukaryota > Metazoa > Chordata > Aves > Coraciiformes > Alcedinidae > Todiramphus > Todiramphus chloris. The sequence continues at coordinate 10,099,025 of JANVCC010000048.1, forward strand.
CCTGGCTCTTTCACATAGCTGTGGCTTGTCAGCACAGATATATATTGTCTAATCATCTAACTCAAGAGTGAATTAATATTTAACAGGAAGGATCTGAAAAACAGCATAAAATACATTAAAATATAAGCAAGGATCATGATAGTTTTGAGCATTACAGCAGAAAACTTGCATTCATCCTGTAAGTTATCTTGAAGAGTACAACATTCCACTGTGCAAGAGGGCAAATCTCAGTCAAAGATCAACCATTATGTTTCAATATGGGCTTTTTTTTTGAGGGTGGAATTTTTGGGTTTTCCTTGATTCATTGTTTTCCTTAAGCTGTAGTTGACCTGTACAAGAAGGGTGGCAGCCTCTAAAGTAAAATTATCCTGGCATTATACAATCATTTTTTTTTTTTTTAAACAAGAAAGAGGAAGATGCAGTAACCACTTTCCCTGGCAGTTATGCCATGAATACCATGGCTAACAGACACATGGACAACTTCATTCATATAGTATTCAAGAAATAATGTCATACTTCATTGTTCATATTACTTTGATCAGCTGTAGCACATGGGAAGAATGCAGTTCTTTGAAATCCAGAAAGTTTGAAGAAACAGGGTTAATCTTAGGTTAGGAGTTTTGTTTGAAATTCTTTTGCCATAATGACATGTTGATGTCTATTTGGGAAGAGTAACTATGTTATACTAAATACTAATGGCATCATATCACATTGAATAATATGTTTATATGACTGAAATGCAGTACCTTGGAAATTTGTTAATTTGTTTCAGAAAACAGTATTTTAAATTTTTGAATGTTGCTGCAACAATATGTATAGTTAGCATGTACTTTGGTGACATTACCAGAAGAAGAACAAATAGTACATTCTAGATCACTTCAGCTGGTCTTAGGTCTCAAAAAAGATTACTTGAGCTTTATCGGGCACAGATACCCACCTGCCCTCCCATGAGGAATTGTCTCATAGCAACCAAATTGACTCCCATCTATATTTATTTGAGCAAGAAACTGTTGTGTTTTAACTCTCATGGGCAGTCTAGAGCTCCTTCAGTCCAAAAAGCTGCAATGAAAATGTCATCTTTATGACACTATTTGCTCATAACTGTAATTAACAACTGTTTCCTAAATATACTATATCTATGACCATCAGAACAAATTAATGTTGCAGCTCCAATAGTGGCAGGGAAAGCTGCAGTGGGAATGTAGGTGGGATCTTACATGGACTTACAAATTGCCAGTGCAGCATTGAAGCCCAAGGTAAATCACAGGAATCAAGCATGAAGACAAATTGAACCCTAAACCCAGAATCATTTCCCTTAATGAAGTCTGCCAGGCAGAAAATTGATCTCAGTAGAACAGGGGGAAGTAGTTTACAAGGACTAACCATGATACGGTTCTCCAAAACCCAGTCAAACCAGACATACTGATCTTGTCATGTGTTGAGTAATTACAGTAGTTATAATCAGGTATTTCAGGAAACTCTATTGGTGGAGATTTTTTGAAAGCCAAAACCAAATCATCTATCCCATAAAGATAATCAAGACTTTTTACACACAACTTCCCCCCCACCATGGGAAGACACAAAAGTATGAATAGTCAACATCAAGATAAGCAAAGAAAATAAGTAGCAGAGGTTGATATTAATGAAAATCTCACTTCAAGCATTCCTGGAAAATTGATAAAAATACCCAAGCAACCTATCTCTTCAAAGAAATTTCTATACTCAGAAAAAAAACCTGTGTGTTGTGTTTGGTTTGGTTTTATTTTTCCATAGAAACTGTAATCATCAAAATTTTATCTTGAAAAACACCACTGTTAGCCCTATAGGCTACAGATCTTGTCACAGAAAACAACAAGTGCAAAATGGCAAGTGAATTCCATTCATTTGTATGACCAGCATCTTGCCAAGTTGTCACTGGAGGAAATACATGCAATCAAAGAAGAAAGTGCTTCAGGCTCTAGGTTTGGTGAGGTGCCCAGCCACATTTCTTTAGCCAATTGTAATGATTACTGCAGTAAATTTGACACGTGTATCTTTAAAGCTGGACTGTGCCCATCAGTTTGCTTTATAGAAGCCTAAGGATTATTGCAAGCAATAACCTAATAAGGATTTGATCCAGAAATTTAGTGGAAGATGATGCCATATTAAATTAACCATTCTCAGACTCATTCAATTTTCTAAATGATACGAAGGATGAACAAGTAAATCTAGAAGTAAATCCTTCTGGTACAATCTCAGATTGCTATATATGCACTTATATAAGGCAGAGGTAAAAAGTAACACCACTGATACTTGAGTTTGGTAGGGTTGGTTATTTTGTAACATACGTTCTCAGAGTTGTGCAGGCAAGCATTACTTCAAAAACCCAGATCTCCTTAGATACTTTAGCGCAATGTTACCTCTGCAAGTTAAGCAATTATGTTACTCATATTGTTTATTGAAATGAGGCTGTGTTCTCACGCCTTCAGGTTTATACGCTAACAAACTTTACAATAACTACCGTAGGAGGAAATACCTCTGATTTTCTTCTCTGCTCCCCACTTTCCCTCCAGTGTTATGCATAATATTACATATACATAATCCATAAAATTGTAGCCCTGAGTTACATTTACTCTGCTAATGTTTTGTGTAAATGCACATGTAAAACCATTTAAATAGCCTATGAGATTTGCATTGCTTTTCAGCAGCTTTGAGCAGAATAAAACCATATTGCATGTGTTCTGTGACAAAGGCCCAAAGCTACAATAAATATTTAAGTACAGGATTTGTCAAATGAAGCATCCTCTATCTCCTAGTATAGAATATTACTTATTACATTAATTAAACCTTGAGTTTATCACTACAGTAAGATTGAGGCTAAGTGAATAATCTATTGAAAGTTGAGATCCCAAGTATATTGCCCCTATGGGCAGGTAGATAATTTATGATGCAATGAGACTGTTTTAAGACACATGCATGGTTTAAGTAAGGTTTGTCATTTGTTTAAGTACCACCAAGAGAGAACAACAAGTAGTATTTATTAATGTCAGCTATGACCTTCTGTCTCTTAGTGAGGCATTGGAACAGATTGATCAGGGAGGTAGTCATCATCCCTGGAGATGTTCAAAAAACATGTAGATGTGTCACTTTAGGACATTGTTTAGTGGTCATGATAATGTTGGATAGACAGTTGAACTTGATCTTAGAATCACTAAGGTTAGAAGAGACCTCTATGATTCTTTCACCTCATGATGAAGTTTTCCATTTACAAAATATTACCTTTCAATAAGTGTAATTTACACTCACTTGAATTTACCAACCTTGTACTTTTGAGTGCTATTGATTGTGATGGTGTTTGATTTCCACTTATTTTGCAGTTCTCCTGAAACTTGCCAGATATTTGTAATAGTATCTTCAGAGTGCTTTTGAAGCCCCACCATCAACGTTCCACTCTTTTGACTGATCCAATAATGAAATGTAATCTAGGACAAAAAAAAGGTCTGATTATTCCAGAAAAAGTACTAAGGCAAACAAAGAAATACAAAAATTATGCATCACAATACCTGGCAAATGTGGTGCTCATCAGTTGGAAGGAAAACATTGGTCCTTAAAGTTGCAGAAGAGGATTGCATTTCAGATGACAATGAGAGGAAAAAAGCTATTAAAAGGAATAAAAAAGAAATCTTAGGAGTTTGGTGAAAATTTATACAAAATATAACAGTAAAATAACAAGATTCATACATACAGGAGTTAGTTAACTAAAAAGCCAACTAGAAGTTTTTACCCAGTTTTATATCACACTTGCAGCCACTGTATGCTGAGCTTTCATCTATATTAAATATTGACATAGTAGGCCTCTGCATTCCTGCTGAAATTTCAAGTAGGGTTCCAAAATGTTTCATGTGCTGATGGCTTGAATACTCAGTAAGTGCAAAATTTTGGGACAAAGTCTAACTCAGCAAGCTGACCAAATTATTGAGTAGATCACATATTTCATACCTAAACAAACTGTTGTGACCAACAATACAGATTTAGTACAACAGTTCAAGTCTTTAAGGAGATGGTAGAAGATGAGAAGAAAAGGAGAGTAGGTTATGGTGTTGTTCTGTCCCACATGACACAAGTAATTTTTTGCTGCTCAGAAAATTGCCTCAGTGCAGAGAGAAAGTTGTGGTATCCCTGTACACACTCCCAATATAAAGGGTTGTCTTCAGAATCTCCACACTACCATTAAAGGTACCATTATCTTTCCATTTACAAAACAAGTCCAAATTAAAGCTTTGCTTTACTTCAAAACGTGACATCTCAGCAAGAATCAGTGAAATATGATTCTTTATATGCCTTTTGACTGATTGTTTTTTCTTCCTGACACTATTGTTTCAGATCTTACAAAAGAGGGAAGGCAACCACTGTATTTTAGGATATCAAATGCCGGTAGTCAAAATTTGGCTCTTCCTGAACTTGAAGATTTCAGACATCTTAAAGAATGCAAGCAAGGAGAGAAAAAAAAAAAAACAAAACAAAACAAAACCAAAATTAAAAGTCTTAACTATATTTTTTTTTCTTTCTTTCCTTTCCCTTCTCTCCTTCTTCCTCAAAGAAATGTCATGTAAACTGCTGCCCTCTGACATTAACATCTAAATGGAAGGAAAAAAGAGACAAGTGACACTAAAAGGATTAAAAAAAAAAAAAAAATGTCCTTATTATCAGAGCATATGTAGTAACATCTAAATACTTTGTTTATGAAACTACCCACACTGACCTTTCATCCCTGTCTACAACTGTAAAGTCACTGACAAAGAATCCCTAAGACTAGCACAGTGCTGGATTCAGCAGAGCAATCCTCCATAGAGAGGCATTTTGCAGCCTGCTACCAGAGCAGCGGTCATCATCCCCCAGGTTTTAGGCCTTCCATGACTGCTCAGGCAGCACTTTCAGAGCCTGCCAGCTGCAAGGATATTCTTCCTACCCACAACAGATGGCTTGGTGCCTCAGCTGAGCCCCATCCCCGACTCCGATCTGTTTTGCCAGCTTTAAACGTTCATAAAATGTTGAAATATTTTCTTTTAGTTTTCTACTGTTAAATGTATCTAAGGCTCATAAACAAGGTCAGATTTGATGCACCACAGGAATTTTAAGTCTTAGACAGTTGGGGCAGAAACAGTAATTTAAGAAAATTCTTTGAACAGTGATTTTAGATTAAACTTCTGCATAGATAACAGGTTTCAATTACAAAAAACAGGTTGTGTTTTGTTTTGTGTGGGTTTTTCAGTGGTTGTCACTAGTCCTTTAAGCTACATTTTCAGAAAATAAGAACCATGAGAAGAGACTCAGTTAAAAAAAGTACTGGGTTCTAGTAAATGATTACATAAATCTTCAAAGGAGTCACATCTACCAAGTGATCTTTGCTCTTTGCTCTTCTGCTAATGTGCATGCAGTTACTTATCCTGACAGCAGGATCTCTTCCCTTTAATACTCTGCCATAGAACACACTCTGCTCAATTGTCACCATACAATATAATTTCCCGTCTTTAAGAAGGAACCAGCATAAAACTGATTACACAGTCTGTTGAGTTACCAGCAGTAGGATAACTCGAATAGCTGCCATAAGGAGATAAATGTTTCCTAGGCAATCAGAAACAGCATTCAGAAAAAGGGAAGTACAGTTTAGATATCATCCATGTAAAAAAAAAAAAAAAACAAACCTGAAGTAACAAAACACATTTAAATCTCCCGTTCACAGACCAGAGGACACAGCCTGTCAAAAAGGTGAGCAGGTGCAGTATTCAACCTTTTTATCCAATCAAAGTAATTTAGATTAATATGACTGCCACAATTCAGACCTGGTAGGTGCAATGGTGACTGAACACACAAAATAAGCCAATGTGAGTATACAGGTGACTGGACAGTTTGCTTCCTCTGTAACTTTTTTATTGGTTATGAGCAAGAATAACTTGCACGTCTTTGCTACAATCTGATGAGGCATATACTACCAGCAAGCACAAACCCCAGAAACTTCAACTGGAGCAAGGCTGCTGCCTGGTTAATTAATTTTGATTCTAGCCAAGTGTCTTCTATATTTTTAACCCATAGTATTTATCTTTTAGCTGCTTCTTGATGAGAAGACCTGTTGTTATTTTAAAGGTAAAATGTTTCACAACTTACATACTTGAAAGAAAACTTGTGTTTAGGAAGATGTTTTGTTACTCAAATTTTTGTGCTAACACCAGTTTAATTCAACAAACATGTTAAGAGCAGCCTTATTTTCCAAAACCTAGTAGACACAACAGTATGAGCGTGCAAACTACACACACAAGTAAGAAATGAAGTTGTTAGAAACACATCACATGGATTATGTTTCTTAACTACAGAGAATCATGAAAACTGTCAGCTGTGGAATGAAAACTTGGAGGAACATGTAAAGTGAAGTTACTTTGTTGATGTTTTTTTTCTATGAATCCTGTGCCATTTTCCTGAGTTCTAAGGAAGTTTTCCTTACATTCACCTTTAAACCACCAATTCACATTAATTATTACATGGAACTTCTAACTGGCAGATTATGCAATATGTAGGAGATGTTGATTACTTGAGAACAGTACAGATTTACACACTCCCAGAGAATCACACTTTGGGAAAAACATGAAAGACACATCAGCTAATCAATCTCACAACAACACTTTAGTCCCACATAAGGTTATATTATTTTACACTCTCCAATGCTGCATGCCTGCCTTCAGGTGCTTGCTCTGAGGGGTGCTGCAGAATTGCTTGTGCACACGAGAGGTGAGGGGGTGGGGTGGTGGAGAGAAAGGGAAAGAGAATAATGGAAAATATGGAGAAGAAAACAAAATAGCTCGGGGTGAGTACGTCAACACAACTTCAATTTCTCACAACTCTGCTATGAGTTAGAGGTCCCTATGAAATTCTTTCCCTCCTTCCATGCTTTCTTACAAACATGCTAATAGCTTTGGAAAACAGGAAAATGCTTACTGCAGCTAAAAGAATTGGCTTAAGTTATCCAAAAAGATATGAAGAAAATCACATATTACAGAAGGAAGAAGTCAGGATTTGGAAAACAGGGTAAACTTGGCAATAGGGTAAGTATAAGTGATATTTTGTCTGAAGACAAGGACAATCAATGATTTAGTTGAAGGATAGTCTTTGATGCAAAGTGGAATTGTAATAAGATTTAGCCTGTTTGAGCCATCTTCTCTCTATTAAATCTCTTCCCATCCCCAGATCCAAAATCATTTTCTCTTAAAATATTTTGAGCTAATCAATACATACACTCTGAGCATTCATCAATCCACGAAGAGATGAAATGTGTCTCAAAATTAGGGAACAAATACTCATATTTAAATTTTGCAACCATCAAGACTGAAATTATCACCTGGTATCTCCAAAACAGGTCATTCAGGTAGATAAACCTAACTCTTTATGGCTGATTACTTGATCCTCCATAATAACAAGAACTTGTAGTTGCAATCACCAAAAATCCTGCCTACAAGTGCTCAGAAAACATTCAGCGGAATACAATTGTGCTATCAAGAGATTAATAAAATGAAACAATAGAGATCTACATAATCTGTAAAAGATCATAGATGGTTCAAAGAACATGAAGGTTCTTACCACTCTCATTCCCAGTGTGGTCGGAGTACGGTGGTCCCATGCCAGACTGACCATTTCTTCTTATCCATCCAGGCTGTAAATTCAATTCATGAAGAGCTTTGCATAGATCAGTTTCAAAATCACACTTTTCGCAGGATGAACCTGAAGTAAACAAAACTAAAAACTTCAGAATTAAAAGCAAAAGGATGTGTTCTCACTATTGCTTGCTATTTAATTAGTGCACAGAAACGCTTCAAATGGCCTCCTAAAAAAAAATAAGAAACATAAGAACTTTGAAATCATGAACAAAGAGAAACAAGGCAGTGGAAGAGAAACAAGAGAGAATGAACATTGAAAAAAAACCAAAACAAACCACCAAGCCCTACCCCTTAACAAACCAAACTCAATTGAGTCCATTTATATTATATCACTATAACACATGGGGTTTTTTTTCCTTTACAAATATGCATGTAACTACCTATTCATAGGAAACTGTCCAAGCTTGCATAGCTTATATGCAGAGGTTGTCCTTAAAATATACCGCAGCTACTGGCTGAAGAATTTCTGTAGGTCTTCTGTTTATTCAGGGTTCTTGGATAGAAAACCAAAAACATAACACCAGGAAATAATCAGATATAAAAAATATGTTTTTATTTCACTAGTGTTTATTTCACTGCTGTGCAACATGAATTTTTTGGGGAGCTTAGAAAATAAACCCATCCCTAGAAATATCCCAGGGCCTAATAACAGAAAGGTGAGACTCTCATCATCTAACATTATCCAAAGTTTACCAGTCTTCATTGTCTTTACTAAGAAGCTGCAATAAAGCAGAAACCACATTGTTCAGAGAAGAGATGAATCCAGTCCTCAGAATGTCATAGTCTCCACAGTTGCCTTTCCTCAGACCTTATTTCTTTGAGCACACATAGCAACATGGTGAGGAAGGACTGCATACAACCAGGTATACAACCAGATAAATAATTGCTTACTAGGAGGGAGGGACAGATGTTTGTTTCCGCTCTGATGTCAGGTAGCCTGTTCTGCATCCAATTCTGTGAAACACTTATTGTAGTGGTGGAAAGATTAAAAAAAAAAAAAAAATCTAATCAGAAGCATCCATAAAGAGCAAGAAGGGGCCCCAAGAAGAATGGCCAGTATGTGGGACTGTCTCCATATTTCATGCGTTATGTGGAAACTTTCAGTTCACTTGCATTTTCTTTTCCACAGCAGAGGAGTATAGGTTAGGACTACATTCTAATCAGGATTCTGGTTAGATATGAGAGCTACAATGCCTTCACTCTCCCACTCAAACTGGTTCTTACTCTAGTCCCCTGATAACACTTTTGGTCTATTTTCTATTATCACAGTTCAGTAATAATTTGAAATAGAGTTGCAACTACAGCATTTAGTCACTCTGTAAAGTCCAATCTCAAGGCTTTCCTATTCAAATCAACTTACTGCAATAATTAATTACAAAGTGAGAGAGGGGCAAAAGAGATAATTGACATAGGCATTTCAGACACAAGTTAATGCACAGATTGCCTGATTCATCAGCCAACTTTTTATTGCTATTTTCATTCCTTAACTCTTTAAGTGGCTGAAAAGCACTTCAGTGGTTCTTTAAAAGCACAAACATTGCTGAAGCATATCTGCTTCACAGTACATGAAACACACCAAATCACTTTCAATATTTCCTCAATTATTTTTCTCACAGGTGAAAAAATAAATTAAAATCAATATGTGCAAAATAGCAAAACCAGTACCTCTTAATTGTTTTTGGTTGGTTGGGTTTTATTGTTGATTTTTGGTTTTCTGTTTTGGATTTTTTTTGTTTTGGTTTGGTTTTTTTTAAAGCCTTTTTTCTTTCATTATTATGCTTTTTCACAGAAAACATAGCTTGAAAGCAAACCAATGTAAATTTTCTGGAAGATAGATATTTTAGATAGATAAAGAAACATGTGCAATATTCTAGATTTTTTTTGCAGAGTTTCCTGTGAACAAAACAAATATTTAAAATAACCTCTAAGCAAAAATTCCAAGTGTCACAGAAGGAAACTACAGTTTAAGGATCTATTTAAAGTGTATCTATATATAAAATCTCAGTTTGTGATATTCTAGGAGCAAAATATTTTTAAGAGTAGTTAGTTACCATTGATCCCCTAGTGAATATTTTGCAATACTAGTTCAGAAATAAAAAATTACTGTGTGGTTTGTTCTGCTCCTTTTCCAATATTGTGGTAAAGCACAAACCAACTGCATAGGAAATCCAAAACTGTGATAAAAATTCATCTGAAATTCGAACTCTGATATATTTTCAATTCAGAAACATCCTTAAAACTGAGTAGAGCCCAGAGAAAAGAGCAGCGACCTGTCACAAACATGAGATTGGATAGCTGAAACCTAACTAGAAAAATAATTTTGCAATAATCCCAAGTCAGAAGAGTGGGTGACAGCAGGATGAATCTTCAATTTAACACCCCGATCTGTATCTTTGTGTCTGACATTTAACTTCTCTCCTGGAGTGATCCAGACCATTATCCAAATGGCCCAAGCATCCACAGCCTGTCACTCAGAGACTAGTTTCACCTCTCTTGCTGATCCATATTTAAAATACAACACTATTTAGTATTTAGGTGTCTCACAGAGACCATAGGTTCATTATTCTAAACTAGTCTTTGGAGCAACCTTTAATTTCTCTTCTCTCATATAAGCATTTGTCTGTAACAGTTTTCCCTCAACAAACAAATGTAAAAACCTAAAAAAAAAATTAAAAATAATGCCAGGACACATTACTTGCAATCCTAATAGAAAGTGCTACCTGTAGGAAATGTTCTTTCTAGACAAAGACCAAGCACAATGAGGACTTCAAGGCTATGCAGTGAAATGTAGCATAATCATCTCTTCTGCAAGTGATTCAAAAATTTAAAAAAAAAAAAAAAAAAAAAAAAAAAAAAACTAACTTGAGATTTGTTAGTCACAGATCAGAGGATTCAATAGGCATAATTTCCAGCCATTGGCATTTAATATGTATTAGTACAGCACACTAAAGTTAAAATAAAAATGTATGGATATCCAATGAAGTCTTAATGATTGTCTTCTCTGCAGAGGAACAAAAGTTAAGTATCTTAGAGTTGATTTTAGACTCCTCTTCCAAACATATTGGCATTGTATTTGGACAAAACAGGGAGTCATACTGGAAGAAAAGCATGTACCTAGGCACACAACTGTAATTTAAGGAAGCTCAGTTTAAGTTACCGGTCTTTCTCAAGAGATTTCAGCTTAATTCAATGGTCACTGATATGCTCTAATAAGCATTTTTTCAGTGTGCATGGAAGCACACAGGCTCATCTAAAGCCAGTCTACTTTAAATTTAAAGCTAAACCTTAAGAACTCAACAAATATGGTAACTTCTTTTGTTGCACAGTGAGTGGAAGAAATTAGATAAGCATTTAGTTAAAATTAGAATTTTTTTATAAATCCAAGCTCTTTTTTTTTTTTTTTCACTCCAAAGATCCTCTAAGAGCAGGGCTGTATTATTCATCATATGAAATTTGCAGCATCAGTTTGTGTTTTGTTATTCTGGAAATAGTAAATTTCTGATGCAAATTTTCTCAGACAAGAACAGTTAAAAATCACTGCTTAGATCTTTCCTGGTAGGGAAACAGCAGCAACTGTACTCATAGCCTCTGACTGTGACGACGATTATGCTAGGGTTTTTAGTTCATGAATTAAAAAAAAGACCTCCCCCTTATATGAAAAAAAAAAAAATACTCTTGTCACTTATACCTTGTTCTAAGTATTTAGATGCAACTTGAATTTCAGCAAACAATTTAATCATGAATTAAGGAAAAAAAATAATACTTGTTAAATCTCCATTGAGTTTATGTGGATGAGGAAACGCTTTGCTACATAATATTCATATGAAGATTTATGAAAAAGTTGCACTGCATAGAAGTTGAAAATTAATCAGGAAAAATCAAACAAACAAAAAGAAACTGTCTTAGTCAAATTAGAAGGGAAAAAAAATTACAATAATTCCTAAATATTTTTGCAACATAAAAAAAATAAAATCCCCCTACTTCTATCTGCAACCACATTTAATTACCAAATCATATCACGCTTATGTTGAAGCCCACTGACACTTACCTTGTTTCTTATTGGTGCTGTCTCCACACTGGTTGGTGTAAATGCATAGTTCCCCAAATGGAGCAGAGGAGCCATAACCATGTTGGCATTCACTTCCTGTAGATGACAGAGTATCTACCAGAGAAAAGCAATATAAAGCACAGAATATGAATCTGTTCATGGGCTGTGTTACTTTCCAAGCTTTCACTTTGAAAAGAATTACTAGAACAGTCTATTATTGTTCATGAAGCATTCCTGGAAAAGCTCTGTTTACACACATCTCTTTGAAGGATGTTTTCACAACCTCACTTTCTTAATCTCCAGCTTAAGGGAAATACGGCTTCTGCAGAGCAGTGACTGTCAGTCCTCTGTGTCTTTGGATAATATTTAACTGAATTACAACATTGTTTTATGACTAAAAAAATGTGATACATACTGTGCAAGTCAACTGTATATATATTAACTTCATGATTGTATTTATTGCATTATAGCTTACAAACATATTAGGTAAGAAAATACCATGAAAGTAGAGCAGAATTACTAAGTGACCAACATTCATCAAGATCTCTCTTTCCTCAGAGAGAGCCAGCAAATTCCTAAAAACTTATGAAGAGTTTGTGCAACAAATATAGAAAACAGTTGAGAAATTCAAAGTTGATTTTGCATCAAAAGGACTGTAAGCAACTGATCTAGGAAAAGAACAAGAACTTTCAGAGCCTGTAGACACATGATGCTGGTAGTTGAAAGTGGTACCTATTTATTATTTATGTGGGCTACAACTGTAGATAAAGACTGAAATACTTTAGAGTACCTGGTCATTATTGGAATCATATCTGCAATCACAATTTGCATGAATGACCTGGCTATTAATGAACTCTTTCCAAATTACTAGATTTGTGTATTTTCTGGAAAGTCATATTTTGTGTGATACTACTAGTGTTTCCCAAAGTTAGGAAAAAAATTAAGATATAGGTAGGATACCATATCTGAACTTTTGTGAACAGTGAACAATCTGAGCATACAAACAAGGACAGTAACCTAATGCTGGAATCCATCTCTAGGGGTAACTGCCATCAATACCAACCCTAGATCTATTACCCTGCCAACATATTTAGTCTGTGACCAGGGTTATTTAGTTACAGATAAAACCCCCAGCCCCCATAATTTTCATAATGTTTAGTTATGAAATAGTGCATTTAGAAAAAAAAAAGCGTATAGTTAGAGGTGACAACAGTTCCTTAATAAGCTGTCAGTATTTGCATTACATAAATAGATTTAAGAGTGCATTACATAGCAAGCCAATCAGGGCTCACTCAGCAGAGATGGGCATTACCAAAACATCCTCTTACAAAAGGACTCTGTTGGTACAAGAGACAAGTCAGTATGCTGATTTACAATCCCTTTGATGCAAAATCAACTCTCAATTTCTCAACTGTGTTTCACTGAAACACATCACTTCTGACAAAGTTTTTGCATGGATGAATTGAAGATCTTCAAATTGAGAAGGAGGAATAGGGAGAGTTATCTGTGCCAGTCCACAAAGCCAACCCTGTGTGAGAAGATTCATAGAATCATAGAGTGTCAAGGGCTGGAAGGGACCTCGAGAGATCATCTAAGATTAAGATTGAATCATCTTGTTTTGCTCAGCCTAGAAACAGGAAAATTACATTAATGCTTTAATCTTAAGAGCTTAGGATGCCCCAATCTCGGCGGAGAAATACTAGGAAAAGAAGTTGATTATAAAAGTTAAAGGACAATATTAGTCCAAAGCAAATGACTGTGAAAACTAGACAAAATTAGGCTGACAATCATGTCTGGCATTCTTTTAAAAAGGAAGAGTAGGATGGAGAAAAAAACAAACTACTTTGATGACAGAGTTGTATTACTTTACTAAGAGTATCATACAACTGCCCAAGTGGCAGCTTGCAACAAGTAAGTGATGCCAGCAGCTACAGAGATTTCTTCACATGAAAATTCCCAAGATCAAATAACTGGAATGCACATACCACTGTGTGTACCTTGGATTTGCCTGTTAGCCCTCATGACCAAAATTAAGACAAAGTACTCTGATTGGAAGCACAAATGCTATAGTATCTACAAAGAGAAGCAGGCATCCTGTGTCTGGAGGTGTAGCAATCATTGCAAGTCTGTATTTTAATAGTGTAAGAAATCTCTGGGCAGGGTACAAAGTCTACTTCTCCAACACTGCCTGAAGGCTAGCAGTCCAAGGTCTGATGCAACTTCCTATTATCTCCAACACCAGAGGCAGACATATGTTGATTGTAATAAAGGTTTCAGTTTTGCCTAGAAAACATTTTCCAGCTCATTTGTTTCAACTCCACCCTTTCCATCACTGTCCTTTTCTGGACATTTTATGTGCTTTGTCCTGAGGCTATAGAGCTGATTGGAAAACTTCCTGAAGAAAAGCAGAGGTCCTAATAAATTAATTAAGAGTTCATTGATATATAAATGTATCAGAGTTCATAAAAAATGCTATCATGGAATTACTTGCTTCCCCTCTGCATGTACAGCTTCGATTAAGAAGCTTTTATTAAATAAACAAATAAATCTGCCATATGTCCAATTACTATAATGGTAAATGCTTAAATGTTTTAAGCTATTCAAAGACTTAGTTTTCCAAGCTATTTTCTCCAACATACAATATTTCATCTTATTCCTTTTCCCCTAAAGCTCCACCTCACACTGTTGTGCTTCACAATGACAGGATCTCCAGTCTTTAAGCTTTTTTCTTTTTTTTTTTCTTTATTAAAAATTCTGCAACAATAGTCTAAGTTGTTCTGCTCTATCTGTAGCATAAAAATATTTATACAAGCTCTGTAAGAGGGCAATTTTCAGCAGAAACTGACATACATTTCCATTTTTATTATGCTCTAAAACATTAATAAGAAACAAAATTGCATAACCCAAATAAGTCAGAATCACCATAAGCTCTGTTAGGAGTGGAAACAGATGCAAAAATGCATCAAATATTCAGAAAACATTTAGTGTATTAATCAAAAACTTCTAGTGAAGAAGAAATAAATGGCATTTCTGTGAAGATCTAAAGCGCAAAACAAAAGAAAAGGTGTTTTTTTTGCAAGCATGTGGCTAGGTACAAGTAGGAAGAGTTTCTTGACAACAAGTCAGACCTTTGCCAACTAAAAAGACAACCACAGTTTTTCATAATTCTGAAAAACATATAGATAGGGAAAAAAAGATCAATAAGAAGCAAAAGAAAAAGACAAACACTTTAAATTACTGAACTGCAAGCACCCTGAAAGCAGAAAGAAGAATCAAAATCTAGAAAAGGAAGGAGCAAAAAAATAATTAAGATATACAAACCAATAAAAAATGCAGGATGTCAGAAAAGCAGAAGGTTGGGCAATAATGAAATGGACTTTTTGGTATCAGTAGAGAAATTTTTCAGAGAAACCTCAAGACTAAAAGGAGAACATGCAAAGCAAGGCACTGTATCTATTTTCAGTTATTTTAACAAACAACTAGTTCTCAAAAAGGGGAAAAAAAGAAGTTATAATAAAAAAATACTTGAATTTATGTCAAAGCTGGATTTATGTGGCTTAGCCTACTTAATTTAAAAAAAGACAAAATATATTTGATGTAAATGAAAGGCCTTCTCAGCCTTTCCACTTGTTTAAGTAAATGTTTTGAAAATGTTTTAGATATTTAATATAGGGTTTTTTAAAAGGTACATCTTATAAAGGAAAACGGTCTCTGAAACAAGGTCAGGAAAAAAAATCTCATATTTTAAGTCTGTTTTTGATGCCAACAGAAAGTTTTCTGCTTAAACAGAAAATGGATTGAAGTTAGTGATTTTCCATCAAGCTTTTTAGAGGTAGTTATTATCAACATGTGAAACACAGGAAGGAACTCAAAATGAACGGGATATTAGCTTCACCATCTGAAAGTAGCATTCACATTTTTCTGCAACTACTAACATTCTTTCTGGAAAAGTCTTACAGAATAGAATACATGGTCACATCTTCAGTGAAATCAAACTTTCATTAAATTTAATATAATCTCTTAATGACAAGATTATACAAGTTTTATATGTGACCGGAGTAGGGAACATTGTAGCACCAGTGCATATACCTTTAACATATATCTCTTTCCTAATATACAGCTTCAGCAAACACCATTAATTTTAATATAAACAACACTCAACATTAGTTTATGCCAGAACAACTTTAAATGATCATTAATAAAACCACCAAAACTGTATTTTGGAAATAATCCACAACTATTCAGCCAAGACTTTGTTTTGAGAGCTCCCCCACAAAAATAAAATTGCTTTTCATATTATCATATGACTGCTCTAGTTTTGAATTGTCAAATTGGCACTGACTGACATCTGCAAAGTAGAAGAAAGTGAAGAAATCACAGTAACCTCAAATGGATGCATTAGTTTTCAACAAGGATTGACAGAATTCTTTACTTTTATGCGAAAGGTAATAATACCATCTACTTCCAGTTAAGTGGCAGTAATTCACTGGTTAACTTGAAAGAGGACTAAAATATTGATACATTTGATTAAAAAGAATTCTAGGTAAGAGTTCTTACCACCCACCTCCGTTTGGTAAAAGAAAATAGTAAAATCAATTGAGAGGTTAAAACCAAATATATTAATCAGTTAACAGCATTGAGACAGCAGTTAAAACTAGTGAAGGAAAAAGCCCATAATATT
This sequence comes from Todiramphus chloris collaris, assembly GCA_025345505.1. Lineage (NCBI taxonomy): Eukaryota > Metazoa > Chordata > Aves > Coraciiformes > Alcedinidae > Todiramphus > Todiramphus chloris. Next base: position 10,115,439 of record JANVCC010000048.1, read on the forward strand.
AAGGCAAGGTGTGACGAACTATATAAAATCTAGTCAAAATCCTAGATTGTTAGATTGATATAAGGTTATACTTCAGGAAAATTTTTGGTAGTATATTTTTATCTTTGCAATATACTTTAGTAACTAGATTAAAAATTACTAAGTGGTTTCAACAGGTTTTCCCATATTTTTGATTTTGGCTTTAAGACATCTCTGTCATCACACTGCTCCTGAGGGTTTCTCAGCAGTCATGTTTGTTCCATGCATTTCTAGACATTATCCCTCCGAAAAGATACAGGAACTATGTTATTACAAACCTTTATTGATCAGAATTCCCCTTTGTCTCAATTTCCTCATCTGTAAATACATAAGTGGTCTAAAAAATTCTGAATTGCTCTGATACCTCCAAATAAATAAGACTAAATAGAAACTGATTGTCCCAAGTAACTTTTCTCTACCAATTGTAAATCAGCCTTCAAAATAAAGGGAATACCTTGATAGCCGAACAAACATTTCACTAAAAATAACAGAGGGATACTTTACAGCTCTGATTTTCAGAGACTTTAACTGAAAAGGTGACATTCTCAACAGAGAATAGCTCCTTCAAAACATATTCTCAGTGCAATTAATACAAAGTTTAACTTCATGCTATAAAGGCACGTGCATGGTTCGGGAAGAGTCCCAGGAATTAAAGCACTTAGGAGATTAATGATAGAACCTTAACACACAATGAAATATTGTAAAAAATCAGAGTGCGTGCTTAATTTGGGGAAAAAAAAAATTAAATAATTAAAATAAACCACAGGGTCACTGTGTGCAGTCTCAATAAGCATTTTAGACTTAAGCTGCTTTATGCTTCTTAAATTAACCCAAACAAAACTAGAAATTATATTTAGAGTAACCACTTTTCAACTGAAGCTATCTAACAGTAAGAACAGCTTCACACATTAAGGAACTACAGGAAATATGTCACTCATATTATTTTATATTCTACCACTATAACAAAAAGCCCTAGATTAAAAAAAAAAAAAAAATTGTTTCTATCTAGTGGTTAATTTAATCCTAAAAATCTAAGCTAAGTGAATATATATATCTCTCAGTCTAGATGCATTCATGACTTAATGTGAAATGTAATTTCATTAATGAGTTAATGTGAAATGTAATTACATTCATAAAGATCATCAGACAGTTATAACCCTCCCTACCAGCTCTAACATTTTGTTAGTGTTTCTTTGTTCTTTGATAGACTTTGCTTACAGTGAAATATCATCAATGGGATAGGAAAACAAATGAAAAACCAAAATAAATAAAATCCTTCCTGTGCTCTTCCTAAGCGTGCTGCCACTAAGACACACTAATGTTTCCACTGCTGTAAAAATTCTCATAGAGCAGTAGCTATGTGTATAGCTCAGAGGGACCTTGAAGCTACATCAAATGATATTTCTAGAGCCACCCAAGATAGAGGATGAATCTGAGACACCCCATGACACTATTCCCATCTACTAATCACATAAAGCACTCCCAAAGCTCTTGACTACTTCTAGAAATGTTGGCAGACTGGACAAGCCCCAAACAGCTGAAGGAAACACATTACTCTATGCAATCACAAGAAAAAGAGCTAAATGTCATTCACAGCCTATAACTCTCAAATACCTTCGTCTAGCATGCAGCCTCCAGTTCCTTCCTGATTTGCCACCCTTCCTCAGCAGGCCTTACCTAGCCTGCTACTTCTCCCCAGGTGATTGATCAGGTAGTGATCCACTACAGCTGCAGCAAAGCAAAAAGTTTTCAGCTACTCCCTTAGAAAGAAAACCTCATGGGTTTATCTACAAGCAGCCTAAAAAAAACCTGATAGATTCTCTCTTCTTGCAAAATCTTGAAGCAGCCATGCCAAGGGTCTACCACCATAGGGGTGGTCCTCCTGCAGCAAGCAAAACTAGTTCCAGAGTTGCTTTGAATGCAGTTGCAGTGTATCAAAACCAGATAGGTTCTCAGATGAAGTCTGAAAGTCACCCAATGCCTCTCTCATCCTCAGATGAAATAAAGGGCTTTCATTTGTTCAGGGACTACATACATTTCTCAGACCTTTGCTGTATACAGACATAGAGCTTACACTAAAATGGGCTAGGGTACAGTGAATTGTACACTAGAAAATTGTTAAAACAAGATCAAAGAGGACAAGCCCAGCCCCAGTGTGTACTGAGACCCTGTACTGTCAAACTGACATGAATGCTATGGCCTTTGACCAGTAATAGCAAATATTTTATATACTGGACTATATAAAAGGGTGAAGAGCAATCCCATATTTTGACATTTTTATCTTTAACCACTTCCATTTAGATAACCCATATATATGTGAGCTCTTTCAACAAAAAGCAAGTGGGCCTTTCCATCAGAGGCACATAATTTCAAATCTACAGTTTCAAAATCTTGAAAATGCAGTACCTAACACTGAAACTCAGCACATTCCTATTCCCAGTAAAAATCTATTGATTAATGAGTTTTTTACTTGTCCTTATAAGGCCAAAAGCCTTCCTGACTTCAGTCAAGGAAATCTGAGGACTCCAGATAATATTTAAGTAATTTCAGCATGATATCTGTAGGACATGAAGTCAAAAATCAGATAGTAATCAACACTAAAAGATGGTTTCTTGACAGTAGTCAGTGCTCTACCCTAAATACTTAATCTGCTATGATAAATGGACATTAATTGATTTAATTCCTATTAAAATTCTATTTTGGAAAGCAAATTCCCAAGACACAATAAATAAATGATTGGACATCCATCACTGCAAGAAAATTACATTTTTAGCATGAATTATGTAGAAATGAGGTAACTCAAAAGAATACTTGCATAAATTAATATCAGGTAGAGTTAAAGCTGTGGAGATAGAAGCCCAATGTAATGGTTCACAATCAAATAGAAATTATTTGTAACAAGCAGTTAATTGTTTTCTATATACATGGTAAATGTAAATGACACAGAGTCCATCTTTGATATTCTACTAAGCTGAAAGCAAGCAACTACTAATGGCAATTCAACTTAAAAAAAAATAAATCTAGTGACAAGATCAGAAAGAAAAATGAAAAAAATTTGAGATAAAACAAACAGTAAATTCAGAGTGGTCTGTAAGTATGTGCCTACACAGACTTTCTTTAGAATTAAGTTTTAATAATGGAAGTTTTCAATTAACAGAAGACAACAGAAAAAATATCATCACCTTTCCAATGAAATGGTATATACCTAACTTCCATGGTGAATATTTACCTTAGCTATTGCCACTTTACACATGGATGGGAACAAGAAGTTCACAATGTCCTTGAAGCAGATTCTCAATAAATTTTAAAATTTCAGAGCTTCTTCAGATTTTTGGCAATTCACTCAGACTTTGTGTCTCTTCACTTCCTTTGTTCTTCTACTGAGGCTGCTGCCAGCAAGATGCCACATTTGGCTGTAGTCATTTCCAGGACTTAAACCATGGACAGCTTCAACACAGCTGACACAGTTCATGGGAGACAGGACACCAGTTGATAGATACTAATGAATTTCAGCCCCTAGTAGCACAAATGAAATGTTCACAGCAATGGGTGAAGATGTGTATTGTGAAAGTAGGTAGCATAAAAGGTTGTGGTACAAACCTACCCAAGCAGATCTGCAGCATGGTTGTCTGAAAAGTATGCTATAACAGCAACCGGTGACTCAGGTAAAATTAGAGACTTGATTTCTACTTGAAATCCACAAAAGTATTGAATAAATAACTCCAAATCAAAGGGTCAACTCTAAGCCTAATGCAGAATGGTCAGCAGGAAATGAAAGGAATGTCTGGATAAAGCCAGGTCCTGCAGCTGGCCAGATACAGGCACAGGAAGTATTGACAGAGATTAAACATCTCTTTTAGATTGTCCCTTGAATGCCACCCTCTAGCATAATGGATCATTGACAGGACAACTACATTCTCAGTGTTGTAACCCTTCCCAGGAGAAAAGCCAGGCCATGCTGAAGAAGAATACCTACCCAAAGTCTAGAAAGACAGTTGTAGGCAGAAAACAAAACACAGTTACCCAGCAGTCTTCTAACACTAAATCAAAATGCTCTGACCTTTCCTTCCCTACAACACACCAAGCTCTCAAATCTGTGCTCTCAAGAGTTTTATACAGGAAAAGAGCAGTTCTAACAAGCAGTAAAGAAACTCCTCAGGTTGCTTTTTGCCACTATAACATCATAGTGGCAAAGGCTTTCCAGTGAAAACTCAGAGAGATCATAGCAACGATCAGTGTTTGCCCAAAGGTGTCCAGGCTGGTGGATATACATATTGCAGGCTCATCTGGATGAACAAGTACAGAGGGATTTCACAGCAGCTTGGCATCACACTTGTTCCTACAGGATGAACAATGCCTTCCTAACTGAGAAAACTGCTGACAGGCTACATGGAGCTCAGGACTCAGGATGCAGATAATATACAGCTGATTACATAGTCATCCTCCAAACAAGCAGGACCAGTATTGAGACAAGAGTCCAGAGTCACTTGTGCTCCAAGACAACTTGGCTCAATACCAGCATGGGAATTCTCAGCCTTTTTCTGACCACCTCAGACCTTAAGCACTGAGAAAATCTTGGGCAGAAAGGGAAGTCAATCTGCCAAACCACTCGCTAATCCTTGCCCTGCCTGCATAGGGAGAGGGATGAAAGGCTGAGCTCCCTGATGGACACAAGTTCCTCAACAGCCAGCCCAGAGCTGAGGCTCAGCTAGTGCAGCACCTGAGCTTTGAAACAGTTTCCCTTAATAATCTCTGCAACCTCCACAGAGAAATGCACAACAGGCAGGTCAACAGAGGTTTCATTTTGTCATTCATTCACCTGTACAGAAGACAAACTTTTTAAATTAGAACACATTTCCTAAGTAATTTTAATGGAAGTTTTCAACTTAGAAAAAATACCTGTGAACATTAGTGAAGCCTTTGAAATTCTGAAGACAGTAATTGTATAAAAAAGTTATTTTACCACTCAGATGCCTATGCTGCTAATGTAGTGAGATTGCAGTTGAATTACACACACACACAAATATAATCAAAAATACTCTGGTACTAAAAGCTCACAGAGATTTGTTACATAAGAGGAAATGTGGTTTTGTATGCCTTTGCTCATTTCTGGCAATTTCACACCAAAATAAGTAGCAGCTAGCCTTCTTGCTCTTCTCTTAATTAAGTTAGTCATTTTGGACTTTGTCTAACAGGCACTACACCAAAGTGTCTGATTTTGTACATTTTAGTCTTTACTTACACTCTTTCCACAGTGTCTTCAGGGGATCATCTGAACCAGAAACCATGGGTAAAAGGAGTCAGTGGTGCAGAACCTGGAGAAGAGCCATGGAAATTCTAAAGGAGAACTCCCCTGAAAAGTGACAGCTAAAAAGCATCACCATGGACCGCAAATTTAAGTGAAACAGCCATTAGATTTTCAATGTATAGCTGACTTTGACATTTTAAGTCCTAGCAAGACAGAAAACAGTGAACAAAAAACTATTCATCCTAAAGAAACCTAAAAACAGCGGTGGTTTGTATCAAATACAGTATTTCCTATTGCAGCATGTGAGCTCTGAGGACATTTTGAAGATAGGAATTTAAGTGTAAACTTTCCTCTTCTCTCTAGTGATAAATTATGTTCTGATAGTGTAATCAACAACTTTAGAAAGAAATTGTGTATGGAATTTTAAAGAATAAAACAAAGTGAAAACTAGCTAGCCCCAGTTCAGAGCTTAATTTTGTATTTAGTTTTATTTGATGGAATTGGTTTCCCAGGGTTTAATAGACATGGATTTTTTTATTTATTTTTGAGAGAAAACATGTTTGTTGCTGATGACAAAGAGGCTGAAATCTGAGCTGCTTTTTTCTAACACCTAATTTGTCAGTTTTAAGAAATCGAAATCCTCAGTATGTCTATATGCAAAAGGAACACATTGATATTTTCTACCAATGCACAACTGATGAAGTAAGTTATTGTGGACAGGCAGACCACATGATCAGAAGAACCTACTATTGTCTTAAATGCTGTCCTCCCTTAAGCTATCATTATTGTACAAAACGAGGTTTATGAATGTTGTGATTTATCTTTAAGACTTTTGGAAAAGTACTATTAACACTCACGTGAATCATGACTTTTTTTTTTAAATGAAGCACAAATGACAGTATTTCTGATGACTGGTGACTATATTACTGTCAGAGACTGAATAATACAAGAATGGAAAGGATTTAAGAAAGACAGCGGATTTTAAAAATGAAAGACAGAAAATAAACCTAAAACTGGAAAGACAGCCTTAGAACAAAACTTCATGAAACAAACAAAAAAATTGATCAGAAACATGCCAGAATGAACAAGAGGCATTGGGTAAGGGTTGCTACATTTGAATTCCATACAAATGACCAAGTAAAGTAAAACTAGTTATTTAGGCAATGGAATAAAATGCATGTCTGCTAGCAGGTCCACCACTAAAGGGCACAATGTCAGAATTCTCATTGCTGCACTCCAAAGTTGGTAGCAGAAATACTTTTAGAAATTTTAAATAATCATGTTACAAGGTTCATACAGTTGTTCACAGCTACAAGCACTTAAAAAATGAAAGCACTGTGCAGAAAAATGAACAGAAATCTCACTCATGGACATATACATGTTCTCCAAACCTACAGAAATGAGTCTTTATCCAAACAGTCTGCTAGCACCACAATAAGTTAATATTTGGTTTAGTTCACTTTTGAAAAAAATAAGTGGGATTGCTGTTGAGCTGGACTTTCCTACATTTATATCCTATTGGGTTTTGGAGGGAGAAAAACAGGGACAGCAAGTTGTTGCACAACTGCCTTTGCTGGGAAAAGCAATCCTTCCTCTGTTTTCTTAAATCTGTATGAAAAAATAGTGGCTAAGAAAGCATAGTATTGCATTTTAATACACTGCAAATGAAGTAAATTTCCAGAATTTTCATCTTCTTGTGACAGGCTGCATCATTTCAGACTATACTGCCACCAAGTTTTCATCCAGGTCTGGTACGAGAACACCCAAAAAGAGAACACAAGGGAAAACATGAAAAGAGACTTATGTGACTTACAGCTATAGCCCCTATGCCACCTCGAGCACAAGCAGGGAGGATGAAGGGAGTGTTAGCTTCTAAAAATGTGTCTGTGCATGTGTGTATGTGTGTTATGTTCACATGGTGTAACAATGGGGACACCCAGGAGCAATACTGAGAACCTAAATGAGAACTTTATTTGAAGTTACGGCTGCCAGTGGAATAAGTCCTACCACATGGACAAGCTTTCAGGTCAAAATAGGTTAGGATGAAATACATGCAGTTAAAGAATCTCTCATGAATCTGTAAAAAAATTTAGGTCTTCTACTTCCATCGCAATGCTGAGAAGGCTGAATCAATTCCTCTCCCTAGTATAAAAAAACCCTAAAATTCCTATAAAATTAAGTGGAATTCAGATATAAACTTAATTATAACAACAAAAATTAAGCTTTAAAGCCAAAAGAAGTGTTCTTTTAATTAGTGACAGTAAGTAAAACATGTCGCATTATTTGGAAAACCATTCACTGTGTAATAGAAGTTCCAAAAAAGATTATAGGTGGAAAATAAATGAGCTGGAAAAGAAAGAACAAATGCTCTGGGAATGTTGTTTGTAATATTATGCATTGTGTGTATCTGAAGAGATCCCACTGTACTGGCTTTTTCACTTCAGTTTTGATGGAAATGTACTGGCTTGATAGAGAAACACATTTGCATTTCATTTCTTAACCTTTCTAAGCATTTAAGAATATTAAATCCATTGTCTTGCCAGACGTATAAAAAAATATGTATTTTATTGTCAACATCATATACCCAGAATTATAATAATAATTTTTTCAAGGCTCATTTATCTCCAAGTACAGAAGCTGTATTTTTTTTTTTTTAAATATTAAAATGACTTGTTTTATTTTACTGAGAATTGAAGTATAAGTATAAACATGAAAAAATAATTTAATCCTGGTTGGATCAGACTTTAAGAACACATGAAATTTTAACTTTTTATACTATTAAAGTATTTTTATTAGTAACAAGAAACCCGAAACAAATAAACATAGCAGAATTACAGAATTACAGAACAGTAGGGGTTGGAAGGAACCTCTGGCGGCCATCTAGTCCAACACTGCTGCCAAAGCAGCTTCATCTAGGGCAGGTTGCACAGGAACTGTGTCCTGGCAGGTTTTGAAAGCCTCCAGAGAAAGGCTCCATAGCCTCTTCATGCAGCCTGTTCCAGTGCTCCATCACCATTATAGTAAAGAAGTTTTTCTTGATTTTGAGGTGGAACTTCCTGTGTTCCCCTTCAGCCAGCTCTCCAGCCTGTCCAGGTCTAGCTGAATGGCAGCAGAGCCTTCTGACATGTCAGCCACTCCGCCCACTTTTGTACCATCAGCAGACTTGCTGAGGGTATGCTCCTTCCCTTCATCCAGACCATTGATGAAGATGTTGAACAAGACTGGACACAGCACTGACCCCTGGGATACACCACTAGTTACAGGCCTCCAAGTAGAACCCTGCACCACTGATCACAATCCTCTGAACAATGTAATTCAGCCAGTTCTCAATCCACCTCACTGTCTACTCATCTAACCCACACTTCCTGACACTTACTGTGTCCTCAAATACATAAGCTTCTACAGAGCAGCTTCCCTAATAGTTGTACATACTCTGGCTATGAATCCTCCTCCAGGAACTGCAATGTGCATAAAGAGAGGACCAAATCCTGGCCTGATTCACAATAAAACTAAGCAAAGATAGGCAGTACAGCAATAGAAATCTGATGTCATCACATTTTGAAAGCATGACAATCACTCTTTAATGTATTTTTAAGAAAGTGATGAGCAGCATATATGTAAATTAGATATATTATTTTGTTACATAATGTGACAAACTTGTCAATGACTATGAAGTAATAAGGGATATTTATGAAATCTAGCAGAAGAATACAGTCTTCTACTTTTCTATAGAAATTAAAAATTCTGTCCTACTTTCATCCCACTAAGTACAGATTTGCAGAATTTGCAACACTGAATGATTTCCTAACATCAGGCAATGCACTAGTTGAACTATTAACATAATTATAATCATCACAGCAACACTGCAGATGGTCTTGCTAATATTGTTTAACTCAACAAGCAGCTAGAGGTTATTATGAGTTTTGTTGGAATTCTTTTTTGAACTGCTGCACTTTGCCAGTAAAATAGCTATAGTGACAAAGGCAGCAAATTCAATCAATTATGGGACAATTTGTCATAACTCTGAGCCACAGACAAACATTATATTACATTAAAACCATTACATTTCTTCTGGGGAACTGATTGTCACTCTTATTGCTGAAATTTGGCTAGATAAACAATATTGTAGGAAATGAACATCTATTAATTATTGTACTCTTATTGGCTCTTGACTTATGATTTATGTGATACTGGAATACGAACAAAAATCTCTAAAATAGAAAACCTCTTGTCATGGACATGTCCAGATAAGATAACTTATTTCTTAGGGCATAAGTTGGTGTGTGCATATGCTCTTAGTTAAAAGTTCATAAGCTGTAGAACACAGAATCAATTACAAATTACCATATATTACAGAAGAATAATCTTATGCCACAGAAGGCTATTCAGTGAAATTATGAAAAAAGTTAAAATCTGTTTTATTAGCAAATACTACTGTCACTATGTTTTACTGTTCAACCCTAGAAAGTAGGTTTGCAATTAAAATGATGAAAGAAGATTTTCTTCTTGCATGCAAGTAAAAATAATTAAAAAGCGGAGAACAAAGCACTTGCAGTCATTTAACTAAGAAACAATGAAAAATAGAGTGGAAATGTGTTTAAATTTTGACTATCATTTATTCATTCTTACAATAATGCTCTTTTTGTTGTGTGTTAACTTACTAAATGCTTAAAATGTTAGCATCTTTAAAGATGATGCCATCTTCAGTAGCTTGAATTCAGTAAGTTAAGTTCATGGATGGAAAGAATCATAGAAAATAAATAGTAGAGGTTGAAAGGGACCTCTGGAGATCATTCCCCTGCCAGAGCAGGAACACCCAGGACATGCCACAAAGGAACATATCCAGATGGGTTTGAAAGTCTCTAGAGAAGGAGATTCCACAGCCTCCCTGGGCAGCCTGTTCCAGGGCTTCATCACCCTCTCACAGTAAAGAAATTTTTCCTCATATTGAGGTGGAACTTCCTGTGTTCCAGCTTATGACCAATACCTCTCATCCTATCACAGGGCACCACTGAAAAGAGACTGACCCTTTCTACTTCACACCCACCCTTTAGATATTCATAAACATTAATAAGATCTCCTCTCAGTCTTCTCCAAGCTAAAGCAGATCCAGGTATCTCAGCCTTTCCTAATAAGAGAGGTGTTCCAATCCCTTAACATCTTCCTAGCAATCCATATGACTCTCTCTAATATTTCCCCCATCTCTCTTGAACTCGGGAGCCCAGAACTGGACACTACTCCAGATGTGGTCTCATTAGTGCAGAGTAGAGGGGGAGGAGAACCTCCCTCAGCCTGCTGGACACACTCATCTTTATGCACCCCAGGATACCACTGGCCTTCCACAAAGGCATATTGATGTCCCGTGGACAACTTATTGTCCAACAGGACTCCAAGTTCCTTCTATGTGCAGCTGCTTTCCAGCGGATCTACCACTAACCTGTACTGGTGTGTGGTCCTGCACCTCCAGGTGTAGGACTCTACACTTACCCTTCTTGAATTTCATTAAGTTTGCCTTTTGCCCATCTCTCCCATCTGCCTGGATTCTCACTGAAGTGCAGTACAGCCTTCTGGTGTATCAGCCACTCCTCTCAGGTTTGTACAATCAGCAAACTTGACAAGGGTACACTCCATCCCTTCATCCAGCTTATAGATGAAGATGTTGAAAAAGACTGGACCCAGTACTAACCCCTGAAGAACAGCGCTAGCTATAGGTCTCCAACTGGACTCCGTGCCACTGAACATGACTCACTGATCACTTTCATTTGGAAAGAAGATTCCAAATGTAGTATTGAAAAACCACAAATACTTCTCATCAGCAAGTCAACCTCAGATATGGAAGTAATTAGCTGTGTCAGAAGAATGAGCATTCTGCCTTCAAGGAAATAAAAGTTGCATAGAATTTGCATACACTATATGAAATATGGTAATTTCTCTAAAGAGACATGTTTTCAGCTTCAATTTACTGTCACCACTAAATGATGAGGATGTGCATGAATACTAATACGAAGGTATTAAATTATTCATTTACTGGGGAAAGGTAGAAAAGAAAGAAAATAGTCTTACATTTGTTGAAAGAACTTTTCTATTTTATGAGGGTTAAGCAGATAGAGAAAAAACTTAACAGGATGCTGGAAAAAAAGGTAGGAAGTTCATATGGAAATCTGAAAATTACGTAGACGTGTGCTGGAAATAAAGACAAGATGATACTGATTGACTGAAGACTGAAGAGAAAGATACTGATGGGTTCAGAAGTGATGTACAGAGAATTCACCTTTTTACAGCCTTATTTAATTTTTTTTTTTATTTATTTCTAAAACATTTTCCAACACTTCTACTACATCTAAAAACATTATTAGATGAGCAAGTAAAAATACTGTACATTCATTGTATCTTAGACTTAAAGACCTTTAAGGAAGAATTTGAAATCTAAGCAAACCTGTGTACCTACATCCATGGACAGACACAGAAGTCAAAGCAGACATTTTCATGGATGCTGATCATCCTTACAAATACTATCTAGGCAGAGTTGGAAGTATTTAGGACCTCTAACATCAAATTATTTGTATTTCTGTACCTAAATGGAGATTATATGCCTTATATCCAAAATACCAAAGTTAATACATTTCTTGTGTTGTAAAACAGGGGCAAATGAATGTATTTGAAGAGCTCATGTTGAGCATACCATTCTGGAAAGCTATCTTAATGTTCATTCTTCAGTTACTTCATGAGATATAAGGACTGTGTTTACAGAACCCAGGGACTTTCCCTTGTAATGTCTGCCCAGACAAATTTTTAGTTTATGTTCTGTTACAGTTGCTTGCATTGTATAATGCTGACTCCCCTGAATTTGAAGACAAATTTCCCTTAGAGCTCACTAAAGCTCTAAGGATTTCATTCTTTTCATTAAAAAAAACAAAACCAGAAAACCTTTCTGGAAAGGAAGATGGAATCAACTGAGATTTTAAAATAAATCGGGTATAAAAATGGGTAAGTTTAAAGTTCTAATATGAACCTTCTTTTTCTCACTCTTAAAAGTTTTCTTTTCATCCTAGAATCATGCTCATGTAGTCAACTCTGGACATTAAAACCTTATCAATCTAAAAAAAGAAAAGGAAAACTAAGCTTGAATTTTTAATACAATTCATTCCAAGGCAAGTTAAGGAAAAACTTAAGGAGAAACAGTGACACTATGCTTTACATTTGACATTTTTGTCCACAGCTATAAACACAAATGGGAAGGTTCTTGCTGTACATCAACATAGATTTTGGTTTTGCATTAATTTTTGTGTTAGCTGAATTTAAATATTGAAGCTTTTACAGACTGTTGTAATAAAATACCTTTTTTTCTCTATGACTGAAATTTGAAGAAAACAAAATCGGTATCTATGGACTCAAAAGACAGATCTGTCTTCAGAACAGAACTTTTCATGTGTTCTGATCAAATCTTCAAGAAATGGCAGTGGGGAATATTCTGGATCTATCCTATCCTCACTTTCTCCAACTTGTCTGACCAGTTTGAATTTAAAGACACATTTAAATGCCCACTTCTGTCTTTAGCCTGTGAAAGTAGATGTTGAGATTACCTAAATGAACAGTGTGAAATTCCAAGCAGCACTGATAATGTCAGCTAGACTAAGTGCAAAAAGGAGTCAGAATATAAAATGTGAAAAAGCAATTATAAGAGAGTGTCTTAAATATTTTTATACTAGATTAAACAGACACATTACAAAATTACCATCATTTACACTGCATGTGTTTTATTCCAATTTTCCATTTTGTCATTTTTTTGATAATGCTCAAAGGCATTTTTGTTCAGTCACTCTCACAGCCCTCTTGTATCCCCTATGTACTCTTTCAACCAACACACAACAAACACACTTCAGGCAAGATTAAGGAGAAAAATCTGCATAGTATCATTCTGTAGGAACACTGTTTTGTATCCTGAAAACTTAAATACAGTTGGAGGTTGATCTTATTCATATGTTGATTGCATAGAGAGCAGACTTGTTTAGATTAACAATAAAAGTAAAACAGTCAGCTAACACTAATCAACTTCTAACTCAATCCACCAAACAAATCCTGATTATATGTTTTATACAGACTAACAATGCCCAAACTTTTCCCCACATGGAGAACTTTGGATGCGCACACACACACACAAGTATCTGTTTCAGATATGTCTTTTGCATGAGAAATAATTTGACTTTGATTGTTTAAATTCAATAAACTATAGCTGTGATTTTCCACCTAGATATAGGAATATTTATATATATTTCCTTACCAAGAAATCTAGCACCTTTCCTGTCCTCTCTCTGAAATTCTTCTATTCCAAACAGTCACTTCCTACCTGCATTCAACTGTATGAAGTGATTATTCAAATATTGAATAGAAACAGTATTTTAAAATTACTAGAGCATAAACAAATCGTACGAGTCCTTTTTGGAAGAGTTGTACTAACTGATTTTAAAAACAGGCTGTGGAAAAGTCAAAAAGATACTTGAGGATGTATTGAATAGAAATGATAAGCATTTAATACAGTACTTTCAACAATATTATTTCAACTGTAAAATCAAAAAAAAGGTTGTTTTTTTTTTTTTAAGAATAGATGTCATCGTTGATTCATTGGAAATGAAATAGCAGACTGTAGAGAACATAAAAGCTATCTTTGAACCCACAGATCTATATACTAAGGTATAGACAAGAAAGTTTGGAATTGCATTAGCAGTATTCATGACAGTTCTGTTAGGTGGAAACCAAACTCCTATTCTCTAATTACTCATTTTGGCATTTCTGTTCTATAAGTATCATTTTTTTTTTATATATGTATACCAAAGTGTTGTGATAATACCTCTGGACTTAACTTTCTTCTATCTCAGGAAAGCACAAAGGCACGTCATTTCTACAAAGACCTGCAGAAAGGTTGGACCAGATAATTTAGGTTTATGCATCACATTAGTTTTATGAGAGTTAAATCACTCATATTGTAATCCCAGACTCACTAAGAAAATAATCCCTTCTTCAAAACAAACTACTCAAAATAACCAGTTCAATTATTGTTTGAGTGATGTTTACTGAGGTTTCTTTACAAGACATTAAAATGCAATATTTTAAGGTAATGCAACAGTAGCAATAAAGACCCATATTGGAATGACAAATGCTGTATGCATCACCAAGCCAGATTTTGCCTTAAGTAATTTCATCTGCTCATTTTGAAGTTTCTATCTGACATTTAAGTTAGCTATTAAATTTAACTATGGGACCATCTGGAGAACTACTGTAGACAGAATAGCCTAATAAATGTGATCTGCCATGATGGCATGCCTTTATTTATCTTCTGTTTGATTGAAGTCTGAACTAGTAAAATTTTAAATTTCAAATTTAAAACCTTGCACTATTGTTTACCTACAATTGTATTTAATTACAATTATCTCTGGAGATCTGAGTCTAGAACTTGGACTCATTTCTTATCTGAATAGGAGACTAGAGACTAGCAATTAAGTTTTGTTTACAAAGTGAGCAGTTCTCTAGTGAGGACAAGTTGCTGTTGCTTGGTATCTTCATCTTAAAATATGCAAAAGTGGCAGTGTAAAAGCCGAAATACTAACTTGAGAGTGTAAATGTGGGAAGAACTGTCACACCTTCTTACAGAGAGTGAAATGAAATATTTTCTCTGGAATCAACAAAATAAATTAACACAAGAATTTCATGCTTAGTTGTACATGCTCAGTCAACTGAATATGCATGACACCTTCACCACACTGAAAAATTAAGGAATAGTTCCTGCTGATTTCCTGAACCAAGCCCAGTGATAATTTTACAAATGCACTGAATTCATTATGTGAAATTATTTGAGAGAAAAGTAAGAATTCCATTATCTCTATACATCTGCTAATTTCTCTATACTTTCTTCATGTACTCATATTAATCACGTAAACTCAGTTTCCCAAAGCTAGCCCCTGATTGCCACCAGAGTTCTGTATGTTGTCTCCTTCCTGAAGGTCTCAACACCTGCAATAATGCCCGTAGAAACCCTAACAGGCTTCTCTTCCCCCTAATATGGGGGAAGGAATAAATCAGAAAGCCTGATTTTTCCCATAAGTATTAAATGTGTGCTGTTCCACTGATTTTGCATTTCAGAAATTACTTCTGTGTCTATGACCCGTTGCGACTCGTTAGTTTACACTCAAATTAAAAATCCATGAATTGTGGCTGCATAGTCAAATATCTCGGCTTCATATTCCTAAGGAAATTAAAAATTCTTAAACATATCACCAGAAGTTATTGTAAACAGCACTATTTTCATTTTTGCTTAGCTGTGCATGTGAGGTTTGACCTTGTCAGACCTGACCCAGCAAGTAAAGTAAGAAAATCAGAGCCTCTATCTTGGCTCTATTCCAGATTTCAGCTTATACCTTCCATTTAATTAGACTTAGATAATTTCATAGCATTTCATTAGGCTTAGACGTTCAGACAAACTTAGTCACCATTGTTTTATGTATCATCAGACATGGTCTAGGCATTTCAAAGCAAGCCACACAAACTTACTAAGAGAAAGAGTTCCGTGCTCCAAAAAGAAACCTAAAAAACCCAAGGATGACAACGAAAAAGCAAAGGAAGATGATCACCAGGGACAAATAATGTGAAGTCAATTTAAACTAAGTAGTATTTTTCAAATGGTTTGGTTACTGACTCTTTTACCTTTGAATTCCTTCTAATATGTAGTTAGGTTTTCAGAAAACATTTGAAATGTATACCTTGTACGCAGGAGAATATCACTGATGCATTATTGCTAGATATTCTTTGACCACACACTTGTTTTCTTTCTTCCAAAAACCCTGAAGGAACAAAACCATGCATATTAAAAAGGAGAAGAAACTGTAACCCAGAAAGCCATAACATAATGTAGTCTTTTCAATTAATAATGTCACAGGCAGTTGAACACTAGAGAGAATTAGAAACTTCACAATGCGTTACTCCACATTTCGCAAGCAAAAATATATGACATATAGAGTCTTATTACTTAGAAGAACAGTGGAGCTTGAAGCCCATGCATTAAGTTTGAGCAGCCTTGGTGAAAATAAGATCTCATTCCCTCATTATGCATCCTTCATCTAAAACCAAATGAGATAATAAAGAAAGAGAGATGAGATATTTTCTGCATAAAGAACCATATAATCCTTTATCTCATTTAAATAATAGATTCATAAAATCTTTTTTTAAACATACAACTAAATGATGCAGTGAAATATTAATAAATCTGCATATTTAATAAAACTAATACCACGTGCTAAATGATATCCAGATTAATGGATATCCTTAGAGATATATATTAAACACCACCAACATGGTTGTGGATGGCTTTTGGATCTGAAGTTTGTAAAGGATTGTGTCTAGCAACAGGTCTCAGTGTTGTTGAAATTTTGCAAAATGCTGTGAATCAGCACAGAATTAAAATGTTGTCTTTTTTTCATGCTTGCAGATATCTTCATTGAAGAAAAAACTGTGCTGGTGTTTGTGACTGAGTATCAAGACAACATCTTTAGTGTTTTAATGAGGCAATTGAAATTCTCATAGGGAAGGAATCTCAAAAGCTGAGGAAAATTGATGTGATGAGTTGTTTTCAGACTTGAAGACATGTGCCTCATGCTTGTACTAGGATTGAGGCCTAAATAGGTCCTTTTCTCTCACTTCTTTGTAGCTGTGTCAAGCATAAATTTATAATAAAAGCTAAAATGTCAGATAAGAATACTGATTAGGAAGAAATAAGCCATTATAGGCCAATCAAAATTATTCTGACTTTCCCTGGAGAGGACTAGGTAAATGGGAAAAGAAGAACGAAACCCACTGCTGGGCAAATGTCTGACAGAGCATTCAGAAATAACAAGGACAGTAGCAAAACAATGTTTCCTGTTTGCTTCTGGCTGTAAAGGGTTTTGTGCATCTTTTATTTTCCAGAACTGCATAGCCAGGGATAAATTCCTCTCCATAACTCCGCTATGTCAAGGAGGGTATTCAGGCTTTTAAGAATGGCAAACTAAGTCACAGAAATTAAGACTCAAATCTAAAATACGCTATATCAAAATAATTATAGTGAAAATTCATCAGAATATAAGCATGTAATTTCAAGCACAAAACCCTCCAAATGCTGGTGATTCACTACTTCTGGAGACCTCTAAAGTGTTATGTACTTCATTCATCAATATTAATGGATCCTGCTTGTCCAAAGAATTTGTACTCTCTCAAAAATACCTTAGAGTCAACAATGCTAAGCAATCCCATTAGCTAATTAGTCTCTAATCCAGTCATAGTCTTTAACATATCTTTATTGGGAGAGGTAAGGGGAGTGTCATCAAATAGGTCATTGGGCTGTCTGCAGAATTTAACAAGAGATACCACATACTTCAAAAAGGGCAGTGGAAGATACAGCTAAAATGCATAAACAGTCTTCAGATGAAGGACTTGATTTAGAAGTGTGTGTTAACACCTAGGGCAATGTCCAAGTAAAATGTATTTGTAGCTTCCCATTCCAGAAAATGGCAAACAGCAGAGACAGTGAAGAGGGCTATGTTAGAATAGGGTGACATTGTAGTGAAAAGCACAGGGTCATGCAAATTTCACTGATGTCTAAAATACGATTTTAGTAGAGATGACAGAGGAGAAGAAATACTCATCAGCTATCAGTTAACAATGTATATTATAGCCCTGAAAGAGGTATGGTGAGCAGAGCTAAGTGTAACTCTGCTGTCCAAAGCAAAAGTGACAGTACACAACAAATTTACAGGGCATTAGTTCTTCATTTATAAAAGAAGTTTAACTACAGCAATAAGCATAAATTACCTAGACCAAGAAAAGACATGAAGAGATAACATTACAAAAAGAAGCTAAAATAAGCTGACATAGTAAACCAAGAGAAACAGGGATATAATTGCTTTCAGGGAGTACATCAGCAGGCAGGAGAAAAAACACATCTCAAAATAAAAATGTGTTGGGAGAAAAAAAAAGAATATACAGGCATAAAATGTCCATGACTAATAAAGACCTTTAACCTACAGAACAGTGTGGTTCTGGAATACAAACTGGGGACAAGATTTGACTTTTGATCAAAATAAGTAAGATGTTATGGTGTATGGTTCTCTGAAACTACAGGGCATCAGCAGTCAAGGAGGTCACTTTTCATTCCACTTTCCAAGATACAAGTGGAGAATATTGAAGTGAAGAGTTTTCCAGAATCTCAAAATGAACCATAAGGGAAAGCTGCTTGGTTAAAAATCCTAATGTTAGTGAAAGATAAAACTGAAAAAAAAAAAATCAATATTGCATATTAAAAAGTTTGCATTTAATAATATTGGGAATGTAAATCAAAACAATGGGTATACAGAATGCTGTCCAGAGAAATTAGTCTAACATTCCTGAAATCTATACAGAGCCTAGTAAATAAATACTGATTTTGCACTGCTGATACTTACATGCTATACATTTCATAATGTATTTACTATTTTAGAAAATAATAATGTAGACTTAGTAGTTAAGTTTCAATGATCCAAGAATAGAAATTAATCCAATTTCCGAAGTGGAAAAGGCAAAAGGCAATGAACCTCACACTATTGTGGTCTGATTCATACCAACCACCAATGGAGATCATCTCTTCATCTTAGAAATTCATACTCCATCCAGACTAGATTGCCAAGCAGGTCTATCTACAAGCCAGGGCTACCATTTTTTATTCTCATCTTTGCCACCAATTCGAAGCTGAGTCTGGTCCAATCGCCTGATTAACAAAAGATGTCAAAGTAATCTAAGAGACTAATTTTGAGTTAGCACTCTTTATAGATCTAGATAAAAAGACTGGAAAAAATAGAATAAAAATAGAAACAGAAAAAGGAATCATATTTAATAAGAGCAGGCCAAGATAATGAGAAGAAAAAAGCAAACTCAAGTCAGAATATACCTTACGGTTTCAATGTAGGTGCCCTTCCTATGGTTGCCTTCAAACCTCCTTTTTGCTTTTTGGTATCTTAAATAAATACACATTTGTAATTACCCAGGGTAAAATTGGAGCATTTTTAATGAGATATCACAGTCTGATGGGTCCTAACTGGATTTTTTTATCTACATAGGAAGATAAATGATGTTAGAGCTTACAGGTGTGGCAGCTCTAAACACTTCATTTTAATGGGAAAGTAAAGTGATTTATTACAGTATCAGTGAAAAACCAGAAGCTTCCAAGTGTCAGCAACAATGACACTTTTTCAAAACCTAAACACTCTTCCATCTGACCTCTTACACTTTTCATTACCACAAAACACAGAGATGCTTTATTAATATATATATTAATGATTTCATGTCTCTCCTTCCCTCTAGTAATATATTCTTTCAAAGATGCATTCCAAATTGTGTATGGCATGCCAAGGAGTGACAGAACAGCTTTTTAATCAGAAGAAATTAGTTCCTTTTGGTTAAGTATGATGTGTCCATATATGTAGCCTCCTAACACATTCTGTGATATGACTTTTTTATACAGGGATGATAGTTACAACAGAGAACATTAAATCAAACAGCATAACTGAATATAGGGTGAGCAATAGCTAAGGGATTAATTGGTTTTGAGCTTCCTACATTTCTTTTTGTAGCTTTTGTTGTATTCTGTATAGCGAAAATGCCAAGATGTTTGTCTGAGCTCATAATGAAACTCCAAGTGATTAGCCATGTCCTACTGGCCAAAAATGTGTGTCTGTGGGTATGCACATATGTATCATGCATACACAAATTTATGAAGGCTATATATGAGTGCACACATGTATGCACATACATTTATATTATTATACATACACAGAAGAATTATATGTTTGCATATTATGCATGTAAGAAGTGCAACAGCATATACAGGGAGCATGCAAAAAGGGACTATCCAGTCATAACATCTAATAAGTTCAAAACTGAGGTTAAGAACAAAACTATGGGAAATCCAAATATGAGACCTGTGCTCCTTCTCTTATTCCTGATATCACTTAGACCATGGAAATTAGAAAGGTCCTAACATCAGAGACTCTCTCAGAATCAGATGTGAATGCAATTTGAGTAGCTAGAGGGTGGATTGTTTTTTGTCAGCATGATGTTTTTTGTTTGTATGATTGTGTATTTGGGTTTTTTTCTGTTTTTTGTTTGGTTGGTTTGTTTACTCCTTATGAAATAAAAATCAAGTTTCCAACAAAACTAGAGGTTTTCTTAACCGATTCACTTAAGTAATTATCAGACAACATTAAAAACCAAGACATGTCTGTATGTAAAAATAGACTAAATACAGTAAATTTTTGCCTACCAACAACTGCTGCCACAATCATTTGCAGTCTCAAGTCAAAGCATTTTTACCCTTACTAATCACAATGAAATACTGATGTAATAGTGCATATTCAGAGGGCTGGAGCACCTCTTGTATGAAGAAAGGCTGAGAAAGTTGGGAGTTGTTCAGCCTGGAGAAGAGAAGGCTCCAGAAAAACCTTTTTGTGGCCTTCCAGTACTTAAAACAGAACTCTAAGAAAGAGGGTGACAGTCTTTTCAGGAGGGACAGTTGCAACAGGATAAGGGGTAAAGGTCTTAAACTAGAAAAGGGTAGATTTAGCCTAGATACTAGGAAGACATTTTTTATAGTGAGGGTGGCACAGGTTGCCCAGAGAGGTGGTAGATGCTCCATCCCTGGAAACATTCTAGGTCAGGTTGGATAGGGCTCTTAGCAACCTGATTTAAAGATGTCCCTGCTCTCTGCAGGGGTGTTGGACTGGGTGACCTTTAAAGGTCCCTTCCAACTCAATCCCTACTATGGTTCTATGATTCTATGATTTATTTTCAGTGGGTTGAATGATTCTAAAACCTAAGTATCCTCAGCTCACTCACATGCCCATATTTATCAAGACACATACATTTTCTGTGGAATATTTTCCATGAACAAAATACATCCTGATTCTAGAAAAGGTGTAATGATTACCTTTTCATTCCTTCACACACTTCACCTAAAACAAGTGCTGTTTGCTTTTATCACATGATATCATTATGAAGATTTATCTTCATATTTTCAAATCAAACTGTAATAGCAACTTGATTGCATGAAAAATAGTGGCTATCAGGATACAATATTATACAATGTGCACCAAAAAGGAGACAAATTTAAAAGCAATGTTCTACAATTTCATTATCATGACAAAGACTAAATCATTTCACCCTGGCATTCTCTTATATAACTTCCAAAAGGGCTCAAAGTGTACAGCAATTAGTACCACTTTAGAAGGACTATTTTCTTTAATAGTGCATTATGGATAAAATCAACTTCAGGAAAGCATTGCCTGACTGAATGGCACCATTCTTGATTACACTTTAAAGCAGAATATTTTCAATAGATCAAATTACAAGACAGTGAGCACAATAATACACATGCTGTCTGAATTAGCATTCTTTGTCTTCTATTTTTAATACCAAGGTGCACTAATTTGACGGTACTGTTTTTGCTACTATGATTAACAAATAGTAGCTTTCATCACAATTTAGGAACAATCTAGTTTGAAACATGTTGCTCTCTGGAAATAGAAATTGATCCAAGGTGTAACAATGTTGTTGGCATAAAGAACAGGAAACAAACAAATACTGAGCTGTACATTCTATGGACAGGTTTTGATGTAAAATACTTAGCAAATATTTGAGGGTTTCAGACTAAAAAAAAAAAAGGTTATAGGAGTCTTTATCAATACCTAAACATCAATCTGAAAATGTTTTCAACATATTTGTTATAATGCATCCTATTTCTAGGGAAAACACCAGTTTTTTATACAAACCACAGACATGATTCTGCCTTTGAAAAAAAGGTCTGTGTCTTTGTATGGATTTGGCTGATGGCATCATGTTTGAGACAGAGGTGTAACTTCAGCAGTTATGGTTACTTCATTGAATGTGGACCCATGCCAAAGCAAATGGAAAAATAGGCACTTCTGCCCCCAGTGCTGTAAGCTTCAGATCTTCAGCGTCACTTGAGTAAGTCTGGTGGGAACTGGCACAGTAATGTTAAATCACATAGCAGCAATGTTACTAAATTTGATTATTTTAACCTGTACAACATAATGTATTTTTTTTCCTCTTGTTTATTTTACAACAAATGGAACAAACCAAATCACTAATTGAAACTGGCAGGTTAGTGAAAATAATAATCACTGCAGTCACATTAGAGAATTAACTTGTTTCAACAGTTTTGTTTAGATTGGTGGAGATGTTCTCCAAGAAAAATTTTATTCAAATACAGTTCTTGTGGAAATTGGCTTTAGAATCATTCCGTTGCATATTCACACAATAAATACTATCTTCTTTATTGGGCAGGATGCAATGAACAGAAACCACTTCATTACAATCAAACTTTATCTGTATCTTGCTGAAAATGGAGGATTGAGCAGGTAAGAGTGACTGAGACAAGATTATTCACATGAGACATTTTGCACCACTAGTTAAAGAAATTGTCAGTTAACACTGGGCAGTTCCACCAGACCTTCCTCCTCTCTTTCAAAGGCACAAACCATTTTCTGGTGGATGAAAAAACAGTGTTTACAGACCTCTCCCTTGGGACCCTGACATAACAGGGCAGAAGAGAATTTGACTGCAACCCTCCCAGCTCTATGCAGATTGGAAAACACGTAATTTTGATGGAGATTATAGTTTGAGAAAATTTACCATAAACTGAAATCAAGATGGAAATTTATTCATAGACATAATTTTTGGAATAAAATAAAATCTTAATTACCATGTTTTTCAAATTGTCCCCCAAGTTCAGTTCACCAGCTATTTCTGATTGCTTTTCTTCACAAAACAGTGAAATTCCCAGAAACTTTCCTAGACTACTACTTCAGATAACAACATATGAAATGACAATATCACATGTCCATTCATGCACCCAGCTCCAATTTTCAAAACCAGGTGGAAATGAGCCTGGCCAACCCGTTCTCAGTAAAACGTGGAAAGAAAGTCAACAGCAGTTGTTTATTTGAATCCACAAAATCTATATTCTTATCCCATCTTCTCTCTACCTTCTTTTTCACTTATCTCCATTGCAAGCATGGGTTCAGCAATCACCTCTTTGCCTCCATTTCTGCCATCAGATTTGCCTCCCTATTTTCAAACTGATATCTCTGACAGACCTTCTGACACTTTTTATCTCCCCATCTGTGTAAGTTAAACATGACTAAGTAAAGTTTGTTTTCCTCAGGAATCACATCAGTCTACATTGCTCTGGTGTACTTCCTTTTTATACCTACTAGCTACTCAAGACAAATAATCTAGGTAGTATACTAACCTCTCTTGTCTAATCCTGATAATCTACGCACTTCCTAATTTTTCCTATAGTGTCTTAAGTTATGAGGCATATAGAAGTGACAAAGGTTAATAAGTACGTTGGGGAAAAACAATTGTTGGCAAAGTAAAAGAACAAGATAGATTTTAATCATACCGGAAGAAAATAAATCGAGCAACATTTTGTATTTGTTATTAAATGGAGATGGTAATCATAGTAACAATAGAAACAAGTAATGAGTGGACTGAAGTGTTTAATATATACGTCTCTGCTACGTTTCAGAAGAAGCAGGATAATGTACAAATTGACAGCTGTGGAAAACTTCACAACTAGAAAAAAATAGAGAGGCTTCTAATCAACACTTAGTAATGATGGTGACTTTCTGGTCTGTGTATATTCCTTAAAACAAACCCAAGGAAAAGAGAAAATAACACCAAAGAATTAATACTGGGCTAAAATCACAAGAGGCAAAAAAGGATGACATGAATAACTACGGTCATTAAATGAGACAAACTCCTGGAAAACCTGTTACAGGAATCAAATAATTAAATTTTTAATTGTTTTAAAGGAAATTGATCTTGTCAAGTAAAATTGACTTAATTATTGGATGAAATTGCAAATTTGTTTAAGTGTACTTATTATAGAAGTATAAGACTCTAGGAATAATAAAGGCATTTGAATTAGCACTACAAGTACATAATGAGAAGATTACAAATTGCCTTATTAACCAAGCTTGAAAGGAGTGTCTGAAAGACTCATCAACAAACAGGCATTTTCTAATAGCATCTAGATTTAATAGTATTCAACTATTAGTGGTCAGACAGGAATATAAAGGTCTTCCTTATGAGATAAAAAACGACACATATTTCTTGGTTAAAGAGGTCTTTACAAAACCTTTGATTTCATACAGCTAAATGTAAATGTTTACAGCAACAAACAAGGAATGTAGGCCTCATCTGAGAGCATAAACTACAGGAATTTTGTAAGGGTTGTAATAAATAGTCAACTCCCAAGTAACCATCATGAGGCAAAAAGTGTTTCATGCAAGTGTTACTTGCAAAAAACAAAACCAAACAAAAACAGAGAAAAAACCCCTAACAAAAACCCAAAAAGGACTAGCAAAAATTAAGAACAGATATTATTTTATTTCTATTTATTAAGACCAAAGCTGTAATATTCTCAAAAGAGCCTACCTGGGAAGTAAAAATCCCTCTCAGCTGAAATATCACTATTTCTGAAACTGAGTTGAAAAATTTTAGAATAAATAAGGCAAACAACTTAAGAAGAAATTTCTACACAACTGTCTGAAAATAGAAAACTAACCAAAATAAAAACATGACAAAACAATCTCTCACTGGCATGCACATGACAGACACTAGCTAAGTCACAAGTCTATCTGCTGTTACACTTTTTCTGTGTTCAATACATTTGATGTGGAAATGTTTGTGGAAAGTTTTAGTTTTACAGAAAGGAATTTTCCATTACGTTTCACCTGTATCTGGTGATTTAGAATGTATGTTTGAAAACTACAGAAATTTTTAAGCAATAAAAATAAAGCACAACAAAAATAATAAAGTACTTAGAACCCTAGTTGAGAGAAAGCACCAAACATACAGGGGCTACTTAGGTTAGTGAAAGAAGCTGAGGACTGAAGCTAAACATGAGTGAAACAAGGAATAAGTAATTTTTTATATATAATCAAGGTGATTTAAACACCAGACAGTATTTCCCCAAAACAGTGAGACTCTACGGTTCAGTTTTTGATGCCTTCTAATCAGAAGTGTTGACTTCTCTGGGAAATAAGGTTTAACTGACACTTTACACTGTCAAGTGATTCTTTGTTCAGCATCTGTTAATGTCACAATCTGTTTTCAGTTAGCTGTTTGTGAAGGGCAGCCTTTGGCATTTTAGTACTGGATTAAGGCAAAAACAAAACAATGTTCCATGCTCAGATAAGAATTTGCAGTCCTATACATGATGCATGCTTAAACACACAGTCATATGTATAGAAAATGCTGAGGAATGTTGCTTTTGCAAGCTGTAGAATAAGTATAATTTTTTTTTTTAAAAATATTAACACAGGAACTAAGAGACTTAAGCTGCCTCATCAGGAATCGTTTACCAAAGACCAGAAGCCTTAAGTGGTCTTACAGGAAACAGAGGCCTAAAGCCAAGTCTTAAGGTAAAAGAAAGATAAAGGACAAAATTGCACAATTGTCAATCAAGATGTGTTAATAGATAAAGGGGCAACAGTTAAGGGCTATTTAAGATGAACAATAGCAACATAGAAAGATACTGCATTTTGCTCAGTAAACTCAGGAATATTAGTTTCTCCAAGGGGAAGCAGGAACCTGTGAGACACTCAATTACAAACTATTTTGGACTGTTATGAAGAAGGTGCCTCGGTTAAGCCTGTAAACCTTGGAAGTACCTAATTCAAAAGGAAACAAGGGAGGGACTTCTGGGGACGGGAAAAGGGGATAAAATGCTGAAAACTCTGACCAGAGGTGTGCCTACTTTGTTAGGACACCTGCTCTTGCAAGAGCGTATAATAAATTCCTGCTTCACTAGTACGTCTACTGCGAGTCCTTTCTTAGGACCTTTGCATTTCTAACACATGGGATTTGCCAACTCAGAGAAGGCTTCTGGAACTACAGACCAAAAGCATCTAAGCCAGGTAGATGCTGGCTCAATAGATGTATCATGGTATGAAACAGCACATGGTATAAAGGAGGTTTGACTGCATGGTCTACTGTGATCTGTTAATCTGTTCCAGCCTTAAATCTGAAGACACTGCAGCCTTTCTCGCTTTGTAGTCATTTTTGCAGTACTTTCCAGTTGCATGGGACAGTATACAAAGCATTAATTAAGCTCCCCATTGCCCTGTAACAGCCAAGGTTATTTCAATAGCTGCATAAATCTGTGTAATAGGAATAGAGGGCTATATATTGACATTTGACCTCAACAGATTTCTGCCTTTGCCTTCAAAGATCATAATTATGTCAAAGATCATTCTCCATACGAGAACTATAGCCCTTTATCTTAAAAAAATATTAATGGAGTTGCTTTGAATAAAGACATTATGTTATTCTGAGATGTCCAAAAACTTTTACCATCTTTTGCTGAATCACAGGGAAGTTTGTTACTCAACAACAACAAAATTATTCCCTTGCTATTATATTTGATTAGTGCTTCAATAAAGTAAATTCAATACTACATGAAAAAAAATATTTATTTTAGTTCAAGTTAATCAATTTGATCAAGAGGGTATAAAAGAAAACACATCATTGTCATGCAATTGTATGTTTCACACCATGTCTCAGACAAGTAGATAAAATTGTAATTTAACTTTCTTGCTTTACATACAACCCTAATTACCTCTTTCTTCCTACTATCATGTACATTCATTTGATCATCTCCTATTTCTGGCTCATGGAGCAATGCAACTCTCTGCCACCAGGAAACAGAAGAAATAAGAGTGATTTACATGTGGGTTAATTCTCACCAAATTACCATACTTAGTAGACATCTTACATTTTAAAAGGTATACTATTTTATACACCTTTGATAAAAGTGACAAAACCATTGAAATAGCAGAGAAAAGAATGTTTTGTCCAATGCTTCCTATAATTGCTCCCACAGTGCTTTAAAAATGATTAAATTAAAAATCAGCATTCCCTTGGGAAATAAATGGAGAGACTATGTAAATAGATCGCTCGCCTACTGCAGCATTGCCTCTAGACAGCAATTGCTCACAACAGCTACAAACAGATAGTGAGAAAATAATCTCATATCCAGCTGAAATGGCACAGGGAACTCGGGAGGGCTGAAAGCAATTATCTGAAATGGAGTTTCCTCACAATGCTGAAGTTACATCAAGTGAACATTAATAATCACTTTGGAGCCTCCTTTGAAGTAGAAAAGGAGGACTCAAGCATAAGAAACACACTCACAATTGAAGGTGTAGGACACAGAGATGTCAGGTTTCCCTCATCCCCTAGTTTGCATACAGGAATACTTTGTCCCTTTTGATACCTTTTTTTTTCCCTCCTGTTGATCATTATTATAGCATCTGAGGGCCAGACCTAAAAGAGGACAGACATGCCAAGGGGGACATAAGAAAGATTCAGACAACACAAAACTAGACTTGCAGCTCTGAAAGTCTCCTATCATCAGCAGAAAGTACAGGCAAAATCCAGAAAGGTCTTGAGAATGTTCAAGAGGATGTGAGCTGTGGAGAGTACATAATTTTCTTATGTCTTATACACGTTGCAACAGATGACACTCCAACCTCTTTTCCAGACTCTCTCCTTTATCCCTTCTCAAATCTGAACAGTCATGAAACAGGTAGATGTCACACAGCCCCAAGAATCTGAAGTCCTCAATTATAAGATAGCTTCCAATACCTCTAATAAAGGTACTTCGACTATGTTTTTAACTATAGCCTTTACCTATTACAAAAGTTTGATCTAATGTCTTATCAGATGTAATAAAAAGGAAATTGCAGCACAACACATCACAATCTCACTAAGGTGTTGAGAAGCACACAAACTGTTTAGAAACATTGTTTTCTTGTCATCTTATATTACAAATCTTTTTTTTTCTTGGCACTTTTAGAAACCAGAATATAATGAAATTTGATGAACTGGAATATAGTCTCTTGCTTCTAACAAATCACTGTGACCAAAGCTGACCTCATTAGAAGACTTTTTTTTTTTTTTTTATATACAAAGAACAAACCATTGGCCAAATTCAATCTGGATTTTAAGGATTCATAATGAATTTAAATAGCTGTTTCTACATAAAGACAAATAAAACTTCGACTGAAGAGGGTGAATTAAAAAGTTGGTTTATTACAGATTAAATTCTGTTTTGAGAACAGCTTGCCAGACAATCAAAAAATGCAGTCTCCATATCCTCCAAAAATATACAACTATCAATCATTTCCTGACAATAATAAAGCTGCAAGTTATCTCTGCTAACTTTGAACTCTTTTAGAATTGCAGAATTCCAGGTATATCAGGAATTATGTATACCCCTTTTCACCTCTGCTCAGTTGGGCTGTTTCTGGTTTTATTGGATTATTTGTTTCTAAGATCATTTGCAGTTTTATAGACAAGACTGTTGTCTATATCCTATTCAAATTAACCCAGAGCCTAGTTGCAGTGCATGTTGAAGGAGCACAGTACTGATCATAAATCCAGTATACAGAAGGATCAATGCTAGGTCCACAGAGTTATTGTCCCAAAATAACATGGAAGAAAACTTCTGTAATACATTCTGCTTACCGTATGTTGTCACAAACAGTTGTGCCTCATCTGTGCAATTATCTCTGGTCTCTTCCCTTCAGGACTCAGTGCATTTGTTCTAATGTGTAAAGGCATATTTCTGAGCCATGTTTCAAAGAACTCATTTCCCATATACAAGACACACTGTAGGGAAGGGATGCCATACAGAGGGTCCTTGACACAGGATCTTTATTTAATACCCACAGGAATGAACTTAAGTGTGAAAATTTTCTCCATTCATCCTGGCCATTCTGCACTCCATTTTTGGGAACAGTATGTTTTTCTACTTTAGTCCAATACTGAGTAAAAATATGCTGTCTTCTGTTATTTTATGTTTCCTTATTCCTTTCCTAGTCACTGTATTGAGGGGAAAACATTTAAAATATCTCAAAACTCAATTTCTTGATGAAATATTGAGGGCTCTCAGCTTTGATGTACGCTTACCATAATGGTTGTGATAAGTAATGCCTGCAAGTATATAAATGTAAATGCACCCAATAATGCAAACAAACATATCCATAAATATACATATTTTTCAAAGACTGAGAAGCCTGATGAGGTGACAGTGACCAGCTACCAAAAATAGTGTGCACAAAAGAGTCCTAATGACCTAAAGAAGACAAAGTTACTTAGACCATAGCTCATAACTTGAAGTTAGAACAGGGACCATCCAACAGATGCAGCTGCATTCATTAAAATTCAGTATCACTGCACTGCTGTCTAGCTTAAATGTCCTTAAAAACTTGAGCTTTTTCCCCTAAAGACCTTTTGGAAATTGAACTTCTTGACCCCACACAATCTTCTCCAGGCATACACATCATTCTGGTTATCTATTACCTGAAAAGGTCCTAATGGGGTCAAAGTCATTACCTATAAATTCTGAACACTATGCAGAGAGATGGAAAAAAAAAAGGCACAACTTCTTCATATCCAGTTTCGGATAAAAACCATTTTCCCCCCTCTCAGGTATGAATATGATGCGCGGCTGATATATACTGACATACTGATATGTCTATGGACTGCAGTACCTAATTCAACACATAGAAGCTAATGACATAAGGACTGATAAATGTATAATAAGCATTCCAAAATCACAGATGAACAATATGTGGGACAAGAAATTAAAAGTACAGAAGTTCTTTAAGAAGAGAGGTCTTAAAATAATTTATACCTGTAGTCACTGCAGAGATATTAGAGAAGTCCTAATGACTTTAACTGTCTTTACTTGGAATAGACTGGAGAATCTGATAGTGTCAGTAGAAAAGGATTTATGAAAATACAGAAAATACAGAATTCTAATATCAGAAAAAGTTCTGACAAATTGAAAAATAAAATCTCAGGAGCATGAACTGTGTTGTTGAACTATATTCCTTAAAATTGTATTAGTACTAGGTGAATGAAACATAGGGAAAAAGCAATCAATTTTTTAAAGGCTCTGATGGTAAAATATTGACAATTGTTTCTGACATTTGCACTGGGGAAACTTTCAGAAATCACAGAAACATGAAAGTGCAGAATCACTGAGGTTGAAGGAAAACCAGAGATTCCTTCCAGAGTTAGTCCATCATCCTGCGCTCAAAGCAGGGCAACAGAAGCTAGTTGCTTACAGCAGTGCACAGGCAAATTTTTAATATCTCCAAGGATGGAAAGTCCATACTTCTCTGGGCAACCTGTTTCCTGTTCGATCACACTCATAAGGTCCACATCTTAATTTTCCTAGGGACACCAGCAGTGGAGGCAGAACTCCATATGTCTCTCACCAGAGCTGAGCAGAAGGGGGAACACCACCTCCCTCAACCTGCTGGCAATGCTCTTCCTAACTGTCTAGGGTTCAGCTAGGATAGGGTTAATTTTCACCAGACATTGGGAGGGAACCACAGCCAGCATAGACAACTGAACCAGCCAAAGGGTTATACAATACCATGGACCTCATTAAGCATGTGCTTAACGTAAAGCGCACAAGTAACACCACTGAGTTCTCAGATTTTCAACTGACATCACTATAGGACACTTCTACCCTACCATAAAATAGTCTTGCAGCAAATGCAAGCTAGTGCAATGCACTGTATAATAGTCAGAGCACAACTTCAGAGCACCAAATCCTGCTTATCTTATACTTGGAAGCAGTGTCACTGATATCAGAAAAAATGCTCAAGTGAGATAGCTGAACAGCCTTATCACACAGCTTTTTTCCAAGCTAGTAGAAATACTTTCACTGGATAAATAATACAGCTTCCCATATCCACATAGCACCAGGTTTTTAAGACTATAAGCTTCATACAAGCTCTGTATAAGTAATATTACAAAAGGAAACATGCTGGTTTTAATATAAAAAAAAATTACAAAGAAAATGAAATAAAATAGACCCTTGTTTTTGTTGGGGGTTTTTTTCATCTTTATTACCAAAACCAGACATTTCAAATGCATTTTAAAAATTGCTATTCCTTGGATGTGAAAGTAGGTGGTGTTTATTTTTTGCTACATTTTAAAACTTGAGGAACATGCTGGATCTCATACAAGGTTGCAACTACCCAATCATAGTCAGACCTACAAATGGCAGTAAGAAATCCTTAGGATTTCTAGGTGTCTGATGTAAAAATGGAGAGTTTGTTTTCATGAAAGAGAAAGGTTATCAGCAATGAAGTAGTCTTCCTGCTTTTCATTATTAAAGCAGTTCTGCAGAATGCAGTCCTAATCACTGTTCACTTAACCACTCATATTAGGGTATGGTAAATTAGCTTCTAGACTACTTAAGTGACATCTGCCCTGTAGTTAAATTTAGGTATAGTGCATATGCTCAAAAGCACACACCCAAGAACAAACACTTTTGGACAATTTTAGATGGTTCATCTGTGCAAGTTAAGTGCATTAACTTACTACCCATAGTTCAAGCTACTGCAAATTTCTAACAGCCACGTACTTTGGCTACATACAAGATTTCAGGGCTTTTGCCTCCCCCCTCCCTCCCTTTTTTTTTTTTTTTACACTTCTTTATTTGCTGCCTAAGGCCAGGCATCCTTTTCAGAGTGAGATGTGCAATAAAGACATTACTATTTTCTGTTGCTTGTCACTGACAGCTGGGTAGATGTTGCTGCGTTCATCTCTCTGAATGTAGAGGGGAGTAAAAATGCAGCCTCCCCCAGTAATTCCAGTCTGCTTAAACGTTTCTTTGCCTGGTCTATAGGGGAACTATCCATGTGATCCTTTCTTTTAGGTGAGGTATGGGGTGATAACCCCTGTCAAATAGAAGGGAATAAAGAAGGTATCAGTGTCTTCTACCAGCACAGATAATTGTTAAGTGTCTGTTCCTGCCCTAGCAAGAAAGTTGTTACATATAATTAAAGGCCTTATTTCATACTAAAACAGTTAAATTGGTACCAAAAAAAAGTTTATTGACATGTTTTTTAACTCATAATTCTAAAAAGCAAGATATTTGAAAAATAAGTTAGAGTATCCACAAGAGGGAATTCATTGTTCAAGTTTAATTTAAAGTGCTACAACTTTTCCTTGGACAAGCTCCATTTTTAACTGTCAAGCTAACATTTTTCACAAATGCTACATTTTAAAAATCATTCTTTCCTCTTCTAGAAAAGCAGATCTGTTTTAATAAATGTAAATGATGAATATGTTTGTAGGATTGTTTGTTTTGATTTGGTTTTCATTTATAATGTTCAATCTTAAAGTTCTGCTACTAGTGTTAAAATCAACCAAATTCACAACACAGCAAGTTTTGCATCTTCCCCTCATGCCCAGATATTTCTGATTCACCCAACTTGCCTGACTTTGGTGGGAGAATTTGATTATAGCAACTATGTGCACTACTGTTCTCCAGAACATACTCATCATGAGATGGGCAACACTCCTAAAAGAGCAGCACAAGAACCAAAAAAAAAAAAAATCATCCCCTTGATTTCTTCTCTCACCCATTCTTTTCTCATTATTTCCCTGATGATTTTACCTGCCATTGCTCGCAAACTTGTCCTTCCCTCCATAATTTTTTAAAAAACATTTCATCAAAGTGCCTTCTGATTTTGACATGCTTCAGCAGATTTCCCCATATTGAAATCACAGTTAAGGAGGAAATCTGACCCAAATGAAACTAAACTGAAACCCAGAATGGTCCAAATGATAAAAACCTACCAGAAGGACCAGACCACTGGAGACAAGGAGACTTCTCCAGTTTTACAAATGACCCTCACACCTGCAAGTGTTCTTTTTGATGTACTGCAAACTATAAATCGATAATTCCTCAAACCGTAAGAAAAAAAAAAGCAGCAACTAGATAGATTTCAAATGCTATGTGCAACACTGTGCATTGTGCAGAGTGGAGGGTCTGTCAGAACAAACATGGTTCCTTTCTGGCTTGTGCGTCCAAAATACATTCCCAATGGTACAGAGATACAGGGAAGACTGTTGATAAGCACTTAGATGGCAAGAGATACAGACAGCTTACAGAGAAGGTCCTCTGTGCTCAGGACACAGGCAGTGTGTGCTAAAAAGACCAGCACAGACTAACACATTAACTCCTTCCCTTAAGAAATATTGAATAGAGGAGTGTAACAGCAAGGAAAGGAAATGCATACCTTTTTATTATATGAAGTCCAGCTGCATACCACATTACAGTGACCTTCTCAGGTTTTCTGTGGTTTGATTGCCTGCTTTCCCATCCACCTCATTCCTCAAAGGTTAATGAGGCTAAACAAGAGAGAAACAAAAAGGTCAGCCGACAAAATGCTGATCTGCTG
This sequence comes from Todiramphus chloris collaris, assembly GCA_025345505.1. Taxonomy (NCBI): domain Eukaryota; kingdom Metazoa; phylum Chordata; class Aves; order Coraciiformes; family Alcedinidae; genus Todiramphus; species Todiramphus chloris. The sequence goes on from JANVCC010000048.1 coordinate 10,149,060, forward strand.
ACAATGCCTAAGGAATGCAGAACTCAAATACTGTTATTCCTACTTCACTGATACTACCCTAGAGCAAACCCATACATATATTTCCTTCAGAAATTTTTGCCATGCATTAAGTAGAGAAGTGACTCTCTCAAGTCCATAAAGCTGACCCAGTTCTATCACACTCCAAAGGCTGAAATTCCTAGGTCGTTATAACCGTGACACAGCAAAGAATGACAAAAAGGGATGAAGTAGAGAAAATTACCTCTCTAGCAAATTGTCCACACACTGGAGCAGGTATATATGAGAATAAACAAAGGTTTGCCTTTCAACTGACCATGTTACCTTTACTCTTCACCTCCAGGTTCTGATCTTTCACCAAGGCCATGTAAGTGACGGTTGTCACAGAAAGTCTGCTGCTCTCAGAGGTGACACAAGCAAGTGTATTACAACAGGAAACTTTTCTCTTCCTGTCACCAAGACTGAGAGTAGAAAAGGGCAGAGAATCTGTCACTCAGTCCTAGTGACAACCAAGAGTAATGTCTAAAGAGCAATTTATGTGGAGAACATTTTTCTACTGTAGAAATTTGATCACTCAGGACCCTAACTTTTCACTGGAATGGCACTTCAGTCAATAGGAATAAATGTCGGGTCAAAATGAGCAAGGAAAAAGAAAATATCATCCATTCCTTCCTATCACTGTCCGTTTGAGCAAAGACTTAAAGTTATTTTTAATAGGAGGAGGGAGAACTCATTTCAGATTCAGAACAAGATGCCTACAGTTCTGATGTGTTTCAGAAAAAAGAAAATTCACAAAACTGAAAAAAAACACAAACCAAAACAACAACAACAACAAAAAAAACCTATTCCTAGCATTGGAAGCAGTATCAACATTTAAGCCATACCCAGGGCTAAACTCTGGGATACACCTGTAGCCAAGTCAGGTCAGCTGCCCCCACTGACTCCAAACTGCTAACAGCCTGCAGACCATGGCAGGCCTATGATTCTGTCCAGTGAAACCAGAACACAAGAGTGAATATTGCTTTACAACAAACTGCTTTGTTTATCTAACACAGATCTCTATTTAAAAATGTGGTTTGTTTCTTTAGTGACATTTCTTTGTCAGGAAAAGGAATAGTTTTCAAAGCCCTTCCTGGACTCCGCTAGTTAACAATGATGCTGAAGAAACTACTCGTACTGAAAACTACCAGTAACTCATAGCACTACAGAATTAAACAAAATGTCTAGATGCCATGGTTTAGGCCTAGCTGGCAACTAAGCATGGCAGAGCCACTCGCTCACTCCTCTCCCCCCACACTGGGATTGGAAGGAGGACTGGGAGAAAAGGGTCACACCCCATGGGCTAAGAAGATTTATGTAGAACCACACAAAGAGAGATGAAACAACAGTAGTAACCATACCACCAATGAAACCATACATAAGATGAGTGATATACAACACAACTGCTCACCACACAGAACCCACCTAACCCAGCCCAGCCAGCCACCCATTCTGACCCCTTGAGTTACACACGCTTCCCCTGCCCTTATATCTCACCCAGAACATCAGTATGGTATCAAATAACCTGGTGGCCGGTTCAGTTTGGTTAACCCAGCTGTGCCTCATCCCAGCTTCTTGTGAAAATTAAGCTCATCCTGGCTGAACCCAAGACACTAGAGCACCAAATTTCAAAGAACAGTCTATAAGCAATATACCTATCTGCAAGAACAATAGGAAGGGTTGATGTGGAAAAAATATTATACCTTTACACTTACTTTAACTGTAAAGGGAAGATTTGCATGTTTTAAATTGTCTCTGATGTCTGCAGCAGTAAAGCTAAACAGTAAAGGAAGAAGAAAAAAGAGAAATTGGAAAATCTATTTTCTTAGCAAAGAAAACATTCTTCATCCTCTGATGAAATTAAATGATAAATTTCATTATGTTGCAGGATTAAAAAAAATTAATGAATAATCAATATAGTTGATTCAAGTAATTACAAAGCATAAAATCATGCTAAAGATCTCTAAGGAGTTTCACATTTTATAGCTCTCCACGATCCCTTTCTGGTTTGTTGCCTTTCATAGGGATGGTAAGTGAGGCACCAGCACTTGTCACTAGAGTGTTAAACAAATAATGTGCCTTCCCTTTGCATGGACCACTGGAAGGAAATTGCTGCCTGGTGCTTCTATTACTTCTCCCTTGACATAAATTATGAGCCACTTACAATGATATAAAAGGAGACACTTTCTTTGACTAGAAACCTACCTGCTGAATACTCTGGAGCTTTGATTAATGTTTCTGCCCCATTTTATATGACAGCTAGAAACTAAATATAGTTGATACTCAGTAACTGCATCACTATAGTGGACAATAATGAGCTGAGGCTGGGAGCAACTGAAGATTTCAAATTGCTGATGGCATAAATGAGACCTATTACTGTTCTGGAGGCTGAATCAAAACGAGAACTCCTCCACAATGGTGATGGGAAAAGCTATATACTCAAACATTTTGAATATGTTTACTGCATCAGCAGTTGTGGGATATGTCTCCTACCGCTGGAAAGTACTTTAGAACTATTTCTGGTATGCCAAATTAGTAATGACTGCTCTATTGTCTTGGGAAAAAAGTAGATACATGAGGCAGGCAGTCCACAGAGACACTAGTGATAGTGATCCTAGTGTTCAGAGACCAGTCAGTGCAAATGTGGCCAATATCAACAAGGAATTTTAAGTTTAGGAATATCTTGCACTAGTCTGCACAACTACGGAGGGCCATCAGTTTTGTACAGAAGCTGGATATGACAGCAGAAGGAACACAGCATAGGAAAGAGAGGGTAATTTATCTACTGTTTTGAACAACTGTAAACACAAAGGCTAGGTTCAGAGCTAATTACTACAGTTTCAAATTCTTTTTGAAGAAAAAGCTAAAAATATTAATTATTAGTATCTATTCAACTACAGTAATATTACTGGCACATTATTAAACCTGCTGAAAGTAAATTTGCTTATTTTTCTCCAAGTTACAACACCCTGCAATCTAAGTGACATTTCAAAGTCTGGATCTGCAGCCCCAAACATGTACATTTCATTGCTTCCCTGTGACCAGGGATGGATGCCTGAAAGTCCATGAAACAGTGTCTGAGACCAAAGACTCAGGGCTTATTGGCTAAGGAAAACCTTTATTGTGTGGAAGGTGAAGCAGGAGGGACTGTGAAATGGCAGCAGGGAGAGATGCAAGGAGCTCATCTAATCCAGCCATCTGCATGGTTGCTGGTTTGGGATAAATGAGTTTTCTTCACATTCAGGTATTTCCTTAAGCACAGACTTTGTCCTGAAACAAGCTGGTATATTTGCCATTTTTTTACAATATATTTTTTTTTAACCAATAAACACATACACACCCTACTCTGTATGCATGAAAGCACATAAGTAAAGATTATAGTGACTTACATCATTATGAAGCAGTACTTGGATGACAGAAGAACATCATTTAAAAGATAAGACCATCAAGGTTGATGAAAAGAATGTATGAGGTTATACTACAAGGTTACTTGGCCAGGTGAAGGCAAGAACATTTACTACTTCATAGGTTTTATGTACAAAATGGACCATTAGAATTATTTAGTCTAAAATTTTGGACAATTTATGTTATGAAGCCTTTCCTGGATCTTAGTTACAGCCTAGTAAAATCAGCCCAGAGGAAGACATACAAAGGTAATAATGAAAATATTTTTCCACTGTTTTAAGGAGATAGACAATGCAATGCAGGTCTCACCACATCAATTAGACCAGTTACAGATACATTCCTGTATCCTGTCAGAGAACACTATGAATACAGTTAAGACAATTATGCAAAAGCATGTCTATGGGGGAAAAAATTGTTATTTTCTGCAGTCATTGCAAATTTCTTTCAGGCATCAATGATTGAATTGTCCAAATAGGAAAATAAAAAGCTCATCAATATTAAAAAGAAAGCTATATTAATTACAAAATAAATTACCTACTTCTTATTGATTTGATTAAACATAATGAAAAATTGAGTCAGTCAATGAAAATGAGAACAAGATAAATTAACTTGTTTTAGACATACCTTCTTAGGCATATCTGTGTTTTAGAGTATGCAGTAAGGCAAACAGGCACATCTGAACTATCATCCTGGGCATGGCCATTCTGAATACTTCCCTTACTGCACATACAGACTCCTAGTTACTGTTCTTTCATCTCAGCATTAGCCCAATGTTGAGACCTTAGTAAATTTTCAGGCAGCATAACAAATTCACACTAAGTTTATACTTAAACTAAGTCTAGTTTAAGTTTAATTTATGTCTCAAACTAACAAAGATTCAGACATATGGTCAAGTTGACACCTTAACAAGTCACAAAGGAAGCAATGCTACTTTAATTTTTTTTAACTGTGAGTTCAGTAGACTTAACTCATGACTTGTCATGTCTGAAGAATGCATAAATGAGCAATTATCACGGTCAAATTAATGCAAGCCAGGCTAACTTGTGTGTCTGTTTCTTAATGTGAAATTATCCTTTGGGTTGCTTTAATTAAATCAATTTTTAAAATACTCAGTTAAGACAAACACACTATGTTCACAGCAATGAACTAACTGGCATTTTTTTCAGGAGGGGTAACATAACTTATACACTGATTTAGAGAAAAAAGATATAAAGAAAAAATTAAATAATTGAATTAAGAAAATAATGTGGCCTGTCACACAGAAAAGTACTGCTTTTCTTTACAATACAACATTTTCAGATTAACTCCTCTTGCTTTTGAAATAAAATTTGTCTTTGGAATAAGATGCTACCAAATTATTTATGTTTTCATTAAATAGTTATTTAATTATGGCCTGCTTCTTGCTAAATTTGTGATATATAACTGGCATAGCTCTGTAAACTTTGAGGAAAGCTCATAACTGAAAGAGACAAGCAATTTCTGTTCATCACTTTCATAGCAACTTTTATTTTCTTGCCATTTTCTACCTTCTAATTTCTTTTTCTTTCCAGTTCTCAGAAATAAATATTTTTCTTACTGAAAGAGAATTCCTTCTGGAGATAAGAAGCTTTCTGATACATTTAATTAATATCAAACAAGGTAACGCTGAAAACAGAACCAGTTCCACATACCAAAAAAAAAAAAAAAAAAAAAAAAAGAGGGACTATTGTAGGTCAGTACAGCAAGGAAGGCCAATATAAAACTTTAAAACAAATATAATAGAAAATTTTCACTGGATTAAGATCTGTCACAACATTAACTTAATTCCCTCCCAAAAGCATTCTCTTTATCTTTGCTTTCACATCTCAGTAGTTACTTCCAAATTCTGTTCAAAGCAATTCCACTGAAAAGTTTCTGCACTAATCCAGAAAGCAAAATCTCTCGTACCACTGCAGCCCATTTAAAGCTATATATAGACAGTAGGATTATCAGCAAGACTTCAAACTACTGCTGTGTAATTAGAGCATCGAAAACTATGAAAGCCAGAATGTCATGTTCCCCGTGACTTCTCTCCAGGGCAGCAGTTTGTACCAGGGTCAATACTTTCAGGCCTACTTTTAGAGGAGCTGAGGGTTCTTAGTACATTGAAAGAACAACTGAACCAAAAATACAGCTTCATATCAATTATATTCATAAAATGCCTTCGCTGCTTTTCTAAGGCACGTATGAAAGAAATCTTGTCTATGTGTAGCTTTATAATGTATGGAGGGAAGCTTTGGGATTTAAATATTTATATCTATTATTAAAGATGAATAAACTAGACTGAAAGACGTGCCTTTAGTCAAACTCCTAACAGAAATTTGTTTTGCTAAACTAGCAGAGATATTTGGATGGGTGCCCCTTTATTCAAGGTTTTGGTATTCAAGGAGATCCTGGTACAGTAAAACATCACTTTAGGTCTATGACATCAGTTAATTAACTTAAGTACTTTACCCATATGGGTAAATTTATTCAATGAAATTAATATTTTGATAAAAGAAAAATCAAGACTTTAAAGCACATTTACTAGAAGTTATTGAAGTGACAGCTGGTGGAGCAATGGAGTTGTGGAAGGGTCACATTATGTTTGAGTTCACATTAATGAGTTTCAGATAATCTGGTGTTTCATGCATGTGTGCATTGACCTTTCACTTTTTGAGGTCTCTAGAATGGTGAGGACATCACAGGTGTCTCTGCAAATAATAGTTTAAATACAATTGCTAAGGAGACTTCACAGGTGATTTAAGGATTTCAGTAAAGAGATTAGCTCCATATATATATATTCAAGGAGACTATGTCATTATCAGCATTTATGAGTAGTTTGAAAGAAACTCTTACAGATTCTGACATACTGGTATTAGTGGAGTGACTTATTCCTTCCATTGCTGGTCTTCAGTGTTCAGAATATTAATGAAAGAAAATGCAGCTAGGCAAAACACGACTGGAATTAGAAAGAGGCCAAGGTAGGGTAATAGAGTGTATGCTACTATCAGTTTAAGTATGCTGCAAATAACTTTATGAGAAAGGCTACTGGTAAATGCAGAGTTATAAATAATGAACAGAAGTACTACATATCACTATAGTGTCCTGCTGTGGCCTAACTAGAAATCATTCCTTTTGTACTGATGGGAAAACATTAAAAAACATATGCCAAACACGTCAGAAATTAAATCACCTACTGCTTGCCCATTGAGGACATGAATAAAGTAGAAGAACCTCGTATAAGCCGATTTACAAACACAGACACAAATGTACATTTGCACTGATTTTATTTACATGCACACAAACATACACAATGTTAAGAATGGCAGCCAGACTTTGATGCAATTTGGAATTACTTGTTAATAAGAAGTACCAGATTATTTTTCCTTGTAAAGTATAATCACTCAGCATTTCTCCATCCTTCTGCTATGTAGTGCTATGTGATCTGTAGCAACCTGTACAGAATGAAACTTGTTCCCTGGTTTGCACTCAGTTATTGATTCCTCTCATCTCAGTAGATATTTTGCAATCCTACTGGACCTGTTTCTTTGGATGACTCCTAACTATACTAAAATGGAAGTGCCGCTGAGACAAGAACCTGCTTCGGGGCCAGCAAGTTCACCAGATTAAAAAAATAATTCTAATACTCAAGATGAAGAATAACCCATCTAGAGAGCAATCAAAGAGGCACTGAATGCAAGCATCTGCACTTCAGTGACTTTATCACTTGCCATGTCAAAAAGAAGGCATTTAAAATTAGTCAGGGGACACCTTCTACCAAAATAGTTACCCAGACCAAAGTGGGGAAGCAAATTAGCTAGCAGTGCTGAACTAGATGATACAGTAAAATTGAAACTGCAAGCTAAATAATGCTATTCAGTCCAGAAGAGATGTCTACATGTCTTTCAAACTAATGATAGAGCCACACAATTCATGATGAGAGCCATCATCTTCAGCTGAGACATGGAAGTATGTGCTCTACATTGTGAAATAAAGCAGCAGTTTCAGAGGGAAATTAGAATTGAGTCTGTTACCACTTAATCCAAGAGAGACAATGCACCCAAGAAAGTCCAAAAGAGACAGAGAAGAAAGTTATGAATGTTTCTGGCAAGAACAGCCAGGGCAAAGACAAGAGAGCAGAAGGAAAAAGACAAAATAATAGCAATTAAAAATAATTAAAAAAAAACCCCAATAGACTGAGATAAAGAAAAGACATTGAAAAGTAAAGGCAAAAAAAAAAAAAAAAGGGGGTAAAGGAAAAAAAAAAAGACAGGGAAAGTTAGAATATTAGGTCAGCTAGTCAACTTTGAGGTGTCATCTTTATAGGAGTATGATTTTTCCAAAAAGGGGAAAACATTTATCAGGAATAATTAAGGAGTGATATTAATTCATATTTTGCCTAGGCATAAGGTAGCCACTACAAACTGAAAGCCAAACAAATTCTGAATAAAATAGGGAACATTCAAGGAAGCTGATCAGGATACATTTAACACCTTGTCTACATAGTTTACTGTTAAGGTCTCGGAACATCTTAGATTAATACTATGGAAAGCACAAATTAAAGTTTCTCCATGAGCAAGGGTCCAGACTCCCAGGAGTATTTTTACTATGTGCATGATTGTCACACCATATCAAGATTGCATCAAATCTTTCTTCATTAATACTTTCAAAGTTCCACCTAATACTTTCTAGTTCCACCATAAGCATGGGTTCATTAACGAACACAATTTCAGTAGTAGGCACCTGTGCTTTGATCAGTATATCAAAAAAATACACTATTTGTATAGCACTTAATTATGATCTTTCTGAATGAATCCTGTTATGGTCCTTTATTCAAGTGTGAGTCAAATTATCCTTCTCATATCACACTGCACACCTGAAGAATTTGTGTCCTTTGATAGGTTGTCTTATTCTTCAGTGAAACTTTCATTTTGCAACAGTTACTGAAATATCCAATGTTAGAAATACCTTTATAGCTATGCTTTGTAGACAGTGCACTGATTTTCTACATACCTGTCAGGTGGATTTTTTTTCAGATATCTTTAATTTCCAGCAAGTTATGCTGAGCCTAGCTCAGAGCTAGTCTCAGCAGGTTTACATCTTCATATCAACAACCAGAAAAAGTGGGAAATTGAGTTAATTTCTCTTGAAGTAACAGACATTCAAACTCACTTACTGATACTGGAAGAAAAGAATCTTCAAACGGCTCTTGAAAGCCAAAATGTCCAAACTGAACACACTATACTGCAATATCTCCTTATTGCAGATATGCCTGCAAGATAGACTGTGTCAGGCAAAATTTCCATGGAAAAAAAAAAAAAAAGAATAAAATCAGTGTGCGTACTTTGTAGCTGCCTAACAAAGGCAGGGTGGGGTAGGTAAGTGGGTGGAATTCAGATGAATTTTAGTTACTCATCAAATAATGAAACTGAAGGTAAGGTAGTCAGCAACCAAGGACCAAAAATAAAAACTGAAAACACTAACAGCTCCCAGGTTTTGCTTGTTTTTTAAAGTAAAAGTGGCATAAGAAACAAAGCAGGGTTAAAAAGTAGCAAATATAATACTGAGAAAATGGACTTGCAGGAGAGGCAACAAAGAAAATTAAAAACACTGCTCCCTTGAAGACCATATTCTATCCAGTTTGATCTGGTCACCAAAGGGAGAGAATAACAGAGGGAAGGTGCCTGCAGATTCAACTCTAAAGTCAGGAGGAAAAAAAAAAAAATCCATGGGTTGACTGTTGCTTTGAGAAAGAATGCTGTGTGTCTTTGTGGGTTCCCATCTTTCTTTTATTTTTATTGTTCTGTTTCATGTTTGAGCAGCTTTTAACAACAATGTGTTCCAGTCAACACTAATAGCACAGTGCTGGTTTTTCCACACCAGTCCCACTAGTAAAGACTGTGCAAATCAAACTACACCTGCTCACCTTTACTGATAGCAGCACTTCCATGAATAGTTTTCTGTTTGCATGATAAGTGAACAAAAATCAAAGTAAAGATTTGTAGCTTGCAACCACTCTAAGCTAAACAAACATGGAAGCACATTTAGCCTCAGGCTGGTGTTTTTCCAGTATGGCACTTCCAGTAGGAATTTCATTTCTATAAACAGTGCAATTGTCTTTACAGAATACAAATGATCACCTTGTGTGGAAGACATGTGAAATATTTCTCTGTGTTTATTTTGTATGGTGGGTTATTTTTTCCACAAACCACATTTTAAAAGTGTTTATAGTAAACAGCATTAACTACTCATCAGTGCATACAGCCATGGACACACAAAACCAGTTTTTCAAAGTTAAAGAGTTGTCTGTCAGTTGCAAAATTCTGACATCTGCAAAGACTGTCAGGACAGTCAAGAGATACAGTAGATGAAAGAGGGAAGTCCTTATGGTTCTCCAGGCAGAAAAAAAATAAAATCAAAGTAAGCTACATAACTTCCAGAAAATTTATCTGCAGAGCAGCATATATTGTGGAGTACAGATTTTTTTCCTTCCATACGCATGGAAGCACTGAATGTATAAAAAGCAAAATGTTCTTGATCACTCTGACAGGTGTATGTTGCTTATCTGAAGAAAAGCTTTGTTTGAGACAGGTTAATAAAGGAAAAAAAAAATATACAAAACAGAGACACTGAAATCAGAGTGAGCATTTGCCTGTTGTGAGCATGTTTTTTATACTCCTGAAGATAGATTTATTCTGGTTTTAATAAGCCTTTATTTACGGTTCCTAAGATTAGCCTCTAAGCAACCAAATAGGCCTCTGGCACCCTGACACAAAAAGATTTGAGAATAGTAATCCTTTGAATAAGAAGATATCATCATTCAGAAGCATGCAGAGTTATAATAAAAATTTCCACTTGACTTAGCACATTGGTTTTAATTCTTTGCTTGAAAATCCCTTTCCACTACAAAAATGACAACAGCGTCTAGACCTAGTGGCCATCAAACACATCTGGTGCTAAATAGCATTATCCCCAAAATTTCAACTGAGACAAACTAATTCACTGTAGGCAAACGTTTTGCCTGATTTTTTATTTTGCAGCAGTATTTATAGACAGAAAGCAACTGCACTTATTTCTAACTATATGCTCCTTATAGCTTTATGTGATCAGTCCAATTGCTTTGTTTTATAACCTGGTAGTTATTATATGGATTTTCAACAGAAGCTACAGAAAATGGATGGCACATCATATGTACCACCTATAAGTGCAGAGTGCAGCCCTACACATCCATTTTATGCTCACTCCTTCCCTTGTAAGCTGTGAGCAGAGCAGGTGTTGCAGGAGACTATTCTCACTAATTCTAGATGGGAAGATCACATTTCAAACACTTCTACTCCTCTTTCAAGTTATATAGTCAATCTTCTTTTCATTGATCTTTGCTTTTGCTAGGTGAGCACAGGAAGGGACAGTGCATAAGCTTAAGAGCAGAATCAAACCCTGTAGCTCTTCATCAAAACTTAAAACCTGGAGTTCACCAATATGTACTGCATGTTAAGTGTTCAATTACAAATTTTAAAAAAGCCCATTAAATATATACTAAAAACAATGATAGCTAAGATACTATTATCATTTAAAAAAAATTATAATTATAATACAGTAAATAGTCAGTTCCTACTTACACACCACACTGAAAACATACTGAATGCCACTGAAGTTTTTATTTATCAAAACACACTCAGGGGAAAATCAGAAATTAGACATTCAGCTCCCACATAAAAATGTATCTTTTAGTCCTACTAAGAGACATACAAGTTTTATGAATGAAGAAAATACATTCCTCCCTTGAAATACACACTTATCTTGCTCTTTCCATAAAACAACCTTTTTTTCTAAATTGGGGTTTTAAATTTTAGGACATTTCCAGAACTGGCAGTCAAATTAGTGCTGAAGTCATGTACCTGCAGTCATCATAGATTTATAATTAAAGATATTCAAAATACTTTCTTCTAATGCCTTAAATGTTTTATTTGCTAGCCAGGTACTGGGATTGTCTTGATCTAGATCAGAAGGTGTGTTCAATGAGCTACCATTGATGTGGGCATCCTCTATGAGTACTCTTAAAATTCAGGCGACTACCTCATTTTCCAACAGAGTTCTTAAGCAGAAATTTAGTACATCAGATGTGGGAAATCTACTTTGTAGGGATCTTCTATGAAGCAATTTCTTACAAAGTTCCCTCATCTCACCAGCTCTAAAAGCCCGTTCTTCTAGGACATGTCCAGGGAAAGTCAGCTTTTCAAGACAGGAGAATTCTCATATGAGCAGGCATGGAAGGCAGACCAGCTGTCCAACTTAAATATATAAATTTTATGAAAACACTCCATTTTGTTGATACATATCATGAGAATGGCATGTTTACCGTAGACACCACAGACCAAAAATACACTTGTGTCTGAGGGAGAGCACTCAGCCATAACTGACAGATTATAGGCTGGAAAACCTTAACACTCAAGGAGATAAGGTTTGTGTGGTAGGTTGATGCTGGCTGGATACCAGGTGCCCACCAAAGCCATTTTATCCCCCCTCCTCCTCATCTGGACAGAGGAGAGAAAAAATAAAATAAAAGGCTTGGGGAAAAATCAAAGGCCACCTGCAGAAGCAAAGAAAAACAGAAGACTTATCTACTTCCCATCAGCAAGCAAAGTCTGGCCACAGGGAAGCAGGACTTCAGTATGCATAGCAGTTGCTGTAGAAGATCATCGTAAGTAACACACACTCCCACTTTCTCCTAGCTTTTATTGCTGAGCTGACATCATATGGTATCAAATATCCATTTGGTCAGTTTGGGTAACTTGTCCTGGCCATGCCCCCTCTGAAGATTTTGCCCATCCTATTAGTGGCAGGGAGAAATGTTGGAGATGCAGCCTTGATGCTGTGTGAGTACTGCTCAGCAGTAGCCGAAACACTGGTCGGTTATCAACAGCTTTCTAGCTATCAATACAAAGCACAGCACAATGAGGCCTGCCATGGAGAAAATTAACTCTACCTCAGCCAAACCCAGCTGTATGTTGTACATACAGCTTTAGAGCAGATTGAGGTCTATTTTTATTTCTCCCAATCACAGGACATTCACTATTCTTCAATGTACAGTGCACAGCAGAGCCCCCAGCCATTGCACTGAGAAGCTACAGTTCCTGGTGAGAAAGGGAGGTGCTGCATTTTTGGCAGTATATACCTAGTACTTGATTTAGAAACACTCAGGTAATTTATGTCAGAACACACACTGAAGTGGACTATAAATGATTGCAAATGTATGTCAATCATACCACGTACTGCTTGCAGCCTGTGCTCTGTCTTCTAACAGAAATGGCTGGCTGAAGATAAAACCATGAATTTGTGTTAGTTTCTGTTTTGTGGCTTCTGCTCTACTATTTTGCCCTCAGAGGCTGGGGACAGCAAAGCACAAGAAAAAAGCTACAAAGAGTCAAAGATCTATAGATATAGGGAGATCCTGCTGTAACCTGGGGAGTCCCAGACAGCTCTACATGTTACCATGATCTCTTCTCTGCTCCAATTCCCAGTTGAAGTATACCCTGTGACAGGTAAAATCTGTCTTAGTGGATCCAGGCTATTATGAGTTTTCTTTACTAACAGTGATGTGACTGAATGGGCAGACACAGGGAGAGCAGTGGATATTATTTACCTTGACTTTATCAAGGCTTTTGACACCTTCTCCCATAGGGAAGCTCAGGAAGTGTGGGGTAGAAGAGGGGATGGTGAGATGATTTGAGAACTGTCTGAACAATAGAACTTGGAGGATTGTGATCAGCAGCACAGGGGCCAGTTGGCATCCTGTAACTAACAGCATTATTCAGGAGTCAGTACTGCATCCAGTTTTATTCAACATGTTCATCAATGACATGGATGAAGGGACAGAGTGTACCCTCAGCAAGATCATATGAAACTGTGAGGAGTGGCTGGCACATTGGAAGGCTATGCTACCATCCAGCAAGATCTAGACATACTGGAGAGCTGGGCAAGGGCAAACCTAATGAAGTTCAAGAAGGATAAGTGTAGAGTCCTACACCTGGGGATGAATAACATTGTGCACCATTACAGATTAGGTGATGATATGGTGGAAAGCAGCTCCATGTAGAAGGACCTTGAAGTCCTGGTAGACAGTAAGTTATCCATAGGACAGCAATGTGCGTTAGTGGAAGGTCAACAGTATCATGGGGTGCATAATGTGTCCAGTAGGTCAAAGGAGGTTGTCCTCCCCCTCTACTCTGCCCTAGTGAGACCACATCTGGAGCGCTGTGTCCAGTTCTGGGCTCCCCTGTTCAAAGTGCACAGGGATATCCTAGAGAGAGTCCAATGGAGAGTTACAAAGATGATTAAGGGACTCTTGTCCCTTCATCTCTCATATGAAAAGGCTAAGAGACCTGGGGCTGTTTAGCCTGGAGGAGACAAAAGGAATCTTATTAATGTTTATGAATATCTAAAGGGTGGGTGTGAAGTAGAAAGGGTCAGTCTCTTTTCAGTGGTGCCCTGTGATAGGATGTTGGGCAATGGTCACAAGCTGGAATGCAGGAAATTCCACCACAGCATGAGGAAAAACTTTTCTGTGAGGGTGATAGGGCACTGGAACAGGCTGGCCAGAGAGGTTGTGGAGTCTCCTTCTCTAGAGACTTTCAAAACCCATCTGGATATGTTCCTGTGTGGCATGCCCTAGGTGGTCCTGATCTGGCAGGGGGTTGGACTTGATCTCCAGGGGTCCTTTCCAACCCCTACCATTCCGTGATTCTATGGGGAGCCAGACCAGAGCGGCTGGGTGCAGTTCAGACTGGTACATAGCAGCAGCATGACAGCCAGGCAGCATCAGACTTCAGGAAGGTGCTTTGCAAAGGCAATACATTTATTTTGCAAAAGAGGAACAGACCAAAAGCCACAGCATCTTCTGCCATGACAAAATGTGCAGATGTAGGAAAGCAAGGAATCTGGCAAGGTTTTGCTGAGAACAGCCAGTTTGAGGAGCCACTCTTCCTGCTAACTTTCCTATGGAGTCTGTGGAGACAACAAAGCTAACAACATGTAGTGTGGTAGAAGCTCAGCTATATAACTTCTGTTACTAAAAAATATATTTGCTCTGCATTATAATTCATAAGAAATGAATAGAGACATTTTCAGCTATGCATTTTTGCTTAAAACTAACCACAATTTGAACAGAACAGATGAACAAATAATTCCAATATAAAGCAATATCACCTCTAACTTCAGTTCCTAGTCTCCCATGTTGATTAACTGCTTGAGCACAAAACCAAGTAATTTAAATTGTGTTGCTTTCAACTCTAGCATTTCAGAGACACAAACCATGTCTCCAATTACTGAAGAGTATATGGGAAATCCAGACTAAATACTCCATCTCATGGCAGATCTCATTGTGCTGCCTGTTGACAAACATACCTACAAAACCGAGATTGCATAATTCGGTCAAGATTGAAAATGTAAAAACAGATACCTTTTCCCAGAACTAAAGCAGAATTATCTGCACATGTTTATGTGGTGGTAAAAAGCAATGACAGTTTGAAATCCCTAATTTGCAGTAATACTTCTCCCCACAAAAAAAAAAAAAAAAGGAAAAAAGAAAAACACAGCGCACACACAAAAACCCAAACAAACAACAAACAAATTAACAATAAAATTAAATTCCCAGAATATAAAAGCAACCCAGCACATTGAATTCTGATAATAATTCTTCACAGCTTTCATAGAAAATGCAGCAAAAAGGAACAACTGGATTAATCTAACTTTGTGTATTATAGGTCTTTAAGCATTGATCAGATACTATAAAACATACATAAAACAGTGTAGCCTTCCAAAATTAAAATCTATGCTCCAAAGAAAGAATGTGTGGTGCCACCTTAATTCTCCAGAGATACATTCAACTATCCCCTTATCCACACAGAAATGGACAATTGATCAACAAACCATTCTCTGGTTCATTTGCAATACTAGAGTTGTCCCACATTCTCAAGAGGAAGCTAGCAGCCCTCAAAATTACTTTGATCATGCCAATACCAAGCTAACACTTAATCACTCCAAGTAATCAGAAAGTCAAAGAACTAATGTTAGACTTTACAAGCTCTTTGACTATTGGGAACACAACACCAAAGTATTCTTTTCCTTCCAAACATGTGAACAGTTCTAAGACAGTCCTAAAAACTCCATGAAAACAAAGAAACAAACAAAAAACAAATAAAACCCCAAACAAACCATAACCAAACAACAAAACCAAAAATAGAAAAATACTGCCTTGAAAATATTTCATATATCTAGGTTTCTGCTTTTCAAATATCAAAGGGATACTGTTCTTCATAGATGCAAATTGTTTTAATCTTTCAACTCTTTAAGAAATCATCATTTTCCTTCAAGAACTTTTGCTTCATTTCCACAAAGCACTTTAGGAGATATCACAGGTAGTAAACACTAAAAAATAATTTAGTTTATCCTCCATGATATCTATTGCAGGAACACATCAGGCTACATCTGTATTATCAGACTTCAGCTTGTTTTCAGGTTCTCTGCAGTTTACTCTAGCCATATGCCAACTCCATATCTTTTTGTTGTTGCTGGTTTTGGGTTTGGGGCTTTTTACCCCAAATATCACAAAGACAAACATCTAGCTTCAGGTTCACTCTAAATCTTCACTATTTTTCATTCCCATCTTAACTATGGTCATATGTCTCTCGGTAGAAAGCTGTTCCCAAAATTGTAGGTACATACAACTGTGTTTCAGACACTCATGATCTTCAGCTACATTCATCATGACTATAGCTCCTAGTTAACATAGTTAAGAGTGTCCAAAAATGGCTCTCTAACACCATACCTGTCTACTCAGTGCCTATGAATACACCCGACTACTAATCTCCTGTCTACACTAACTCTCCAAAGAATAACATAATTCAAAAGCCCTTTTCTGATATGCACAGCCTTCATGGATTTTAGTGCCAAGAATGAGCACTGAAACACTGACTAAAAATTGTGAGAACAGCTATCAAGAACAAGTTTCATTTTTAACACTATATTTACCCCAGGAATCTTACATGAAAATTATGTCAAAGACACTTATAGAAGAGGTAAGGAGAATGTCATATAATCTATTCGCAGTTAAAGCTTCTCAGATATCCAATACTTAGACAAAGTTACAAAGTAACAAACGAGTATTAACTCAAGATTTTGCAGTCAGCATGATCAGCTTCACAGATTCTTTCCCTTGTGGTAAGCAATATTAGTGATTTTTTGATAAACATTTTTACCATTAAATGTTATTCTAAGAAATAATAAATACAAAAAAAAAAAAAAAATCTAGTGGTGTGGTGGTTAAACCTCTACTGGTAGCTAAACACCACACAGTTGCTCACCCACCCCTTCCCCTACTCCACAGCCTCTCCTGTGGGATGGGGAGGAGAACTGGGAGAAAGAAAAAAAGGTGAGACCCCTGGGGTTGAGATAGGGGCAGTTTGATAAAACAGCACAAAGAGAGAAGAAAACAACAGTAATAGCAATATTACCAATAAAATGATAATTAATCCAAATTGAACTCAGAACAAGTGGTTAATATTAGTAATTTATCTCAAAGCTGTCCCTACCCATTGTTAGAACTCTTAACCTCAGCTGAAAGAGTTACCAAAGCTTATGAAAAACTAAAGTCCAAACAAGAAATACAATAACCATCAGAACCTTAATTTCAGTGGTCTCCAAGAAAATTAGTGCTCTCATTATATCAGAGATTTCTGGGGATGGAAAAAAAAAAAAAAAAGAGCAAAGGTAGAATTCTAAAAAAAACCCAGAAGGAACATTTTTAGATTTCGAGGAAGAATGTTTACCTTACTAAGTTTTAAAACCATTAGGAATCAGATTGTGCAGGCAAACTAGTATAGACAGGGTAGCTATAGGAGTTCAATATGAGTTTTCCTGATAAAATTGGATTACATTAACCATTTAAGTTAATCATAGAAACATATTCATTCATGTAAGGAATCTATCACCCCTCTTTTATGTGCTATGATCTTTCATCTATAGACATGACATATTTTAACATAACTGAAACAAAATTAAAACAGTTTTGAATTACATTCCAAATAAATGAATTGCCCTTCCTATGTCAATTAAACTTAATGTTATTGACTTCATGATCCCTTACTAAACAGCTGATGTTTACAGCCCTAGAGCATTTCACATATCAGTGCAGGCAAGTTAATTTCTTTCTATAAAGTTTGCAACACAGTTGGGGTAAAAAAGGTGCCACATGCATACAGTTACAATGGCTATTTTTCATGTAGATGTTCGTGTCTCCGGACTTCATAAAGTTCTGCTCCACTATAAACACTTAAGCTTCCCCACCAACATCTGCATCCCAGAGATATCACACTGCTCATCATGCAGTGAGACACATCACCCTTCTACAGCACCTCTCACATTAAAGGTGAGAGTGTGACATTTGCTTGGAGACTTCCCACAGAAGGCAATACAAGGAACAATGTACATAACAAAGTATGAAAGATAATATAACAAATTATTATGTAGTGGTATCAGAGGGAACTCATTTTCCTATTACATACTGGAATGAAGTAACTCCTAAGAGGAAATAAAAAGTCAGAGTGTTTTCACAGCCTTCCAGTAGAAAGATCAGCTACTATGATGTGCAAATGTGGGGCTCAGCACAGTTGGCTGATCAATGTATTAAAAAGTGCTTATCTGTCTACACAAGTGCTTAGACAGTCTTTGTAAAGGTGCTAGCTCCATTTCTACTGGAAATCAAATTATATGTCTGACATTCCTGCTTGAAATATACTGGAATATTTTAAAACTTAGAGAGAAAAAGGGTTCCAAGGTAGTGCCTCACCAACAGCTGTCCATTATCCCCAAAATTAGTGACAGTAATTGACTATGTATATCTTACAGTCTAGTTATCCAAACCATTTCAAAGAAAAATATTTAAGTTCTGAGTTTGTGTAGTCTCTTTTATTCTACTATACTGTAACTGTTTGCAAAGATGGTTAAGAATTTTTCTGACAATTTAAGGTAAAGGTAAGATAATAAAAAATTTAATTACATAAAACTCACTACTCACTGGTCTTGCTACTAAAACATCCCCTCCCTAATTAATGTAAGAGGTAATAAATGGTACACAGTAAAATACAGAAAACAAAATTTTTCCATATATTTTAACTGAATACTTCAATCTTTTCCTTTATTTTTCCCAACTGTTAGAGCCTGGAGCTATGAGCACACTTTATGAAGCAGATGAACACCTCATCAATGATGACAATCTGTTATTCTTCCTATTCACATGCCATTGCTACTCCAGGCTTGCTCAGCACTATCTGTCTATCACATGAACACTTAAAGAAAATTAACCTAAACTGATGCTACATCTCTTGAAGCCAGTAAGAAACATAAAAAAAAAAAAATTAAAATCTAAATTTTATAACCTTATACATTAATGAGTTCTTAAAGAGTCCTAGTTCTCTGAGCATCTTCTGTACAAAAAAAATCTTGCATCACATATTTATCACAATAAATGCTGTTTCCCAGAAAGAGTCAAACACTAAGGTGTCTTGGCAGAGATATGGCTGATTTGGATACCTGACATCCTGACAGAATTTATGACATCTGCCAGTGAGAAAAACAAGGTTAGAAGGGTTTTTTTTTAAAGGTTCCAAATCATAAAATTTAATTCCCGATTTTTTTAAGTACAGAATGTTCACTTCACCTGGGAAAGAGTAGCCTCCTTGTAACTGTATCAAGACTTAAAGCTTTCTTCACCTACTTTTCAGGAACCCATTGAGGATTTTATCCCAAAAGATACAAAGGAATTCCTTGTGGTTTTTTATTATTAAATTTATTCTAAAGTAGCACCTGCAGCCACACTGTAGACTTTTCACTGTGTATTTCTACTGTAAATTGAGAGGAAGAAGCTTGGATTAGTATCTGAAGCACTGATGAGCCTTTCCCTGGTGATACCATATCCCATTTCTGCTGATGCTTTAAAACAGACATTGACAAATTGGAAAACAATCAGAAAAGTGTTGCAAAAACACGTCCAGATTTAGGAAAGCTGGTTTATGTTGAGATTTTTTTAGAAGTCTGTTTAATGTAATCTAAGGAAGGTTACAGTCCAGACTAAACTATCTAATTGGAATATGTTTGACAGCAGAAAGCTGTGTTGGTCAAATGCATCTCCCCCCCCCCCCCCCCCCCCGTTCAACTGAGAAGAGAAGCATGTCAGTATTTCCTCTGTCTTTTTTGAGAACTAAGATTATAAAATAGAGGAAAGAGGCAGGGAAGAGAGTGCAGTAGGATTTTGAGTAGAAGTGGAAAGATGAGAGTTGGATTATTTGTTTTAATATGAAGATGTAGAATGATGAATAACTGTTAATTTGATACCAAACTTCTGCTTCTGTTATTAAAATAATCCTAGTATTTGACCCAAGAGGCAATAAAATTGCTTGTCATCTTCAATATTCATGTTTTCATCCTTTTTTAAACTGCAGTTAAATCACTAATCTGATCTATTTTCTTTTAAAATGATTGTACAGATACCCTATATGACACAAGATACAGGAACTTTTATCCTTCCTCTCACTGACCTTCCTGCAGCTTCTTTTTTCAGTAAGCTCATCTTTTTCCTGCTTATTGAAAAACAGTCTGTACTTTATCCTACTTCTATTTTCTTTTAAGTCCATTGTGGGGCCTGAAGCTCATTCCAGCTCCTCTGATGAGGAGAGCTGTAACTGAGGATCATCAAAACCACTCAGGACTGTAGAAAAGGAGGGTAGTATACACTGTCTGCAAGAGGTAAGTATGAAGTCAAACATGTTGCTGGTCAACATCTACTTTTCCTATGTCAATTCATGGAAACTTTAATAATTTAGGTGGAAACATACTGGAATGCAGGATAACTTTCGAAGACCTAAAGATTGCTTGAAGATGGAGGAGCATATTAGGGAAAAGCCTCTTGATACTTGCTCTGTTCTCCGACTCCTCATGTATATCTGTTACTATTCCTTATGATTAAAAGGATACTTGGGTTCAATTTTTGGTCTCATTCCATACAGTCAATTTAAGGTAGAACCATGGAAAATGCAAAATAAAGAAGGGGGGAGAGATTAAAATAAAATGTGTAGATATTTCTGCATCAACTTGACTCACACATTTCTCATCAGTTTCTTTGACAATCTTTTCTCTTCCAACCTTAATGCTAAATGAGTTCCATACCAGTTAATTAATTTATTACCTATTTTATTTCTGAATGCTTTCATAAACACTCACAGCAGAGAACTTCGCAGCCTGTGGCTAGAATGAACCGGTTGTTGCTGTTTTCAGAGAGAATTGCTGTAGCCAAGCTACAGCAGCCGTGCTGAGTCCACACCATGCCATACCAATGGTTTTCACTTAGAAGAGAACAGGGATTCAGTACCTGCACTCTGCCAAGTTGGCCATATTTTCTTTTTGTTGAATACATTCTTTTCTCTTTTGGTTCTCATTAAAGATCCAGACAAGTTTATGTAAAATGGCTGCACACACTTGAGAATCAACAGCACTGTCATGGTACAATGAAGTACTTTTGTGCTACTATAGTTATGCAGTTACACAATGGAGAAAACGGGAAGTTGTGCCTAATTAGCCCCTCATCTGTTCCTAATTAGAAGAGCATGCCTTTATGCAAAACATGTTGCCATTCCTAACTTCATACTTAAATGAGTGGAATATGTGAAAGCTGTGGTAGAAAACTTGATTCTCAGGAGTAATATTGTAGCTGCTGTTGTGCACGCCACTATAGGAAATTCCTAGAGGCCTCTGTCATGACACAGAATCACAGAATTGCTCTAGGTTGGAAAAGACCACTCGTGACTGGCCTCCAACTGGATTTAGCTCCATTAACCACAACTTTTTGGGCTTGACCATCTAATCGTTTCACCCAGCAGAGTATATGCCCATCCAGGCCATGGGCAGCCAGCTTATCCATGAGGATGTTATGGGGGACAGTGTCAAAAGCTTTACTGAAGTCCATGTAGGCTACATCCATATCCCTTCGCTCATCCACTAAGCAGGTCACTTTGTCATAAAACAAGGTCAGGTTTGTCAAGCAGGATCTGCCTTTCATGAACCCATGCTGACTGGGTCTGATCTACTGGTTGATCCTTAATTGCTCCATGTTGGCTCTTGAGATTATCTGTTCCATAACCTTCCCTGGCACTGAGGTGGGACTGACAGGTCTGTAGGTACAGGAAGATGGGCATCACATTAGCCAGCCTCCAGTCCACAGGACTGCTGAGAGTGGCTTGGCAACCACATCTGCCAACTCCCTCAGCACTCTAGGGTGTAATCCATCAGGCCCCATAGCCTTGTGAGTGTCCAGCTTATGAAGTAGGTCCATAACCATTTCCTCATGGATTATGTAGAGCCTATTCTTTTCCCCATCCCTATCTTCCAGCTCAAGGGGCTGTGTGCCCAGGAAACAACTAGTCCTAATATTGAAGACTGAGGCAAAGAAAACATTAAGTACCTCAGCCTTTTCCCAATCCTTGGTCACTGTGTTTCCCTCTGCATCCAACAAAGGATGAAGGTTCTCCCTAGTCCTCCTCTTGTTAATGTATTTGTAGAAACATTTATTGTGGACCCTCACCACAGTGGCCAAGTTTAATTCTAATTGAGCTTTGGCATTTCTAATTTTCACCCTGCACAGCTTCACTGCATATTCGTAATCCACATAAGTTGCCTGTCCCCCTTCCAAAGACCATAAACTTTCCTGTTGTTCCTGAGTTCCAGTCAAAGCTCTCTGTTCAGCCAAGCCGGTTTCCTTCCCTGTCGGCTTGTCTTCCTTGACTTGGGAATGGTAAGCTCCTGCACCTTTAGAATTACTTCCTTAAAGTATGCCCAGCCTTCTTGGGTACCTATGCCCTCCAGAACTGCCTCCCAAGGGACTCTCTGAACCATGATCTGAAAGAGACCAAAGTCTGCCCTCCAGAAGTCCAAGGTGGCAGTTCTGCTGAGCCTCCTCCTTGCTTCACCGAGGATCAAAAACTCTACCATTTCAAGACCACTTTCCCCAAGACAGCCGCCAACCATTACATCCCCCACAAGTCCTTCTCTGTTATCAAGCAGCAGGTTCAAGTGTTCATTTCCCCTTGTTGGGTCCCACACCATCTGTGTCAGGAAGTGATCTCCCACACATGTTCTTCCTGAAACATGGAATGTCATTCTCCTCCTTCACCAAGACACAAGACTGTAATATTTTGCTAGAACATTCCTTTCCCACAAGCACTGTTGTATTCGGGCTCCTTTCTAGTGACCCCCGTTTCACCCCTACCCCCCCCTTCACACCTAGTTTAAAG
Organism: Todiramphus chloris collaris; assembly: GCA_025345505.1. Classification (NCBI taxonomy): domain Eukaryota; kingdom Metazoa; phylum Chordata; class Aves; order Coraciiformes; family Alcedinidae; genus Todiramphus; species Todiramphus chloris. Next base: position 10,171,841 of record JANVCC010000048.1, read on the forward strand.
TTCTGTCAATGAGTGCTGCCAACTCCCATCCTAAAGCCCTTTTCCCCCTGCGGGACAGGCTATTCCCATCTGTTGCCAGCAGTCCTGGTCTCTTGTAAATTGAGCCATGGTCAAAAACCCAAACCCCTGCTGGTAATACCAGGCTGGGAGCCAGGTACAAATCTGCTGGCTCAGCCTCTCTAGTCCCACATCATTCCCCACAGTTGGAGGGATAGAAGAGAACACACCCTGTGCCCCTGATCTATTGACCAGTCATCCTAAGGCTCTGAAATCCTTCTTCATTGTCCTTGGAGGAGTTCTTCCTATTTCATCACTGCCTACCTGAAACATCAAAAGGGGATAATAATCTCAGGGCTGTACTAGGGAAGGAAGCTTCTTCCTTACATCTTTAACCCCAGCCCCTGGAAGGCAGCAGACCTCCTTGAGTAGCGGGTCCAGTCTGCATATCAGGCCTTCTGCTCCCTTCAGAAGTGAGCCATCAATGTCAATGACCTGTCTTTTCTTTAGTGCAGAGGTTTTGATGCAGGGGGCACTCTGACTATACTTTGTTGACACCTCCAAGCAGGAAGAACCATCATCCTCACAGTTGTCCATTCCCTTGAAGGGGGAAACCTGCTCTGCAAGGACACCTGTGGGGGTTACGGAATCGCCTTGCAGATGCACCTACTGCACTTGTAGCACCGAGCAGGGACCTGTTGCCATTGCCCCCTGTCTCCCAGTTCATCACCTTTGTTTGGGCGGGGAGAGGAGAGGGGGTTCACTATAGCAGGTGCTCTGTCTGCATAACTCAGTGTTTAGGATTATTCTGGTGCTACAACCTTATACAACTTATTATAGGAAAGGTTACGTCCTTAAGGAGTTTTTGCTCTGTCATCTCTTTTCTAATACCTATTTTCAACAGGCACAGTGGTTTCTTAAACAATCATCCTAAATCCTTGTCAGACACAGCAGAATATCAATGGTGCTGATTATTCAGGAGCAGCTTATCTTCTGGTCTTTTTAGGCAAATTGCTCCTCATCAAAGATGGAGTCTTAATAACTTCTCAACAAAATGCTTGATATGCCCGAGGACACGGCTGGCACATTTTGCTGCCAGGGTACACTGTTGATTCATGTTCAACTTGGCATCAACAGAAACCTCCAGATCTCTTTCTGCAGGGCTGTCACCCAATTTAACCAGGATTGTACCATTCCAACAACTTGCCCTTGTTAAACTTCATATGATTGGTGATTGCCCAGCTCTCTAGTCTATCCACATCACTCTGTAAGGCCTCTCTACCCTTGAGAGAGTCCACAGCTTCTCCTAATTTAGTATAATCAGCAGACTTAATGTAAGATCATTTATAAAAACATTAAAGAGCATTAGCCCTAAAACTGAGCCCTGGGGAACTCTACTGGTGACGGACCACCAGACTGATGTAACCCATTTACTAAAGTTCTTTGAGCCTGACCCATCAGCACATTGCTCACCCAGTGCCTATCTCTGTGCTGGACATTTTGACCAGCAAGGTGTTGTGAGAGACACTATAAAAAGCATTGTTAAAATCAAAACACTTCTACTGGCTTCACTTGATGATAGGCTGGTCATCTAATGCAACTACCACTTCAAGCATCATCAACACTGAATTCAGACATTGCTGTAACATATGGTTTCAAAGTCAGAAAATACATTATAACCTACTTTTCATATGGATAATATATCTTTAAATCAAAAGCATAGACATCAAATATTATCAGAAAATCCATTCAGCACATCAGGAAATATATCTGCACAACACAACTAAAGCACCTGCAAGCTATGCTCCTTTTCCTTCTTTCAAAAATTAGATGAACTTGCATCACCGAATACAGAGACAAAGCATATATGAGGGCTGTGCCAAAATCTACCTGAGTGACTATAGGCAATTTTAGTACTGTGAGAGCCCTGTTTGCAATAAGGAAAGGAACTGGATACATGTTTTATTTTTGTAAATATTGTTTAATTGCAGGAGAAAAGCCACCTAATTGCCATTCTGCACCTAAATGTTTCACCAAAGGCCCCAATGGGCTGCAAGTCAATTGTCAGACAAAGGACAGATATCGATTGTTCAGTATGAGCAACTTTCTTTTCTAGCAGAAAATGTTTTTCTAGCAAGAAAAGGTAAGGACTTTAATTAAAATAAAATTATATTTTTATTTCACATTATAAACACTGGAATAGAATCAGGGGTTGTGGATAAAAGGCTGTTAAAATCTTTTTAAGCTTCCTATTTCTTTACTGCTCATGATAGTATCTTGAGATTGTTAAGTAATAATGCAAAGCCCTTGTTCCAAATGGCAGACATGCAGGGTGATATGTAAACAGGATTAGTGGCAGAATTTTATCACTACTCTCTGGGAAAAGTGCAACTGAATAATTTATTACCTCATTATCTAATTAGTTAAAAGCTTTTTGGCTAATAACTTCAACACTAAGGCATAAAAACACGTATGTCAAAGCTGAAAATGCAAAGCTTTGTATATTTTTGCAGCATGTATTTATATAAGAATTCTTCTAGGAATGTAGCCCCAATATTTACCAAGCAATTTTTTGTAAGTTACAAGAGGCTGCAGTAAACTAAAAAATAATCAAAGAACTGTAGGCCAAAGTAGTCCACTCACTGATAGTCAGGTAACCCTTTGACTTCAGTGATGCATGCAAGAATTCTTAGCTAGATGATCAAACTGGTCTCTCTATATTGACTTTTACGTTTCTAGTATCATTACAGAAATGAGTTATATTGTATTTGTGTATTAATTCCTGTATTTTCTAAGACGTAGTATATGTTTATTTTAGACATAAACTATCCAAGGAATGAATAAGTCTATGCATCCAACTAAAATGTTTCTACTTTCTGTAACAGATTTAAACAGGGCCATTCAGGAATTTTAAATCTGTAGGAAACTTGCAGTCAAAAACGGAAAATTAATCTCCTGCTTTGCTAGTAGCCAATGAAACACAATACATGGTCAAGTGAAAGTAGAAGAAGGACCCAACAAGTGGTCACACTGCTGAATTTTCCAGTGTTGTGTGCAAAGATGAAGCTGTTCAGCTCAGTATTTCCAGCATATTTTGCAATGCGATCAAAGATTTAAATTTACATGTTAAAAATAGGTTTCAGGATAAATAATAAAGTTATTCAAAACCAGAACATGTTGAATACATCTCTCTCTGTAAAAAAGGCACGGTAATAAGAAATTATTTTAAATTCTTGTATAAGAAATATTTGATGCATAGAGAGTAATTCTGAGTTCTCCACTATGCAATGTATTATCAGCAGTATGATACTGAGTTTAAGTCTGAGAACATTGCAACTGTGCTGTTGACAAGGAGTAAGAAGTATTCTTATGTGCTAACTGAAAATTAATACCACTATGTGGGACAGTATTTCACAAAAAGCTGATTAATAGAAACTGATGTCAGGCACATCACAGAGGGCAGAAAAAATCCTGAACCATAGCTGAGGAAATAATGCTTTGATGCCTCAGATGATTGTGTAAGTTACAACAAATGGATTTAGGCATTCCATTCAGGAAGAGCAATAGAGAGCATTGAACATGTACTAGAGAAAAATCAAGAAAAGAAAATGAAATAAAAGTAAATGAGAAGTACATATGTAAGAAGAAAATGATTGAAAAAGGAAAATGTGGATGCACATATTGTGGTCAGACTGCAATTTAAGACCACATTTGGACTTATTCTGAGTTCTGCAGTTACCCTCATACAGCATTAGAAGTGGAGAAAAATTTAAATGCAGGAAATCTGTCATATAGAAAGCAGGGACAGACAGGATTAGAATATAAAAACATCACAAGGAGAAGACCTCTTTTTGGGGGAAGAAGACTGAAGGTCTAGCAGAGACCATCAATGGGCTTCCTCCACCCAAGACAGGGAAGCCTTCTTGGTAAGAATTGCAACTTCAATGTATGGCATAAGTTTTGCTAGCATTACTATTATATATTGATGCTATTACAAAGGTTTGTGCCTCTGACTGTGTCGGATGTTACCTGGGAATTACAAGCTCGAGCTTATTTTTCCTTTTGCAGCTATTGCATTTATCAATGGCAATTCCAGTCTGTTGTATCTATTGCTTTAATAAATTGAACCTATCTAATATTTAACTCTTAAACTGTCTCAGTGCAAGTCCTTTAACAGGGCTCTGAAAACAGGCAAATGTTGCCTTTGTAAAACTGCTTCAGTTTGATCTTGAGGCTCTGGCAGGTAACTGACAAAGTCTTACCCTTAACATGACACAGGTGAACAGACAGGAGGGAATTCAGTGCCATTTTTACATCTTGAGTACACACAATATCCACAAAGGACCAGTAAATGTGACCTAGGACCTATTGGACTCCATTTGCTTTTGGAGGGGCAGCTAGAAGACAAATGGGAAGCATTAAGATATTGAAAATTACACTGAATGCTTTGGCAACAGAATTTATCTGGCAATGTGAATATATAAGTCTTGATTGTCTACAGAATCAGGCTTAAATAGAAAAAGAAATATTCAATACATCAAAGAAGAAAAGTATCTGAGGAGTACCAAATATTTCCTATCTGAATGAGAAGAGAGCAAAACAATTTTTCAATGGCCCATCAGATTTTTACTTTTCTTTTTTTTTTTTTTTTTTTAAATGAATGATGGAAAAGAATAACAGGATAATCCATAGTTTATCTTGTTGCAAATTGCTCTATATTTCTGGATGCATTTCCAAGTAGCAAACATTGTTTTATCTAGGTTTCAGCTCACTTTCTCTTTTTTTTATATGTGTACATTTCTATGGAGAACAACCACCATTTCTTCAGTTCTTAAAAATGCAGCATCACCAAATGAAAAACTGAACTATCATTATCTGCCAGCTATCCCATTCAGTGATTAAACTCAAAATAAAAATAGCCAAACAGTTTTATATATGATAAAAAGTGGAAAAGGCAGATTACTTATCATAGTTTCTTCTCTTTATCTTATAAGTCAATCACGAGCACAGGAGATCAGAGCTAATACATATTGGTGTGATGAAGACTGACATGCCAATTACCAAAGTGGAACAATTTTTGGCAGTAAAAAGATTAAGTGTGATGGCATGAAGTGAAAAAATTGACTAGACTTTATGGATCATGGAAGTTCAGGGGCTTCAAAAGGATTATTAAAATCTGCTAGGAACAGAAACCTCCATGAGTAAAAAGAATGAGAGAGATTATGCTACCCCTTAATTCAAGAACAAAAATTACTAACTTATCTCTTCTACATCATTTAAAAATACAGATAAATTATTTATAAGTAAGAAATAGTAAGAGTGAAAAATATTAATGAGCTTCAAATTACTGCAGAAGAAAATTATGAAAGTAGAAGATAATTGCTAGGAAAATACAAACCTTAGCACTGCCAATTAACCATCTAGAACTTGATAAAGGTTGCTTTAGCAACAGATGTACCAGATACTAATTTACTGGACAGTATTTTAAGGAGCTGGTCATCTACTGCTGATCATGTTATCAGAAGCTGCAAGTATTATTTTGCTCTTTCATTGAGAAAACCAGATATGCTGGAGAAAACCAGATATGCTGGAGGAGTGATGTGTAGGATTAGTGACTCTTTGATTTGGTAATTATTGTCAGCACATCATAAAATTTCAAAGGTTGTGAAAAAGTTATCACTGAAGATTTAGATTGTTTGCAATGCTATTTTAAATGGATAACTATCTAACATGGTGTAATTTTTATCTATGAAGCCAAAGGCATAAAAGAAGAAAATTCCATTTAAATTAATTCTACTTTATTTTAAAATTTATTTATGACAGCACACCTGTTAAATGCATCCCCTAATGGTACCAAAGCAGATTCACAGAGGAATTATCAAGTTTTCTAGTACAGTATCAATATCTTGAACTGCTAAGGGAATATTTATTAGATAGTTCTCTGTCTAAATAAAACCTGTGCTTGTAAGAATTTGTTTGCTTGTTGCAGAATTGTAGGCTTTCCATTTCAAATCATGACATTTTACTAGATTAATTTGTTGAATTTTGTGTAGTTCATATCAATACAGCATGAGCATTTCAAGATGCCCAAGGAACCCTCACCTACCTTATGGAAATATTATTCCTTCTAAAAAGATCATTATTTCATCCTTAAAAAAAACTTCAAATATTTATGAATTATACACAGATCCAGTAAACTAAGCATCTTCTTAAGCCTACCTACTGATAAATTAAAACTAAAGCACAAAAAATGCTTCAGTTTCACTAGTATATTGATTTAAAAAACTAATGCTAGTATAGAATAGGATTAAGCTGATTTAGTAGAAATGTTTACACCTGAGCTAATCACCCACAATTACCTTCAAGCAACAGTTAGTAGAATATAGTCAGAGGAGGACAGGGCAACAGTCATATCATCCTCAGGCTGACATCTAACACAGGCCAAGTGAATCACACGCTAGTTGTTGCAGATGACTGCAGAAGGAGCAGAGTGTAACTGTCTTATTTACACCTATTAACACCAATATTTAGAAGTCCAAATTTAGGCTTGATGACTGTCATCCACAACATCTACCAGGCATTTTTTATGTTTCTGTGGATACATTTATCCACTGTTTGTTGCAGTTATTTATGACCAAAGAGTGTGGTTGCAAGTAAGGACTGATGAAATAAGAGTGAAAATTTCAGTTGATCTAAAACTCGTGCTAGTCACAGATCATCAGTGCTTGACATTTCCCAGTTCTGCAGAAGTTTGCTACTTCCTCATGCCTGGTCTTCAAGTTTAAAAGTGTGGGCTGAAAGATAGATAAAACTGCAGAGATATTGCCCCCTGGATTTCAGATAGAACTTAAATATTACCAGCAAAGAGAACTTTGTGTTTTGCTGAAATAGATGTTTAAACTATTTCTTTAATCACAGCACTCTGCAGATATCTTTAATCCTGAGATTTGCTTCAAGTAATAGCTACTTAAAACCAGAGAACCAAAACTTGAAAAGGAAAAAATAATAATATTATATTTTACCGTAAGTAATAGTATTTTCCATGAGGTCAGTTGAATTGTTTTCACTGCAGAATCAGTAGCAAACTTTAGTTTATATTAGTATTAACAAAAAAGAAGGAAAACCTTCAAATTCTCAAAAGACTGAGGAAAAAAAAAAAAAAATCAGTTACCAAAATGACAAAATTACAGCAACTGAAATTGTTCATTTAGTTTTTAACTGTTGAATCTTCAGTCTTGATGGTATCTTTGTGTGTGTGTGTGTATGAGATAATTGTGGGTCTAATAAGCACAGTTGCCTTAAGCATGTTCCTAAATCCACTAAAAACAAGCTGAAACAGGCAATAGCAAATACTGTATTCTTTCTTGTTTTTCAAGTTTCTGGGTGAAGTATCAAATGTCATTATGTGGTTGCTGGTTTTTTTTTTTAAATGATGACTACTGCCCAGTCATTGTGCAAAGACCAGTTGTCTAGTGATCCATCAGCAGCACACTGCAGAGAAAGTTTATTAGAGAGCATTACTAGACTAGCATGGTGGTAGTGTTTTGGGATAATTATCTTAGAAAAAATAAGCCTAAAAGAAGTAAGAAGAAAATTAAGCTTAACTTGACAAATGTAGTCCATGACTCCTGAAAATAAAGTTCAAGTCCCCCTGAGCCCATTCCAAGCAGGGATTCACCTCCTCTTCCACACCAGGCTGCACTCACTCAGAGAAGTATTCAAACCCAGTGAAGCAAGTACAGTCACATGCATAAGTATATTAACTCGAAGTAAAGACAAATTATTTTCTATTTGAATGAGCAAAAAGAATTTTTCATGAGTCTCTGATAAATATGAGTTCATCAAGTTAAGTTCTGGGCTTTACTTCTTACAGCATATATTATTGCCTGATACTCCCTACCATGTGATACTAAATAGGCTAAAGCTAACTCTCTGGTTTAGGGAAGGTATGATCTAAGCAGATACCAGAAGAAACAGATATAGTGTTCTTTACATAATGTATGTAATGAGAAGAAGAAAGCCCAACTCCACTGTTTCAAAATGAGACGACATTTTTATTTAAACAGGAGAGTTAAGTCCAGTCTGTAATATATCAAGTACATATTTATTTTTCCATAATTTAATATATTAAGAAATAACAGGGAATATGTTAGTCAAAGAACTGTAGTCAAAGAGGAGCAGCTGACATGCATTTCATAAGTCCACAGCTGAGAAGTATAATTATTGTCTTTCTGTTCACAGTAACTTTTGTACTAATAAACAACACAAAACAAAACCTGAAAAAATATTAGTCCAATTGGAACTGGCACATCTCTCTCTTTGTGAGAACAAAAATAAACAAAAGTAACTTTTAACAGCACTAGCTTTACAATCAATCCTCTCATTGATTTTGTGTCATGATCTGAAGACTGAAGAGACAGAGCCGTTACGCTACTGAATTATGTTACTGGATGTCCTGAACATCTAAGGACCAGGATAGCATCTAACCTGCAAAGATGAGAGATCTTCCTGTTCTAAGTGTCACTTCTTCTGGCTCTGAGAGAAGGATGTGCAAGCACTGCTTCTGCCTGGCTCATTTGGGCTCACACAGCCTAATCATGAGCAGGACTTGGATACTGAAGGGAGCAGGTCAGACCTTTCACTGCTTTCCAGGTAAGTTCAAGCAGGAAGGTGGAGAGCTAAACTGACTCAACAGTGAAGGAAAGAAATGGGGTTTATTATTTTTTTTTCTTATCCAGTGACTCACTTTGCAATAAAATAAACCTGTCCTGTTTATATCAAGGCAGAGGAAGAAAGAAATAAAGAACTTTGAAGTATTTTTCCTTTCGACTCTGAAATGGTCAGGAAAGTTTTGGGATAAGCATCCTCTCAAGTAGGGAAATATTCCCACATCAGACTTTGAGGAACAAAAGGGGAACTTCTGGGAAAAAAAGGTCATATGTAAACTATTTGAGATTTGACCAACATTACATCTTCAGCTGCAAATAGCAGGACTGAGAATTCATTTCTTTATAAATGAATAGAATGAAAATTAAAAACCTGTTCACAGCCCACTAAAATGATGACTAAGATTTAGTAACAGCTGTGGTAATGTAGGGGTTTCAGCAATTGATTCTAAGAAGAAAAAAGTAATTGTAGCCTAAAGAAGACTGAATAATTCTCTTTTTCCCCAACATTTTCACTTGAGCAGTAAGAGGAGTCAGATTTCCCTCCAGTAGAGAATATAACAACCACTGTTTTGATGTTAGCAATTAAACAATTTTTTTCAGGCAGAATACTGACTCTGGAACATGTCAGATACACAGGGCCATTTGTAATCACTTTCTACCAAAACACAGGTCAAACCATAACATATGTTAGTTCTAAAGCCATGGTGCATCATGAACTGACATAGTATTGCTGGTGTGAAGGGATTATATAATGGAAAGGGCTGTTGGGAAAGATCAGAGTTGCAGGAAATGCTGACCTGACCAAAAACAAATGGAAAAAATAAACAGAAAGCAGTATGGGAACTACATCAGCACACAGGATCAGGACTTCAAACATCTTCCTTAGATGGTCACAGTTTGACACAGCTTCCAAATGTCACAATTTCACACTAAACATGTCCTACAAGCTACCCACAATTTTGTGAGGGATACTCTGATAGTTTACATTTGTCCAGGGATTCTGAGACTTCTCAACAGCCTTTCTCAGACAGAACAACTATACAATAAATACAACTAAATTCCTGTTTGGAATGTGGGGTTTTCTTACTTTTTTTCAGGAAAAATTAATTCACAGTCCCAATATGCATATGGTAATAGGAGAATAGAGATAGAGGGAGGAGGAGGGAACAACTTTGGGTAGTGATGTCTTGGGAAGGAACATACAGATCACATTCGAAATCCCCTCAGCAGCTCTACTGCAGCTGTCAGCCTTATCAGCAATTTCTAAACTGTAACATTCGTAGACCATCAGTAACACCAGTGGCAATAGGTACTACTACAAGGATTTAAAATTTAGTCATTAATGCATTTTTTTTCCTAATTATTTGATTTTTTAGATCAAAAAAAAACTGTTTACATCTTTAATAAAGCATTAATCTTACCTTTTTACTTGCTGTGGAAATCCCACATGCTAGAAAAATTTGTTTAAATATTGATTTTATTTCTACTACCTCAATAGCTATTCTTCATCATTAGCAATAGCAATTTCTTAGAACAGTGCAAAACACAAAGTCTTCAATGTGACATGTTAGGAAATAACATTTCAGCAAACTGACCTTGCATTCTGATTCTAAACATTACTTGTCTCTAATAGGCATCGGTTACCCTTTTTCAATTTGACTGCAAGCTTCAAACTAAAACCAAAATTCCAAAGATCTCCCTGTGATTTTGCTATATGACAAGATATTAGGATGAGTTCTATAAGAATCACTTTCATTTATGAGCTTAATATAAACATGTAATTACTGACAAGCACCATGTGCTGCCTCTAATTTCTGCAAAACTGCTCGTGACCTGTGGCAATAGATCCAAAGAGATGTTGTACAACAGAGAGAAGAGTTTATAAAGGCAGCCCAACTGTAGGACTCTTGAAGTCTAGGCTTGGCTGTTACCACAGCATCCCACCGGAGCGGGATCCCTCTCCCTGTTTGAAGTCCCATTCAGCAGGGTGTACTGAGATGGGGAAGCAGGTGAGGGCACGGGGTGGGGAGAATTTTACTGTGTGTTTGCAGATACGAGTCCAGGCTGCTCAGTTATTTCAATACTGACCATCTACACTAGTCTATGTTTTCCAGTCTTCCATCCCAGAACAAAAAGGTAGAGACATTAAAGCCAAGACTCCTTCATGGGGTCTACAAGCTAAGTCTTCTACAAAGCATTCAGCAACTGCTTCATGTTTGTCTCTTCAGCCTGCTTCCAAAGCAACAAACCTCTCCTCATTCACACAGCTCCAGTCATCACTCATACACCTGCTAAAAACTCCTCCAGACAGTTCACAAAAACACAATCATCAGCTCCTTCTTCTATACCTCTGATTTTAAGAAGTCCTCTTGCCATATTCCAGAACTCCAGCACTTATTTCCTCAGAACTCCAAAGCTTATTTCCAGCTTTATGTTCAAAAGCCTTCTGAGCAGCCTGTTGTAGCTCTCTCACAGCATGAAGCACCTCTGCTATGCTTAACTGCTGTTAGATTATATAATGGCAGCAAGGAAACACTCCTAGGAAATTATTCCACCCTGCTTAACTCAAGGCTTACAAAATAACACACCACTTCTCAAACATCATTGAATCCAGTGAAAGAAATTCTTTTGAATGGAGCTTTGGCTACAACTGTTTTAAGGAACCGAGTGTGTATCAGACAGGCTTACATTTTAAACTTTGTCAGCTCCAATGAAATTTTTTTTTTCCTTTGAAGAACTGTACCTTGCTTCTTCTTTTCTTTCTAGAAAGTTTTAAATATTTCATTTCTTGTTCTTTTTTTCTTTTTTACTCTGTGTTCCCCATGTAATTATACTTTCTTGTACTAATGCCTTATGCCCTGTTTTCAGAAACTTGTCACCTGCTTGTAAGACAAAAGTTTATCAGTTGAAAACTTGTTTAACATCTCCATTTTGCAGCATCTTTATACTCTAAACTGAATAACAATAATTAAAAAAAAAAATCCCAGTCTCCTTTGATACATATTAATTACCTGTATGGCAAGTAGCATTTAGGAAAGAAATAACAGTTTTAGAAAGTATTCCCAGGCAATGACTCCTCAGTAGTAATAAGGACAAATTAAGACTGTTGATGAACTTAATCTTTTGGAAACTGGTGTGTCCTACATTCCCTGCCTTCACTCTCCTGGTTTCATTCTCTCAAAATTAAGTGAAAAAAAAACCCCAACCAACCATCTGCATTAAAATGTAAAACAGCTGACCTCTGGGCTACAAGATATGTCACATTTTGTGCAACACAACAGTGTGGAGACACTGAAGAAAAACAGGGTTGTTTGAAATTGTAGGCAATGATGAAAAGCTGGATTATCTGGGAAAAATAGGCTGTTACACTTGCAATCTAGGAGACAAATGCACTGGCTTAGGCTGTGGGAGGATTCAGGATGATGGAAATTTGTTATGTAGGAACTTCACTATAGGTGTTCTGCTCTACTGCACTTGTAATTGCCTTGTCTCTTCCTTGGCTGACCAATGCTTGGGCAATGTCCTTGGCACCACAACTTCACTCCTGGCAGCATTTGCTGTTTTCTGTCCCTCCTAAGCAGGGAGGTGATGACTGCTTCACAAGCACAGAAGAAATGGGCACCTGTGAGAGGGAGTTTGAAGCCAGTAGCAGAAGAATGGAGAGGATGAGGAAAGAGGTACTGAATTATTCAGATTTTATGGGCATGTTGCAGAACATGCCAGCATGCCTGAAACTCTCAGGGCTAGATATCTAGGGTGCATCCCACTTGGCTCAGTGGAGGAAAGCAGTTTTCTGGTCCAGAGAAGCTGCATTGTGACCAGATGCAGACACCTCACTTGGAGAATGTGTAAGACTCTGTCCCTATCCTGAACACTGGAGATGGTACATACTCCATCCACAGCAGCTACTTCTACATAATATAGCACCAGCGGCTGTTATTTTCTGTCATGTTTCTTTGCTTCTGAAATTCATCTGGTTGGAAAAGATAACAACCTAAATAATATTAGAACAGAGTCTACAAAGTGCCGTAGAGCTAGTTAAGGGACATTTTAAATGATGCCTTTCAAGTATCTGTACTAGGTATGCAAGGAAATCTATGACAATTGGGTTTGGGTTATATCTGAAATAAGTGTCTACTCTCAGGAGGAATCTGATTGCTATTTCCTAATTTTATATGACATTTTAAAGGAGATTTAATGTACAAAAGATGAGATACAACAAATAGATAAAACAGTCCTATTTTGCTGTTTCTTCTTGAGTGGTGTTCCAAGCTATATGCTTAATAAAGATTAAAATAAAAACCAAAATAACATCATCTATGTATTTAAATCATTACATGACTGTACAAAAAGCTACAATTCCTCTTAGGCAATTTCTTCCCCTCCCCTCCCCTCCCCCAGATGATGAATGAGACTGATTTACTCAAAACTGATTTCATGGCCAGAGAAGCACATACAGGGCAGGCAGCCACCAAGAAAGCTCTTCCATGCTACTACTGAGCCAAACTGCAAGGTGGCATTGGCATATAGGTAAATGACCCCTGGGGACAAGTGTGCAAACTCATTTTAACTTATGGCCCAAGCCATAAGCTGGTACCCAAATATCCTAAGCTGGGAAAGCTCCTCCTATGCTGTTCTGCCCCACTCCCCTCAGGGCAGCTCACTTCAGTCACATCGGTGAGGTCTTTTAAGCCTCAATTGTGCCTGCAAATAACTCATAACTGCTCTAAGGCCTTCTGACGCATATAATATAATGCATATAACTCCAGCCTTTCCATGTGATATTTTCTTCACATTCCTTTGTATAATACGCATCACTATGAGGAAACAGTTGAATAAACATTTCACTATGAGAAGTGAATGGGAGACAGCTGAGCCATCAACATTCATACCTGATTTCTAGAGTAAGAATTAAATCATCACCCATCTAGTCTACTACTCCTTGTCTTAACTCTCAACAGGTAACTCTTATGTTTAGTTCTGTCCTCAGAGTAGCGATTATCTGTTAATGTCTTCATGAAATACACCTTGAACATCCCTGCACAGACTCAAAACATAATTAGCGATGAATATATTAATATGTCACCTCTAATGTAAACATTTAGGAACTATCCAAGGAGTTTTACAGACATTTCAGGGCAATGCTTTCACCATCACTAGACCTACTAGCCTCCCTTAAGGTAATTCTACTTTAAATTTTTTGGTCTAGATCACATTTTTTTGATGGGGGTTGATGAAGACTGAAATTTGCTCACAGAAAGTAGTGGAAGTGTTAATGTGTTTTAAACAAGCAACTAAACTAATTTCTTTAAAACTATCTCCTCCTCCTCCTCTTTTCTTATGGGAATGAAAACAGACATAAACCTACAGGGACAGATAGTGACAAAGAATACACATGCAAACACAGCTGTGTTTGTTCAGGATTCAGTTCATTTTTAAACACAATTTAAATTTTATGCTGTATGTATTTTTAAGGAGATGTTGTCCCTACTGAGAGAAAAATCTGCAGTCCCAAGAAGCTCAACACAGCTGCACACAGTGCAGAGTACACATTTCAGATGAAGCTCTTTTTTCAGAATGCACCCCTCACTTTAGGAAACTCAATGAAGAACATCCCTCCAAGCTATTAATTATATACTGGGTGATATATACAATGAAAATAAAATGGGTTTTGTTATTTAACATCTACTCACTGTTTAAAAATGCATGCTCGATGCTTAGACAGTTTAAAAGGCACTCAAGTTTCATACACTATTACTTAAACTAACTCTCAATGGCAAAACATAAAAGCAGTGTTGTTTGGCTCTGATCTGTGTTTAGCAGAACCTTCAGAGTTTTAAGAGGGATGACAAATGCTGTTAAACTAGCTCAGTAAAGCAAATTTAAAATACTGGAAATCATGCAGCATATTTAATTTTCACAGGTTATTCATCTCACTATCATGACCTGATAGCAAACTCTGTTGTGCTTCCTTTGTGAATATGATTTCATTTTATTGTTTCCTGTTCATTGTTGTTTCTTTAAAATATAGTCAAATTTAACAAATATCTTCAAGATTTTGAACTTTCAAATCCCAGTGAAGCTGCATAGTATGTTATACTGGAAGAAATAAATTGACAGAAAGAACTATGTTTCTTTGATCTGTAGAAGAAGCAACTGAGATCAGATAAGATCATGAATACTAACAATAAAGTATTTTAAATCTCTGGAAAAAGATTGTTTTACATCACAAGTCCATCTCCTTTAGAATTCATCCAGTATACTGTGGGGGAAGAACAGAATGTAGGAGTTATGCAGGCAGAAAGAATTTAAAATACATATTGCCTATATTCATACAGATCTCAGGTTATTAAGCACTGTTTTATGTTGAAGAAACTGTTCAAATGAAAAGTGCATGGAACACACAGAAAATAATGGTTACTTATATGGTAATGGCATTTGTAGTTATTATACTTAATGGTATTCAGATAGGCCCATTTATTACGCTTATCTTCAACTACCCTCGAGTACACAAATCTTGAAAAGAATACTCAAAATCTTCGGAGTTGGTGTTTCACTTAGAAGTTTGGGAAAGAAAGGACAGAAACAAAGAGACAAAAGAAAAAACATTCAAAGAATGGCAAAGAGAAAAAAAAAATCAGAGTTCAGTCTCCCTTTCATATTTTTTTGCATACTATCTATAGAATACCACCATGTTTAGCTTTAGGGTACCTAAAGTTTCCCTTTTGGCGACACATGCCCCAGCTCCCCTCTCACCTCCGTTTTCTTTGACTACATTGACCTTGTTAAGATGAAAAAAATCAAGGATTTAAATAACAGAAATGCAAGATCTCTGAACTAGAGCTGGCTATTGAATTCAAAGTACTATTACTAAAACTTGATCTCCACGGCATTTGATTGCCCTATTATCATGCTATGTGCTTCAAAAATCTGATGCGGTGCAGCAGAAATCATTTTAAGGTTATTTATAAACAGTATAAAGCACTAAACAGCTGTGAGAGTGAGCAGGTTTGCACGTAGAATCAAAGAGAATGTGACAGCTCTCTGTTGCAAGTTCAAATTTCCTAGAGGCTAAATTAAAGGTTTTGCTATAACAAAGAATAAACCAGACTGAATAATTTGGCTGTTGTTGATCTTAGTATTAGGCTATGGAAAAGCTGAGCAGGATCTGAGGCAGGGAGGTTTAGTGAGGCTTTTGTTTGTTTAGCAAACATGAGGATTTAATTTTAAAAATTTTACATTTATTTTTCACACCAATTCCAGACTTAAAGTTTTGAATTGTAGCTTTCAGTGAGCTTTGAGAAAATTACAGTAAGTGCTTGTTTTTCAGCAACGTTTTTGCACAGGGCCTCAATTTGAGACACTGCTGAGAAATGTATTTATGTATTTTTAAATTTGTTTTGCGGGTTGTTTTGGGAAGTAAAAAGAATTTAATAGCTTCTGATCGCATTGTCCGTTCTTCCAAAGCACAATTTCCATTGCTTAAATTCCTCACATGCTTAAACACAAGAGCTTTCCTGCATCATTCACCTGTGTGTACACCTGTGTGGGGAGAAGAAGGGATTGGTTTTGCATTTGAAAAGGTGTTGCTTTTTTCCTTCTTCTCTCGACCTCACTTCCTTCAGGAAGAGCCAAGAGAAGATGTTGCTAGCATCAGTGTTGTCATTACTTCTCTTGAAGTCACTTAATAGTTGATTTTCAGCCAAGTCAGCTCCCTGACAGTCAGGGGTTAGAGCTGGACCAATCACTGGACAAATGACGGACATTGTCTCTTAACCCCTCTCTTCTTCCAAGGGGGAAGAGAAAGGGAATACAGAAGAGATACTTATGGATTGGAAAAGAAAACTGAAACAGTTCTAATGAAAACGATACTAATAAAATGGAATATATACAAATATATACAACCCCCTTGATGGCAATTACATCACCACTGATGCTGTGGGGCAGGCACTGGGGAAGTCCCAGATGGAACTCATCAGCAGACAGGAACCAGATTCAGAATTCTGGAACTGGATTCAGGAACATGTAGTCTGGTATCGAAGACAGTACAGAGTACTCCTTGGAGGTTGCCATTGAAGAAGAGAGCTTAATGCTCATGATTCCCTGAGCTTTATACTGAATATGACATATATGGAATGGAATACCTTGTTGGTCAGTTTAGGGTCACCTGTCCTGGCTGCTCCTCCCTCCAGCTGTGGCCTTTTAATTTCTGCTCCTCAACTGTGGTAGACAAGATTTAGCAGCAACATTGGTCTGCACACCGACCAATAGTCCTAATCCTAAACATGGAGCGCTATCACTGCTAGACTGCAAAAACCTGCTGTTAACTCCAGGAAGTACAGTTACTTAGATGAGACTGAGCAGAGAAGTAAACTCACTGAACAGGATTAGTTCCGTTCTCACTCAAACCAGGACAATGCTCAAACACAAAAACTGTACATCAACCTTTATTCCATTTATCACAAAATGTCATTTTACAGTCAATGTTTTTTAAACAAACAAAACCCAAAAATTCCATCATAAGATTCCACTCCACCACCAGTGACAACAGGTACATAAATACTACTTGTAAGTGAAGTGCATATATCCATAGATGAGTACTATTTCTGAACATTTCTCCAATGGAAAATGCTTTAATGCCTGTGTTTTTAAAAATAGTTAATAGGAAATTCATTAAAAAATAAACATCCTGCTGTCAAAAAAAATTAAGTAAAAATTTTTTATGTCTTCAGAATCCTAGTACCACCCAAAAAGGACACAATGAGGGGATAATTGACCTTGTGAGTGAGAAGCAGTCTTTTCCTTGGAACATTTAACTCCTAGATGCAGCCCATTACCTTCAGGTAATGCCCGCTTCAAGGGTTTTTACTGCTCTGTTCCTTTGAAATGAAATAGATTTACTAGCCCAAGTTAGATCTGTTTTGCCTGAAGTTCCAATGGCATTTTAGCATAACTTTAACAATATTAAAATACTCTGATTCTAGTACTAGGCTTTGAAAATAAAGCCACTGACATCTACATTTCAAAGCAATCAAATATTTATGAATCTTGCAAGTACTATTTTCTGTAACCCTTAATTAGTTCCTATGTGAAAGTAGATTTATAAGCTCAATGGTTAATTAGTTTCACATTATAAGTGTATTGGGCAACATTTAATGCAAAACTGTGCCTATACCTTATAATTGCTGGGATTGTCTTTGTCTTAAGTCAGAAATCCTGACAGAGTGAAAACAGGACACAGACTCATGCCATGGCTTACTGCTCTGTCACTAATACAGTCTCTGCCCAGGAATCTTAGAGAGTTTGTGTTCAGTGCTAAGAAATCCCAGCTGACAAGAAGTCAATAGAATGAAAACTTAAAAAAAACAAACAAAAAAATCAAAACAAAACACAGTTGGAATGTAAAGCCCATAACTCACACATGAGCCCCTTGTCTAGTAATTGTTCAGCACAATTAAAAACCTCAAATTCCTTTCTCTTCCAAAGAAGCTTCTAAATCAGTCACACAGTAGAAGGCAGACACAGGTTCACATGAGGTCAAAAACGATCTGACCTTAGATGTTAGTACTTCCGATGCATCCTTATACCAACTCATATATATAGTGAGCCTTTTCTCCTGGGCTTTTTTTTTGTTAAAGCATTTATCAATCTATGCAGAGACTAGCAGAAACAGTCTTGACTGCACAGAAGAGACAATCGGACCAGCAAGTGAATTAAGAGAGTACTGAATTTAATTGCTTACTTTCCAGATATACACAATTCACGTCAATGCAAGATGCCACTTTTATTGCAGCTAAAAGAAAGCAAAAATATGGATTCACAAGAAGCAAAAGAAACCATTTTCAACATTTGCAGAGCATCAGTGTATGAAGTTTCAAGCAGTCCAGTATTTTGGTCATTAACTCCCAATTAGATAGTGTTATAAAGAAGAATGAGCACTACTGGATTACATATCCTACTGCAAGTCCTCAGACACTTCCTGCATTATTTTCACAGAAGCAATAGGATTTAATTCTACAGTAATTGCATCCCAATTTTTCTCCAGAGCAGAAGTAGATTGCATTTCCTACTAAAGTGAAAATGGATTCTATCAAGTAGCTGCTGTCTTGCAACTTAGTGATAAAAGAGTAAAGGGAAAATGTTCTAAGAGCTTCTATTAATCTTAAAAAGTACCAAGTTCAAGAGCAAGTATTGGATGAGGAAAGCAAGGCTAAGAACTGCATTTGGGCCTTTGTAGGGTCAATACTAACTTTGATCAATATTCACTGACCAGATTAATGTATATTTGCATCAATTTCCTTTTTGTGTAAGATATATATATATATATACACACACAAAAACTTATTAAAAAAACACAGTCATTCATTTTTTCCTACAGGTTTGAATGTTATTCTTTCAACTGGCCTCATCAGCTTCTACCTGTAGTGTGTTCAGCCGCAACCTACACCAACTTTCTAGTTATACCATTTAAAAAAAAATGCAATTCAAAGTTTTACCCAACACTGGAGTTTAAGTACTGGTGATGACTGAAGACACAGTGTTGCTAAACTTGTAAACTTGACCAAAACCCCCTTTTCTTAACATGAGATTAGAATAAAGCCTAATATCTGACAGCAACTTCCTTTTTGCCTCTGATCAAACTAGTGAACTTTCTGCTCTACTTACGTTATCTACAGAATGGAATAAAATCTCCGAGGGGATATGGAAGAAGCTGATGGAAAAATGACAAGCAATCAAACAATTCTGTGAAAGCACTGCTAAAAAAGTGCAGTCTTAAAGATGAGGCCAGAAAACAGCGGTTTGTTTTGTAGAGAAAATGGCCATATTTTTCGTCAAACTGTCATAGAAGATTTTGACCAGTATTAGCCAGTTACCAAGATTTTTCTTAAGTAACTTCAGTTTTAGCAGCACTAATTTTGAAACCTGTTTCTGAGATTCTTTGAAAGAACTCAGCAGACATTTTCCTGATCAGCAATGCCTTTTTATTCATTTAATTCCAAAAAAAGTCAGTGGTTACATCTAAAACTTAACTAATACTTTCAGTGCATTTTATCTTTGTAACTTTCTTTTCAGCTTCCAGTGCCTTCACTGGTAGTCACGGTCATTTCTGGAGAACAGGGCAGTGAGACCAAAATCATCTCTGGAAGCAGATTCACCTCATTCTTTGTGGATGCAGTGAGTGCACCGTGTGCTGCTGTATAGTACAGAAGCTTGGGGCTTCTGAGGGCTGGACAATATAGTCACAGAAAGGGTATACCTATGCAATTGGGGTGTGCAGATCTACAGGCAGCTTGCTTAGAAAGCTGTCACAGGTTAGGGTCAGGGCAGCCTTCTAGACCTATAACAGACGCTCTCTGTTAACCCCCCTCCCTCCCCAAAGGGGAAGAGAAAGGGAGTAAGGGAGAGACTTAGCAATTAGAAAAGGAAACTAGAACAGCTTTAATGAAAAGGAAATTAACAACAATGGAATATATACAAATATATACAAAACCAGTATTGAACCAAAGCCCCCCCTCATGGTAATTCCATCACCGTGACCACTGATGCTGTGGAGCAGGCACCAGGAGAGTCCCAGACTGGGCCCTGCAGCAGACGGGAGCTGTGTTCAGGAGCTGGATTCTGGTACAGGGTTCAGGAACACACAGACTGAGATCAAAGGCAGAACGGACAGAGTTCTCAGATGCTTTGAGGAAGGAACTGAAAGAGGACCCAAGCCAAGCCGAGCAAAGCTGGCAAAGCAGCTGAAGAGGGCACAGATAGTGAGAAAGAGCAAGAGAACAAACAAGACCCTCCTGATCCCTCCTCCCTGGAGCTGCAGCCTTTCACTGTCTGCACCCCCCCCACAAGGTACACAAGATCCAGCAGTGCCCTTGGTCTGCATACCAATCCCTGGTGCTAAGTCTAAACATAGGGTGTTACTGCTGCTGGAAGCAGACACTGCCTGGGAAAACAGAATCACAGAATCACTCAGGTTGGAAAAGACCCTTGGGATCATCATGTCCAGCCATTAGCCCTGCTCTACAAGTTCACCCCTAGATCATGTCCCCCATGCTGCTAACTTCAGACAGTGCAGTTAGTTAAAAGAACTGAGCTGAAAAGTGAAGTCACTGAACAGGATTAGTTCTGTTCTCACTCAAACCAGGACAAAAGTATGTTTAAGTCTTGAAGTGTGTGTGGGTTTGACACATCTATCTGAGCAGCTTAGGGAACAGAATGGGGTCTCACCCTACAGACTTGGAGCACAGCTGAGCTACATCCCACCCTCCCCAGTAGATGTCTGAAGTTTTATCTACTAATCTCTTTGGTACAACTTGTAGATAATAGTTACTTCTGCAGCTAGCTGTGAAAGCTGTGCTGTGGAAACAGATGGAAAGTGAGTTTCAAGTAGTTCTTGCTCATCACTTCATTAAAAAAATATCCTTACAAAAGACTTGAAAGAAATGATGATCTTATAGACTTCACTCCCTACCCAGGTAATCCACACTATTTACCACTTCTTTTCTTTTTCGCTATAGAGGATGAGGAGGATGAGCCCTTTGAGACCATCCAAATCAATTCCACATGTAATGAAGCTTGGCCAGCAGTAACATTCAATGTAGACATAAAAATGAAGTGCTAATTATTAGGCAATACTCTTGTCAATAGTAATAATTTAAATAATAAAAAAATTAAAAATAGATATATATAAAGGGAAATATGTATATAAAGGAAAATACACAAAATGTGAGACCATGAAGCATAAAGAGAAAAATATAGCTTCCCATTTCCATTTATATAAGATTGTTTTTTGTCCTTGTGTGTATGTCAAAGCATTTTATAGAAAAGAATTTTAAATTATGCCCATGTCCTGCCCAGATGAGGATTGAGTACTGTTCCATGACAAACTATGATGACATTGGCTTTTGCCAAGCCATGAAGGAAAAATTCATGAGGGACAGGAGAAGAGCTATTTTGTGGTCTTCACAAAATTAACATTACTTCTACCTGTGAACAGAGCACTAATTCTAGTCTACCACTTCAATTGCAAGGTCTTTGGTTGCACTGCTGCTGCCTTTTGCTGGGTTACCTACTTCCAGACTCCAAATAGTAACTTGTTAACTACAAATAAGGTGAGAATAGTTAGTTGCTTTGAGATTAGTTTTTGTTCATCAGCAATTAGAGAAAAGGCAGCTATAAGCATCAAATGGATGGCAGAGGAGCAGATGTAGTGTAATGCCTCCTTGGGGTTAGTCAGAGAAAAGCAGTGCCCTTTGTGTCCAAAGTATCTTTTTGGCTAAAAAGGTACTTCTTTTTTCCTTCACCTAGAATTCCATTTTATACAAGTACATTTGAAGATTCTCATTTTGCCACCATAAGGAGGTGATCATGAACACTTTGTCAGGAATTCATCCTGGCAATCAAGCCTCAGGTACAACCCAAAATTGCCCCAAAAATCTACTGTCTTCATCCAAGTCATAAATAAGACACTCTTTAGGCATTCTATGCCGTCAAACAGTACTACTTTTTTTTTTTTCTTACAATGACTTATCAAATCTAAAACAAATACATACAGCCTTCCAAATGAAATAATTACTGTAGAACTGTTAGCATGACATGTCACCATGCTGTGCTTCCTTGCTCCATTCCAACCTTTCCTCAGCAAGTGGTATTTCAGCACTATAGTTTAATCTTTGTTCTAGTTTCTCCTACAACCCCTATCTGAATTTCAGAGAAAGAAAGATCTCACAGGAACAACTGTCTCAGATAACTTCACTTATTTTCATGAACCTTGAAACATTTGATACCATTTTACATTCCTTAGCTCTCTAGTTTCATACATTTTTGATAAGTACTGAATCACTTGGTACCAATTGTCAAAACAGTACAAATTAGGCACTGTTTCACAAGAGATGTGTGTTACATAAACTGCAACAAAAAAAAAGGAGATGGGCAATGAAAGACTGTGAGTACTGCATATTAAGACCATTGGTATTTTGAGCACTGTTTACCATTAAAGATTACCTAAACCTTGCTAAGAAACTGCCATTTTTACATGAATTTAGCCTTCATATGTATGTATCATAGCTAAGCACATAGAAAGGTATATTTTAGAGGTACAACTGACAGTTCAAATGTTACAGATCCCAAATGTTATAGACATTCACTCTGTGATATCTGAGGAATAGTAGTTCAACTTTGCTGAGCCTTAGAGGAACAACTGTCAATCAGCCAAAGCTCAGGAAAACAAGGCATAGTATGGACAGCAGATAGACCATTAGAAAAAAGAAATATGTCAGGAAGCGTGTTCATGTTACCTTCATTCTCAGAAGGAGCAACAATAAGGTGTGGAATATAATTCTAACCTTAAATGATGATGACAAAATGTTTTTAAGTTATAGAACTGAACTTCAAATTGATTAAAAACTCATTATAAACGCTCGTCCTACAGAAGATGGGATTCAACTTTCCTTCTCCATGCTTTCTCCACTGTATGTACGCATGGTCCCCATGATTTAACTGGTAATACACGACAACTTTGTGTAAGCAAGGTATTTTTAAAATGCCTCAGGTTGATGCTGAAGCAGGGGAGTTAATGCCGGTTTGGCACCGTTAGAGCGATCCTTTCCTGCCATCTAGGGGACGCATCCGGGTGTACAAATGGAGGAAGAGGGGATTGCCTTGCATTTAGGAAAATCTGTATGAAATGCTTGTTCCTATGCAGCAAAACAGAAAGCAACTTAATTGAAAAGTAACACAGCTATCAAGAAAGAAACCCAACTGAAGAGTGGCACAAGTATTTGATTAGAGACCAGATGCATAACAGTTTAAGTCTGGAATATCCCTAAAATTTCCTATAGTACATTTCATTTACATGCCCAGTAAAAATATTGAGTCAACAATTTAAGCCTTGCTTTTACGACACACAGTCTTGTGAGCTACTCAGCTATATGAAAAACATTTTGACTTTCCTGGATACCTAAAAAGAGCAAGACTTGTGCTGCTATGAACAGTGTTTAGCTGTCAAAAGCCATTAGAGATAAAAAGAAAGGATCAAGATGTCTGTGGTTCCAGAAACAGAGAAAGTCAGAAAAAGTAAAACTGCATCACACCTGATATTATGAAGACTTAGGTCAATGTCAGAACTTGCTTTTCAATGCATTATTTACAGGAAGCACTAACCTCCTCACAGCCTCATTCTGCTGACGGCATGGTGGGCAGGGCAGAAACTTGGTATGAATAAATATGCCCCACACACCGTGCAGACAGTGTACACCTTTCTGCTGCTCTACCCAAAGAGGCAAAATACAGAAACACTCAGTGTCAAAAGCTCATAAAGTTAATTTTAGAAAAAGTTAAACGTTGTTGCAAGATGCAAGTTCCTATTGATAATGTTGGCATCATGGTCATAGTTTTCATATTTGCTATTTTCTCTGCTGCCTTCCAGATTCTTTTGCATGGTAGACTCTCCAAAAGGAAGGGCAAACTCAGCTAAATGCTAAGCATAGTCAAAGGCACACACAAAAATCCAAACAAGTTTTTCCTCTTCTTGTGTTGTGCTTTTGAAATGGAACAGTCCACTAAAACAAACACCCTTCACTACAACAAAGACCCATGCTTCCCATGGCTGAAACCATGTGAAAGTCTTTTTCGGATCAAAGCTGGAGATTCTCCTGGGATGAAAGGAAGCAGGTGTCCAATCAACATGTTTAAAGAATGTGCTACAGCTGCACAAAATGCAGGCCCCAATTCTGCCCCAGTGAAGATAAAAATGCATTTCCTAACCTCTACACTTAAAATGACAGTATTACGCTACTTTGGTATCTCTTTATCAAAGAACAAACAAAAACAAATTCCAAATTTAATAGAACAATCCTTCAATGTTATTTTGACAAAAAAAAAAAAAAAAGAGTAAATTTGAGTAGCTGTGTCCAGGTTCTCATCCCATTACTGTATGCAGCATGTTTAAATAGCTGGGCAGAATTGCTGGCTTGGGGATTCTGAAGCTCTTTACCACATAGGCAAGAAATTAAAACCAAACAAACAACC